>JARQOD010000008.1:119533319-119614408 GCA_033576555.1 Oophaga sylvatica
AGCGTGCTAGTGACTGGACGAGGCGGTACTGCTTCACCAGCTTCACCAAGGGATTCCACTTCTTGTGGCGCTGCTTCTTGCGGGTCCGCTGGTTGAGGTTCCTCTGGGACGGGCTCTACTGGCACAATTGGTATGACCGGTTGTAGAGACTCCTCTTGCGGTTGATAAAACTGCAGCACAGGAATAATTACAGCGTCTCCTAATCTGGGCCAATCTGCAGGTAAATCTCCCAAATCCGTGTGTATGACCGCTTCAGCACTCTCTTCTTGATGAACAACAGGGTTTTCTTCACGGAGCTTTAATGGGCCAGGACACAACTTCAAATGATCTCTAGACACAGTTGCCGTCGTTTTTCCTCCATCCTTGCTGATGGTACAGACCTTGCTGTTATCGAAATTGGAATTTTGCACGACATATGGCTCCTGTTCCCACTGATCATCCAACTTGTGTGTTCTTCTTTTCCTTTTGAGCACCATTTTCTCCAGGCATTAAAGGCTTAGCGGGAGCATTTTTGTTATAATTCATCTCTTGCTTTTCTCTTACTTTGTTGAGACTGTCTTCTACGCAGGCTTGTACTCTCTTGTACTGTTCCTGTCGAGTTGTGTCCCAATCTTCAACACTGTCATCAGCCTCTGGTTCTACCACTCCCAGCTCTAAATCCATTGGCAGTCTTCCAGGTCTTGCTCTCATAAGGTAAGCTGGAGTGCAGTTAGTGGAACTTACTGGGATGTGGTTGTACAAGTCAACCAGGTCGGGTAACAAGTCTGGCCACCGATTCCTTTCTTCCAGGGGTACAGTTTTCAGTAAATCCATGACAATGTGATTCATCTTTTCACAAAGGCCGTTGGTCTGAGGGTGGTATGGTGTTGTTCTGATCTTTTTACATCCATACAATTGACAAAATTCCTGAAACAGTTCAGCTTCAAATGCCGGACCTCGATCAGTCAGTACCTGCTCCGGATATCCGTGTGGTCTGCAGAAACTTGCTTGGAAGGTTCTTGCTGCTGTCTCTGCTGTCATATCTTTGACAGGGGCGACCACCAGAAACCTGGAATAGTGATCCACCATGGTCAGGGCATAGGTGTATCCTGACCTGCTTGGGGACAACTTGACGTGATCCAATGCCACGATCTCCAAGGGACGAGTCGTCCGGATAGGCTGCAAGGGTGCCTTCTGGCTACTGTAGTCTTTTCGCCTGAGGCCACAGGGTCCACAGTTCCGGCACCACTTCTCGATGGAGCTGCGCATCCCTACCCAGTAGAACCGGCACCTCAACAGGGTCTCCAGCTTTCTCCAGCCAAAGTGTCCTGCTTGATCGTGGTATGCTTCCAGCACCATTTGGATGTCTGCTCTCGGGACCACTATTTGCCAAACCATCTCATGGGTCCTTGGGTCGACGTATCTCCTGCACAACTTCTCTCGGTATATGAACAACCGGCTTCTCTCGTTCCACAGGAGCTTTGCTGGCATGCATGCATCTTTCTCCAAGGAGGAACCTTCCTGTTTTATCAACTCCTTGATACGGCTGACCACGGGATCGCTGTCCTGAGTCTCCTTCCAGCTGTGATGAGGTAAAGGGTTCAACATCTCACCACACCGCTTCCTGTAGACTCGTTGCTCTTGGACCATCCCATTTCGGTGGACGCAGGTAGCTCGATTTCTTCCAGATCGTCTGATTCTTCCTCCGTGTCAGATTCATGCGGCATTCTGGACAAGGCGTCCGCGTTAGCATTTTTACGGCCCGCTCTGTATTTGATGGTAAACTGGTAGTTTGATAACCGAGCCATCCAACGTTGCTCCATGGCTCCCAGCTTGGCTGTTTCCAGATGCGTCAAGGGGTTGTTGTCTGTAAACGCAGTGAACCGGTTGGAGGCAAGGTAATGTTTAAATCTTTCGGTAATGGCCCAGACCAGCGCCAGGAACTCCAGTTTGAAGCTGCTATAGTTTTCCGGGTTCCTCTCAGTTGGCCTGAGTTTTCTGCTGGCATATGCGATGACTTTTCTTGGCCGTTCTGCTTCTGACTGAGGACCGCTCCTAATCCTTCGTTACTGGCATCTGTGTATAGCAGGAACGGTTGGCTGTAATCTGGGTAGGCTAAGATTTCATCGCCGGTAAGGATCTCTTTCATCTCTTTGAATGCCTCAGCTTGTTCTTTTCCCCAATTGAATGGAAGGTTTCTGCTCTTAAGAGGTTGTCCTACCAGGAGGTCCTGTAAAGGTGCCGCTTTCTTAGTGTAATCTTTTACAAACCTCCTGTAGTAACCTGTTAGTCCCAGGAACTGACGCACCTCTTTTAGATTCTTCGGCTCCGGCCATTTCTGAATAGCTGTGACCTTCTCGGGGTCCGGCGCTACTCCTTCGGAACTGACAATGTGTCCCAAGTACTGTACCTTCTGTTTGAGCAGGTGGCATTTAGAGGGCTTTAGTTTCATCCCAAACTTGGACAATGACTCAAATACCTCCGCCAGGTGCTTCAGATGATCTTCATATGTCTTGGAGTAGACAATCACGTCGTCCAGATACAGCAACACGGTTTTGAAGTTGAGATGTCCCAAACAGCTCTCCATCACTCTCTGGAATGTCCCGGGGGCACTGCTGAGGCCAAACGGCATTCTGTCAAACTCGCAGAGTCCCATTGGGGTGGTGAAAGCAGTTTTCTCCCGATCCTCCTCAGCCACAGCTACTTGCCAGTACCCACTAGTAAGGTCGAGGGTAGAAAAGTAGTTAGCCGTTTTCAGAGCAGCTAAGGATTCCTCTATGCGTGGTAATGGGTAAGCATCTTTATGTGTTATACGATTTACTTGCCTATAGTCTACACACATTCGCATGCTACCATCCTTTTTCTTCACTAGAACCAGAGGTGCTGCCCAGGGGCTACAACTATCCCTTATCACCCCGGCTTTCTTCATGTCATGCAGCATTTCCTTAGCTTTCTGATAGTGGGCTGGAGGTATGGGCCTGTACCGCTCTTTGATGGGAGGATGACTGCCTGTAGGGATATGATGCTGTACTCCCTTAATGGTCCCAAAATCAAGTGGGTGCTTGCTAAATACTTGTGCGTATTCTTGTACCACCCGTAGTACCCCCTGTTTCTGGTGGACGGAAGTGGTGTCTGTCCCAATATGAAGCTGCTGACACCAGTCCGCTACCGGGGTTGCCGGATCATTATCCTCCGCTGGTTGGCGGGAGGCTAAGGACTCGGTTGTGAGGATAGAATGATTATCTACGGCATGTAATTTAGCAACTGTAGCATAACGTGGCAAATTTACTTCATCGTCCCCCAGTTGAGAAGTCGTACTGGTACTCTCCCATTTACTACTTCCACTACCCCTCTAGCAATCATGAGTGTAGGTCTGTGTTCTGAGCGATGGGGTTCTACTACTGTTTGGTAGTTCTGTCCCCTCAGACCTATGGCTGCTCTACACCATATTAACATTTCACTCATTGGGGGTATTACAATGGGGTTCGAGTCTGTGACCCGTACATTACCGATTTCACCATCTGTAAGCTTCGCTTGCTGCTGGCACATCAGGGCCCGGATCTCCCTCTGGATCACTCCCTTCTGCTTTGGCTTGGCAACTTCAGCGAGCTGTTGGAGCAAAAACACAACTTCTCCCAGACAGTTACTGATAATGTTAGTACCTAGTATCACATTTAGACCATTTTCCTCATTTACAGTCCTGACTACTAGGAGTCCCTGATCTTTCAGCTCCACCCTGCCCACTTTTACATTTACGTTTTTGGCTCCAATTACTTCAACAGGGAGACCATTGGTAGCGTACACTGTCAAGTCAGGGCTCGGGGGCTGGAGGCTGTCCATGGACCAAAATTTATTGTAAAGGACGTCAGGTATGATGGTCACCTGAGATCCCGTGTCCAGCAGTGCAGGGATTGCAATCCCGTCCAGAATCATGGACAGGTAGGGCCGTCCACCCACGAACCTGCGGTTCCAGTCTAAGGGGCCTGATGAGTCTACTCCTGGGTGTTGGCCCTCTGACCCAGGATCGGCTCGTTTAAAGGACATTGCTGAGCCATATGACCTTTTTGGTTGCAGCGGTAGCAGACGATCTCCCGGCGACGATGGTGTTGCTCCGTAGTCGCTCCTGGGGGTGGCGTGGTCCTCCATTTCCTCCGGTTCATCCAAGGGACATCCTCCGGACAGTCGGCTAGTTGGATCTTCCCTCCTTCCTCTTTCCGCAGTTGCAGGGCATCCATTACAGTGGCCAAGTTCTTAGTTAGCTGGCGCACTTCTGAGCGCAGACATTCCAACTCACTAGGGGGCGCCACCTGCATTTTAGCTTCCGCCACCTGCGGAGAAAAGGTGGGTACTGCCGGCTTAAGAGTGGCTTCACCCGGGTGATACTGATTTGCCACCTCAGGCTTTTCCAGGGGTCGCAGTCCCTTTATTGCCATGTCCTTTAGAGCATCAAAAGTGGCATCTGGATGATCCAAAGACCACCAGTTTACAGTCCTGCCTTCCTCTGGAGACCTCAGTCCCCGCACGAATTGCTCTTTTAACATTTGGCTCTCATCAATGGGACTCGTGGGGTTAGCCTGTTTGAGAGCTCGCAGGGCCCCCTGTAGTCGGCAGGCGTAGTCCCTAATACTGTCACCCGGTCCCTGGAAGCACTGATAAAATGCCATCCGGAGATCCGTTTCTGTGCGGTCCTCAAAGATGGCCTGTAGCTTTAAGAGAATCGCAGGTACCGACTCCTGGTCTGCAGCGGGCCAAGTCTCTACTTCTCTCTCAGCCGCACCAGCTAACTGTCCTATTACCACAGCAGCTTTTTGCTTCTCAGTCATGGAGTACATATCTAAGATGCTACATATTTTCCTTTTAAATCCTGGCAGGGTGCTGGCTCGCCGCTGTACTGGGGAAGCCACTTCGCTCCTGGCATGTATGGGAGCGTTAGCGGCATGAGCGGGACCACCGGGCCAGGTGAGGGGCCCGCACCTCCATCCCGCACCACAACGCCAAGCGGTGGGCTATTGGGGCCACCGGCGGGGGCCGCTCCGTCTGCTGGTTGCTGCGACATATTGATGCCCCCTTGGTTAATCTGAGCCTACCTCTTTCACAGGCTGCAGCGGTGGAGACAGGACCTTTGTCGCTGGCGCTCTGATGATGCCGCTCTATTTTGCGATGCAGTTTGCGATGCGGATTGCAATGCAGATTGTGATGCAGTTTGCTATGCGGATTGTGATGCAGATTGCGATGCAGTTTGCGATGTGGCTTGCGATGCAGATTGCGATGCAGTTTTGATGCGGTTTGCAATGCAGATTGTTATGCAGTTCGCGATGCGACTTGCGATGCAGATTGGGGTACAGGTTGGGGCGTGTCCAAGCAACAGCGCGCTTTTTCAGGTACGCCCCCCTTCTTCACCAGCGCCTGAGGGCGCGAACATGGCGGTAAAATGGCGGAATTTGGCGCCAAACACAGCAAACAGTCTCTTTCACCAAACAGTTCAATATAGGCACACAGGACTCACAATTGCAAGTTTCGGATCCTGTTCGTGACGCCAGAAAGTTGTTCCGACCACGCACCACAATTGTGGATACCAGGGCTATGGGGTACTCGGAGCCGAGCCCATGGAAATCTATGGGAGTTGTCACTGGTAGCGGTGGCTCGGTCCGTGGCCCTGGCGGTCGTGCAATGGGGGATATTTACAGGGGATTATTAGGATAGGTAGTTCGTGACGCCACCTGCGGTTTCTGGTAAATTATACCAGCGCTGCTCTAAGGACTTTCACAGGGGATGTTATGGGGCAGCTTGGTAGTAAGTCTCCCACAGGTGAGACGAGTCCCTGGAAGTCTATGGTGGAGATGATGCAGGGTGTAGTAATAATTCAGTCACACACAAGGTAGCTCCTTTTCATACCTTTTACTGATGATGGTTCAAGCAGGTCCCAGGGAGCTGGTCGGGGTGGAGAGTGCACATTCCGGTAACAGCTGAGCAGGTTAGAGGCCTCCTTAACTTCAATGTACATGTGAGTTCAACTTGCCTGAAGCGAAGTTAACTCTGAAACTCCAGCTTTCTCTATAGCTGTACTGCCCGGCCAACGTTGTGGTGGAGCCTTCTAAGCGATGAAACTAAGTCCTTACTTTTGTCGTGCACTTGACTCAAAGTCCCTGTTCCTCCTGCCTCCGGTTACGTATTGACACTTAGGGCTGCTCTCTGCGACCTGTAGTCCAGATGCCTCCGGTTTTCTTGTTACTAAGCTTAAAACTGTAGCAACACCTCGGACTCCGGTGTCCGGCAATTTAGTGCAGGCAATCCAATACCTAAAGCACTTCTCGATCTTCTCCACTGTGCCCTTCGCCCTGCTCTCGCTCTTAGCACAAGCAATGGTAACTTCGATGGTAATGTCAGCTTTCTTCTAGAGCTCGCTGAGCAGCTCTCAGTATCCTCCTTACTTCAGCTTCTGTTGAGGTACTGATTAAGGGTAGCTCTGACTAGGCTAGGATGATCCACTTCACCCGTACTAGCCTCCACTTGCTTGTCAGGTGAGCTACGTTAGCTCTGCGAGGATTCAGTCCTCCCTTCACTCTCTCCAAATCCAGACTCTCTGGACTGAACTGCACTGTCCGAAGACAGGAAACTGACTGAACTGTCCTGAGACAGGAAGCTTGACTGAGCTCTGCTACATGTCACCACCTCTTGTACCCCTGATGGGTGTGTCTAAAAGTGTGTGGCAGTGAATGCATATCAAGCTTTGCTGTTACCTTTCTGTGCACTCTCCTGGATTTTTATGTGTGCCTGCATAGCTGGGCTACACATATGCATCTGAGTGTATTGGTCAAACCGATCCCTATATTCTCCATTGACGCCAGGCCTCTCGGCCAAGGTAGCTTTGTTCATGAGGTTCATAACATTGACCTTCGGGTAGGGGCAATACATAGGGAACAATTATCTTGTTATGTGTTGGAGGGTCTACCTACTCCCATTGTGTTGGGACTTCCTTGGTTGGTTAAACATAACCCTGTGATTAATTGGCAGTCCAGAGAAATAAGCCAATGGGGTGAGTTTTGCAAAAGCAACTGCATGAACACAGTCATCAGTGCGGTCGTGCCTAGTACATTGCCTCCTTTTTTGGAGGATTTTGGGGATGTTTTCTCTGAGGAGGGGTGTCAGGAGTTGCCTCCTCATCGCGTGTATGACTGCTCTATTAATCTCCTTCCTGATGCTAAGTTGCCTAAAGCTAGGTTGTATAATCTTTCTGGTCCTGAGAGGCAGGCTATGAAAGATTATATTTCTGAAAGTCTGGCCAAAGGGCATATTAGACCTTCATCTTCCCCAGTAGCCGCGGGGTTCTTCTTTGTGAAGAAGAAAGATGGAGGCCTACGCCCTTGCTTGGATTTCCGCGAACTTAATCGGATTACTGTTCGAGATCCGTATCCACTCCCTCTTATTCCTGATCTCTTCAATCAAATTGTTGGCGCCAAATGGTTTTCTAAATTGGATCTCAGGGGGGCGTATAATCTGATTAGGATAAAAGAGGGGGATGAGTGGAAAACGGCGTTTAACACGCCGGAGGGACATTATGAGAACCTAGTCATGCCTTTTGGTCTGACTACTGCACCAGCAGTATTCCAACATTTTGTTAATGACATTTTTCGTCACCTTGTGGGGCTGTTTGTGGTTGTATATTTGGACGACATTTTAATTTACTCGCCAGATCTTGTGTCTCATCAGGAGCATGTGAGACAGGTGTTGCAGATCTTGCGAGACAATAAATTATACGCCAAACTGGAGAAGTGTGTATTTGCCGTACAGGAACTTCAGTTTTTGGGTTTTTTGGTGTCAGCCTCCGGTTTCCGTATGGACCCTGAAAAGGTGAGAGCAGTGCTTGAATGGGATCAGCCAGGGATCTTAAGGCTCTGCAGCGTTTTTTGGGGTTTGCTAACTACTACCGGAATTTTATTTGTAATTTCTCATCTGTCGTCAAACCTCTCACTGACATGACAAGAAAAGGGACGGATTTTTCTAAATGGTCGGACAAAGCTTGCCAAGCCTTTTCCTCTTTGAAGAAATGTTTTGCTTCGGCACCCGTTCTCATCCAACCAGATGCATCTCAGCCGTTCATTGTGGAGGTGGATGCGTCTGACGTAGGGGTGGGTGCTATATTGTCCCAGGGTCCGTCCCCTGGTAAATGACATCCGTGCGCTTTCTTTTCTAAGAAATTGTCGTCCGCCGAAAGGAATTATGATATCGGCAATAGGGAACTTTTGGCCATTAAGTTAGCTTTTGAAGAATGGCGTCACTTTTTGGAGGGGGCAGTCCACCCGGTTACCGTTATTACTGATCACAAGAACCTGTTGTATTTGGAATCCGCTAAGCGTCTGAATTCCAGACAAGCTCGATGGTCGTTGTTTTTTACCAGGTTTAATTTTGTCGTCACTTATCGCCCGGGGTCTAAGAATGTAAAGGCTGATGCCTTGTCTCGCAGTTTCCCAGGGCCGGGAAAACGGATGACCCGAGTCCTATCCTTCAGGAGGGGGTGGTAGTGTTGGCTGTATTTTCTGAGCTTGAGGAGGAGGTGTTAGAGGCTCAGGGGGACGCCCCTGCAGGACCTCCAGGGAGACTGTTTGTCCCAAATCTGTTGAGACAAAAGGGTATTGAGGCACATCATAATTCTGCTCTAGCAGGACATCCAGGGAGTAAGGCTACTTTAGATCTCCTTTCTCGCCGGTTTTGGTGGCCTAATGCTAATAAAGATGTTATAACTTTTGTCGCGTCATGTGGGGTGTGTGCTCGCTCTAAAACCCCTCATACCCGTCCGTCTGGGACCCTTTTACCCTTGAAACTTCCGGAGCGTCCATGGACTCATTTATCTATGGACTTCATTACGGACCTTCCTCCGTCGTCAGGGAATACTGTCATACTGGTGGTTGTTGACAGGTTCAGTAAGATGGCACATTTCGTTGCTCTTCCTGCACTCCCTAATGCTAAAACTCTGGCGCAGGTGTTCATTAGGGAGATCGTTAGACTTCATGGGTTGCCTTCTGATGTGGTGTCAGATAGGGGGTCTCAGTTTGTGTCCAAATTTTGGAGGGCATTTTGTTTACGTCGGGGGATGCAATTGTCATTTTCCTCGGCTTTTCATCCGCAGACCAATGGTCAGACAGAGCGTCTGAATCAGAGCTTAGAGACATATCTCCGGTGTTTTGTCTCAGAGAACCAAGAGGACTGGTCTTCTTTCTTGCCTCTGGCAGAGTTCGCTCTTAACAACAGGCGGAGCGAGTCCACTGGTAAGTCCCCGTTTTTTGGGGCATATGGTTTTCATCCCCAGTTTTGTACTTTCAATGGGGGGGGCCCTTCTGGGGTTCCTGAGGAGGAGCGTTTCTC
The DNA here is from genome assembly GCA_033576555.1 of Oophaga sylvatica. Taxonomy (NCBI): domain Eukaryota; kingdom Metazoa; phylum Chordata; class Amphibia; order Anura; family Dendrobatidae; genus Oophaga; species Oophaga sylvatica. The sequence continues at coordinate 119,542,662 of JARQOD010000008.1, forward strand.
GTCGTCACTTGCTTCTGTGTGGAGAGGTGTATTGAATAATCTGAGTGCGATGGGGAACCGTTACAAACGTATGGCTGATAGGAGGAGAGTTTCTGGTCCAGATCTGAATGTGAACGATCTGGTATGGTTGTCTACCAGGAATATAAAACTTAAAGTGCCCTCCTGGAGGTTGGGTCCCAGATTCATCGGGCCGTACAGGATCAGTTCCATAATTAATCCTGTGGCATTTCGTCTGGACCTCCCTCCTACGTTTAAAATTCATAATGTGTTCCACAAGTCATTACTTAAAAGGTATGTGGCACCAGTCATACCGTCACCTCTACCTCCTCCTCCTGTGTTGGTCAATGGTAACTTGGAATTTCAAGTATCAAAGATCATTGACTCACGTCTGAATCGCCGGTCCCTTCAGTACTTGGTGCATTGGAAGGGGTATGGTCCAGAGGAGAGGACGTGGGTCCCTGCGTCTGATGTTAACGCAGATCGTTTGGTTCGGACCTTCCACAGAACTCACCCGGGCAGGCCTGGCCCTGAGGGTCCGGAGGCCCCTCGTAGAAGGGGGGGTACTGTCATGTGTGCATTGCCACGAAGATCGTCGCGGTTGCACATTTTGACTTCTCACAGCTGAGCTGCTGTTTCTTTGTGTTTGGCAGCTAGGGAGTTAATTCTGTCTGTGCTCGGTGCTGGGACTGGGTGCAGTTTCTCCCGGCTGCAATTGATTATTTGTTGATTGGTTTCCTTTAAATTCCTGGTTGTCTGCTTGGGGAGTTGCCAGTGAAACCTTCATGCAGACCACAGATAGGAATGAATCTGTATAGACTTTAGTTGTGAGCTCCTTAGTTGTGAGCTCAACTTGGTTAGAGTTTATTTCCCAGACCATTTATGTTCCTTCGGTGTTTGAGTGTGTATGCAAGCGAGTGTTATCCTGTCTGTCTTATATGTCTAATCTGTGTATTTAGCAGAGATCAGCCCATATCCCTTTGGTGGTAGTCAGGATCCTTCTTAGGACTGATTACAGGGTTCAGGGTCTGATAGGAGACAGGGTTAGGTTGGTGACTTGGACCTCTGAACCATTATCAGTACCTCCAAGGTGAGGGATTAGTTAGGACCCCAGTTTAGGGTCAGGTTAGATCCCGGTCCACCTCTTTCCTGTTTCAGCTCATCAAGTCCTCAAGATTAACCCTGGGTTCAGCAGATATCGTGTCAGGTAAATCTATTCTATACTTACATGCTGATGTTGCTATACTAGTTGTTGTATAGAGTGTTGTTCCTGTATTAATAGTTTACTGACATTGTATACATATCATTAGACAGCGTGACAGGTACCAACAAAACTCCCCAGCTCGGGTCTAAAATCTTATAAATATCCTGTCACTGGACAATCCCCAGAGACATGGAGGACTCACGTGTCTGTCTCTGGAGTAGTTCTGAGCGTGTACTGGTGCTAGCCCTTTGGTAGGCAGAGGAGACAATCCTTTTGGGATATCCACGGTGTCTAAAGCGGTCCGTCAGTTTTCTGGCTTCGGATTGAAAATCAGACATTGCACTGCAATTACGCTTCAGCCTGAGAAATTGGCCTGTAGGGCTGCCATTTTTCAAGTGCCTAGGATGAAAACTAGAGTAGTGTAATAAACTACTCAAAAGTCAATGATCGTGCACTACACTGTCAAATTAAAGGGATTGTCCACTAATGTTCAACCCCTTATTAAAAGGTCTGCAGAGTTCAAGAAAATAAAGGAAAAATGACACTCATCTCTCGATCTGTCACCGCTCCTCTGTATGCTGTGGTGTATCTATATCGACCCGCCACCACAATTGTGGATTACCAGGGCAATGGGGTACTCAGAGCCGAGCCCACGGAAGTCTATGGGGTTTGTCACAGGTAGCGGTGGCTCGGTCTGTGGCCCTGGCGGTCTGGCGTAAGTTGGGGGAATATTTACAGGGGATAGATATATTTACAGTTCGTGACGCCACCTGTAGTCTCTGGTAATTTGTACCAGCGCTGCTGTAGATCTCTGAGGGGATGGTGAGGCAGCTAGATGTCGGGTCCCCTACAGGTGGGACTCTTCCCTCAGGTCGATAGTTATGATAGGGTTGTGCAGGCATGCAATTAAATAACTCAGTCTCACACCGTCAGCGTCTTTCCATACCTTTTACTTGTAAGATGGTAAGGCAGGTCCCAGGGAGGCTGATCCAATGGAGAATGTGTTTTGAGTTAGCAGCTGGACAAGTTAGGGGCCTCCTTTACTTTCACAATGATGAGTCCAACCAGCATAAAGCGTAGTTCCCTCTATAAACTCCAGCTATTTCAAAGCTGTACTGCCCGGTCAGTTTTGTGGTTGGAGCCTTCCTATGAGAGAGCTGAGTTCCTATTCTTGCTGATCAGGCTCAAGGTTCTCACTCCCCCTGACCCCAGTTACGTACCGACACTCCAAGGGCTGCTTGCTGTTACCTAAGGTCCAGTAAGCCTCTGGTTTTTCTACCACTATGCGTGAAGCTATAGTGATGCTTCGGTCCCCAGTGACCGGTGACAATGTGCAGGACTTCTCCAATCCTATAGCACTCAGAATTCCTACCACTGTGCCTTTCGCCTTGTCCGCGCTTGTAGCATAAGCATTCCTCACTTCCAAAGGTTATATAAGTCAGTCTCTTTCTTAACTTCTTTCTTGAGCTTGTTGACAGAATCTCAGTAATCCTCTAGGCAGGAGCACGTCTCTGAACCTTCACTGTCCTTGGGACAGGAGACTGAAGTATCTGCAACTCCCTCTTCCTTCTCAATAAATGTCTCAGTCTGTCTGCCAGTGGGGCACAGCTCTGACCAGGCTGAGGTGATCTGGCTCACCTGTACTCGCCTCCACTTTCTGAACTGCACACAGACCCAGGCTGGACTACTTCCTCCCTCCACGTCCAGGCTAGACTCTGAATGACTGACTGACTGACTGACCCCTGAACACTCCCTGACGAATGGCTAAATACCCTAAGGGCGTGTCTAAGTGCGTGTTGGAATGAATGTTCATTGAGCATTGAACTGCTATCTCTCCACACATCCTCCAGGGTACTGCGTGTGCCTTCACACCAGGGCTACACATTCCCCATGGTAAAAGACAGCACTCCCGGGCTGTGAAATACAAAGAGACAATTTTTGTTTATGCATTAAACATTAACATTAACTCGTCCCATCCGGGAGGTAAGGATTTCTTGAACGTTGCAAACAAAACATTAAATATAGAAAAATACAAAATATTAAATAGACATGTTCATATAATAAACGGCAAGATTCTTGTGAAGGACCCGCACCAAACCTTCAACGTGGGTCCTGGGTGGGCTGCAGGACATATGAATGCAGACCTCACTCAGTGCCACACCACACGGGTTTTATTATTCAGAGGTAGTTGTGGTGGTTTTATGTAAAACCAATATTGTGCACCGAAGCGCAACTATTTACAGGATAAGTTCTGGGCTGGCACAGTCCTCAGCCTCTGAGTCCATTATAAGACAAAGACACATATATATATATACATCACAATAAAGTGCAAAAACTCTTTACCTCCTTACCCAGCCGGGCATTCTATTTTTGGGCAATATATATAAACATTATATACTCATATCAACAGTGTAAACTATTTTCACTTATATAAAAACTTATATACATCTTCTTTGTTGCGGTAAACCCTGTCTGGGTCCTACCGTTCTTCACATTTCTTTGTTAACTTCGGTTACACTTTCCATCCCGGGGGCTGGAACAATGCGATGGTCCCTAGATCCCATGACTAACAAGTCGTGACCTGCTATCAGAGTCTGGGTCGCCACAGTTCTCGTACGAACCTCTAGGGGCGCAACGGGTGCTTCCACTTTATGAGACGCTGTTTGCGTTACTGTAATGGCCACTTGCTCTCGTGATGCAGAAATAGTCGCTGTGCGCGTCGTCGTGTAAACTGCTGATTGAGATGTGGTCTGGGTCGCAGGTTGCGATGCAGCAGGACAAGATAATGAAGAGTATGCAGATGTTGCTTCCATTTGCGAGGAGCCTGCAGGGGGCGATGCTGGGGCACGGCCTGGTGCTGTTTGAGCTGGAGACGGGGACGCTGCGGTAGTGGTGACGTTACCTGCGTCGGGGACGGGGTCACGGACGATTGTGACATTAAGGGCATACCATCCCTTCATACCCCAGTGTCGTGTATAGGTGACAATGTCTCCGTTAATTAGGTCCCTCCCGGGATGGCCTTGCGGTAGGTGGATTCTACATCGCGTCTGCTGACAAAGACCCCTGGGTAGAGGCCCGGTTCTCTTATGAAGCCCCAGCCCTTCCGGAGCTGGAACTCTGTCACACACCCCTGCCGCCGCGGTTCCCTCAGAGTACCTTTTTCTCGACGGACACTTTCCTTGTCCGCGATCGCTCTGCATGCTGCCGCTGTCGGTTGCGCTGAGCTTCCCGCTCTTCTTCCTGCTGGCGTTGCTGTTTCTCTTCGCGACGCTGCCACTCACGTTCCCACTGGGCGGTGTAGGCGACGTCATCCAGGCGCGCCATCTCATCCCAGTCAACGTCTGGTAATGACGGACAGGACCCCTCCGGTGTCCCTATCGGGGATCGATCATCTGCTGCGGCCTCCTGGCCGGGCGGGCGTTCCGGAACTGGCGGTACCTCCTCAACCTCCTTCGCCTCCACCGCTTCACCGGTGGGATCAGGGTCGGTACTTTCGGGGGCAGCCTCCGGTTGCTCCTTAGCCTTGGGCAGCAGAAATTTTGGAAGTTCCAGACGTGAGGGGTCATCGAAGGGAGAGATCACCGCGTCCCACAGCCGCCGCTGCATCAGGGTACGCCGGCGTCTCTCGATCTCTTCAAATCCAGGTTGGTGCTGGACCATCTTTTTCAGTCGTGCATTCTCTTCTTTAATTTCCAGCAATGCTTGCTGCAGGTGCAGGACCACGGATGGTTCCGGTTCCAGTGGCAGCTTGGCTGGGGAGCGGGGCCTGCCTCCCACCGCTTCCCTGCTCGGCTGCACACGTCCTGCTTCCATGATGTTCCAGAACCGTCTCTCTTCTTCTCTTAGAGCCGTCCGGTCTCTTCCGTGGAGGCGGGGTTTGCGTCTCCTCCTCTTCGCAGGGAAGGTGAAGAGGAGGCGGACCTCCTTTGCTGTAGGGCAGGATCGCATATTGTAATAGCACTTTGAGAGGGCAGGCATTCTCTTCGCGCCATAGGGGGCACACGCCCACGAATCCACGCCCACCTTCTTCTCCAGCGCCTGAGGGCGCGAATTTGGCGGCAAAATGGCGGATTTTAGCGCCAAAAATAGCAAACAGTCCTTTTCCACAAAAACACTTCCACAGGCACACAGGGCTCGCAATTTTGCGAGTTTCGCATCCTGTTCGTGACGCCAAATTATATCGACCCGCCACCACAATTGTGGATTACCAGGGCAATGGGGTACTCAGAGCCGAGCCCACGGAAGTCTATGGGGTTTGTCACAGGTAGCGGTGGCTCGGTCTGTGGCCCTGGCGGTCTGGCGTAAGTTGGGGAATATTTACAGGGGATAGATATATTTACAGTTCGTGACGCCACCTGTAGTCTCTGGTAATTTGTACCAGCGCTGCTGTAGATCTCTGAGGGGATGGTGAGGCAGCTAGATGTCGGGTCCCCTACAGGTGGGACTCTTCCCTCAGGTCGATAGTTATGATAGGGTTGTGCAGGCATGCAATTAAATAACTCAGTCTCACACATCAGCGTCTTTCCATACCTTTTACTTGTAAGATGGTAAGGCAGGTCCCAGGGAGGCTGATCCAATGGAGAATGTGTTTTGAGTTAGCAGCTGGACAAGTTAGGGGCCTCCTTTACTTTCACAATGATGAGTCCAACCAGCATAAAGCGTAGTTCCCTCTATAAACTCCAGCTATTTCAAAGCTGTACTGCCCGGTCAGTTTTGTGGTTGGAGCCTTCCTATGAGAGAGCTGAGTTCCTATTCTTGCTGATCAGGCTCAAGGTTCTCACTCCCCCTGACCCCAGTTACGTACCGACACTCCAAGGGCTGCTTTCTGTTACCTAAGGTCCAGTAAGTCTCTGGTTTTTCTACCACTATGCGTGAAGCTATAGTGATGCTTCGGTCCCCAGTGACCGGTGACAATGTGCAGGACTTCTCCAATCCTATAGCACTCAGAATTCCTACCACTGTGCCTTTCGCCTTGTCCGCGCTTGTAGCATAAGCATTCCTCACTTCCAAAGGTTATATAAGTCAGTCTCTTTCTTAACTTCTTTCTTGAGCTTGTTGACAGAATCTCAGTAATCCTCTAGGCAGGAGCACGTCTCTGAACCTTCACTGTCCTTGGGACAGGAGACTGAAGTATCTGCAACTCCCTCTTCCTTCTCAATAAATGTCTCAGTCTGTCTGCCAGTGGGGCACAGCTCTGACCAGGCTGAGGTGATCTGGCTCACCTGTACTCGCCTCCACTTTCTGAACTGCACACAGACCCAGGCTGGACTACTTCCTCCCTCCACGTCCAGGCTAGACTCTGAATGACTGACTGACTGACTGACCCCTGAACTGTGTCGACCCGCCACCACAATTGTGGGTTACCAGGGCAATGGGGTACTCAGAGCCGAGCCCATGGAAGTCTATGGGATTTGTCACAGGTAGCTGTGGCTCGGTCTGTGGCCCTGGCGGTCTGGCGTATGTTGGGGATATATTTACAGGGGATAGATTTATATACAGTTCGTGACGCCACCTGTAGTCTTCTTGTAATTTGTACCAGCGCTGCTGTAGATCTCTGAGGGGATGGTGAGGCAGCTAGATGTCGGGTTCCCTACAGGTGGGACTCTTCCCTCAGGTCGGTAGTTAGGTAGGGATTGTGCAGGCATGCAATTAATAACTCAGTCTCACACGGTCAGCGTCTTTCCATACCTTTACTTGCAAGATGGTAAGGCAGGTCCCAGGGAGGCTGATGGGGTTGATGGAGGATGAGCTTTGAGGCAACGGTTAAGCAAGTTAGGGGCCTCCTTTACTGTCCAATGATGATGAGTCCAACCAGCTTGAAGCGTAGTTCCCTCTATAATTCCAGCTATTCCAAAGCTGTACGGCCCGGTCAGTTTTGTGGTAGGAGCCTTCCTGTGAGAGAGTTGAATTCCTATCTTGCTGATCAGGCTCAAAGTCTTCACTCCCCCTGACCCCAGTTACGTACTGACTATTTAGGGCTGTTTGCCACGACCTAAGGTCCGGTAAATCTCTGGTTTTCTTACCACTATGCTTGTAGCTAATAGTGATCCTTCGGTCCCCAGTGACCGGTAGCAATGTGCAGGACTTCTCCAAGCCAAAAGCACTTTTTAAATATTCCTTCCACTTTGCCCTTCGATTTGCTCGACTCTTAATAGATATCTCAGTCTGTCTTCCAGTGGGGCACAGCTCTGACTAGGCTGAGGTGAACTAGACCACCTGTACTAGCCTCCACTTTCTGAACTGCTAACAGGCTCAGACTGGACACGTCTACTCTGTCCAAGGACAGGAAACTGACTGACTAAATCACTCCCTTCCACACCCCTGCTGGGTGTGTCAGAAGTGTACATGATGTCATGAAGAGCCCTTAACTGTTACCTCGCCACTCATCCTCCTGGTATTATGTACCAGGGCTACACATTCCCCCATGGTAAACGACAGCACTCCCGGGCTGTAAAATATAAAGAGACATTTTTGTTTATGCATTTAACATTAAACATTAATTCGTCCCATCCGGGAGGTAAGGATGTCTTAAACGTTGCGAACAATAACATTATAGAGAAATACAAATATTAAATAAACATGTTCATAAAAATAGACAATATACTTGTGAAGGACCCGCACCAAACCTTCAACGTGGGTCCTGGGTGGGCTGCAGGACATCCAAATGCAGACCTCACTCAGTGCCACACCACACGGGTTTTCTGTTCAGAGGTAAGTCAAGGCTTCATGTGAAACCATTAAAAGGCACCTTAGTGCAACTATTTACAGGATACAGTTTTTGGGCTGGCTCAGTCCTCAGCCTCTGAGTCCATTATAAGACATAATAGGGAAAAACACATATATATATATATAGACTTTTTACAGTATTCACATTAATTCGTTATGGTCACTGCTGATATCTAATGGGTAACTTCCCTTTTGTGATTCGCTCTGATCTACGTGGTGTAGCTTCAGGTATATCAAGTTGCGATCTGTCTGCACTGCGTAACGGCAAACTATAGAACTGCCTCAATCTTTCTATGGATCTGGCAAGCGTACTGATGGCTGGGCGGTGTGAGTCAGCTTCACCAGGGGATCCCATAGTATGGAGCGCTGCTTCAGATGATCCTTCTTGAGATTCCACAGGTTGAGGTGTTGCTGGAATGGGTAACTCCTGAACGGGCTCAACTGGCACCACGGGCACAACTGGAGGTAAAACTTCCTCTTGTGGCTGGTAAAACTGCAACACCGGAACTATTACAGCATCTCCCAGTCGGGGCCAATCCGCAGGAAAATCTCCCAGATCTGTGTGTATGACCTCTTCCTTTCTTTCTCCTTGATTGATGACAGGGTTCTTTTCACAACGCTTTAAGGGTTCTGGACACAATTTCAAATGGTCTCTGGACACAGTGGTTGTTGTTCTTCCTCCGTCCTTACTGACGACACAAACTTTTCTGTTGTCATATTTAGAATCTTGTATGACGTAGGGTTCTTGCTCCCACTGATTATCCAATTTGTGCATCTTCCTTTTCCTTTTTAATACTACCTCTCCAGGCATCAAAGGCTTGGCAGGAGCATTTCGGTTGTAAACATCTTCCTGTTTCTCCCGTGCCTTGTTGAGACTTTCCTCTACACAGATTTGTACTCTTCTGTATTGCTCTTGCCGATTGATGTCCCAGTTTTCAACGGCGTCGTCTGCCTCCGGTTCTACCACTCCAAGTTCTAGATCCATTGGTAGTCTTCCGGGCCTTGCTCTCATAAGATAGGCTGGAGTGCAGTTAGTGGAACTGACAGGTATATGGTTATACAAATCAACCAAATCAGGTAGTAAGTCCGGCCATCGATTTCTGTCTTCCAACGGTATGGATCTCAACAAATCAAGGACGATATGGTTCATTTTTTCACAAAGACCGTTGGTTTGAGGGTGATATGGCGTTGTTCTAATTTTCTTGCACCCGTACATGTGACAGAATTCCTTGAATAAATCAGCTTCGAAAGCAGGTCCTTGATCGGTTAATACTTGCTCCGGATACCCATGCGGTCTGCAGAAGCTTGCTTGAAAGGTTTTCGCGGCCGTCACTGCGGTCTGGTCCTTAACTGGAACAACCACCAGAAATCTGGAGTAATGGTCCACCATGGTCAAGGCGTATGAGTATCCAGATCTACTTGGCGACAATTTGACGTGGTCCAGGGCCACAATCTCCAGAGGACGAGTCGTCCGGATAGGTTGCAGGGGGGCCTTCTGACTACCGTAGTCCTTTCTTCTGAGACCACAGGGTCCACAGTTCCGACACCACCTCTCGATGGAGCTGCGCATCCCTACCCAGTAGAACCGGCATCTCAACAGGGTCTCCAGCTTTCTCCAGCCAAAGTGTCCTGCTTGATCGTGGTATGCTTCCAACACCATTGGGACTGCCTTGGGGACCACTATTTGCCAGACCATCTCATGGGTTCTGGGGTTGACGTATCTCCTGCACAACTTCTCACGGTATAGGAACAACCTGCTTTTCTCGTTCCACAGGAGCTTGGCTGACATAGGGGCATCCTTTTCCAAGGAGGAACCTTCCTGTCTTAACAACTCCTTGATACGGCTGACCACTGGATCACTGTCCTGAGTCTCTTTCCAACTGTGATGGGGTAAAGGATTTAATGTTGCACCATACTGCTTTCTGTGGACTCGATGCTCGTGGACTACCCCATTTCGATGGAACGCAGGTAGCTCAATTTCTTCCAGGTCATCCGATTCTTCTTCCGTATCAGAGTCATGCGGCATTCGGGACAACGCATCAGCATTAGCATTCTTTCGACCTGCCCGGTACTTGATAGTAAACTGGTAATTAGACAACCGAGCCATCCATCGCTGCTCCATGGCACCCAGCTTGGCAGTTTCCAGGTGCGTTAACGGGTTGTTATCTGTAAACGCAGTGAACTGATTAGAGGCCAGATAATGCTTAAATCTTTCAGTAATGGCCCAGACCAGCGCCAGAAACTCCAGCTTGAAGCTGCTATAATTTTCCGGATTCCTTTCAGTTGGCCTGAGTTTTCTGCTGGCATATGCGATGACTTTTTCTTGGCCATTCTGCTTCTGACTGAGAACTGCTCCCAAACCTTCATTACTGGCGTCGGTGTACAACAGGAACGGTTGGCTGTAATCAGGATAGGTTAAGATCTCATCACCTGTAAGGATCTCTTTCATCTTTTGGAATGCTTCAGCCTGTTCTTTACCCCAATTAAAGGGAGGGTTTCTGCTCTTTAAGGATTGTCCTACCAGGAGGTCCTGTAAAGGAGCTGCCTTCTTCGTGTAATCTTTCACGAACCTTCTGTAGTAACCCGTTAGTCCCAGGAACTGTCGCACTTCCTTAAGGTTTTTCGGCTCCGGCCACTTCTGGATGGCGGTGACTTTCTCTGGGTCCGGCGCTACTCCTTCCGAACTGACGATGTGCCCCAAGTATTGTACCTTCTGTTTGAGTAGATGGCATTTTGAGGGTTTCAACTTATCCCGTACCTGGACAGGGACTCAAATACTTCTGCCAGGTGCTTCAGATGGTCCTCATATGTCTTGGAATACACGATAACGTCGTCTAGGTATAGCAGCACGGTTTCAAAATTGAGATGTCCCAGACAGTTTTCCATCACTCTCTGAAATGTTCCTGGGGCACTGCTGAGCCCAAACGGCATTCTGTCGAACTCACAGAGCCCCATTGGGGTGGTGAAAGCCGTTTTCTCACGATCCTCCTCAGCCACAGCCACTTGCCAGTAACCACTAGTCAGATCGAGGGTAGAAAAGTAGTTAGCCGTTTTCAGAGCAGCTAATGATTCCTCTATACGTGGTAACGGGTATGCATCCTTGTGTGTTATGCGGTTCACCTGCCTGTAATCCACACACATTCTCATACTACCATCTTTCTTTTTAACCAGAACTAGAGGGGCTGCCCAGGGGCTACAACTATCCCTTATCACCCCGGCTTTCTTCATATCATTCAACATTTCTTTAGCCTTCTGATAATGAGCTGGAGGTATGGGCCTATACCGCTCTTTGATGGGAGGATGACTGCCTGTAGGGATATGATGTTGTACTCCCTTAATTATCCCAAAATCAAGTGGATTTTTGCTAAACACTTGGGCGTACTCTTGCACCACCCGTAATACCCCTTGCTTCTGGTGAGCGGGAGTGGTGTCCGTCCCAACATGGAGTTGCTGACACCATTCCGCCACCTGAGTTGCTGGGTCATTGTCCTCCGCTATTTGACAGGAGTCTAAGGACTCAGCCGGGAGAATAGAATTATTATCAACAGCATGAAGTTTAGCAATGGTTGCATAACGGGGTAAATTTACCTCATCATCTCCCCAATTGAGAAGCCGTACCGGTACTCTTCCATTCACCACCTCTACTACTCCTCTAGCAGTCATAAGTGTAGGTCTATGTTCTGAATGGTGGGTTCTACTACAGCTTGGTAATTCTGTCCTCTCAGACCTATGGCCGCCCTGCACCAAATGATCATTTCACTCATTGGGGTATCACAATAGGATCCGAGTCAGTGACCCTTACATTACCAATTTCGCCGTCTGTAAGCTTCGCTTGCTGCTGACACACCAGGGCCCGGATCTCTCTTTGGATTACTCCTCTCTGCCTTGGTCGGGCAATCTCAGCGAGCTGTTGGAGTAAGAACACAACTTCTCCCAAACAATTACCGATAATGTTAGTACCCAAAATTATATTTAAACCGTTCTCCTCATTTACAGTCTTTACTACCAGAAGCCCCTGGTCTTTCAACTCCTCTCTGCCCACCTTTACATCTACACATTTTGTTCCGAGTACTTCTACAGGAAGACCATTAGAAGCATACACAGTAAAGTCAAGGCTCGGAGGTTTAAGACTGTCCATTGACCAGTACTTGGTATATAGGGCATCAGGTATTAGGGTCACCTGGGACCCAGTGTCTAACAATGCTGGAACAGCAATACCATCTAGGATGATAGACAGGTAGGGTCGCCCGCCCACATACCTGCGGTTCCAGTCTAGGGGGCCTGACGGGTATTCTCCTGGGTGTTGGCCCTTGGACCCAGGTTCTGCCCGTTTAAAGGACACTGTGGAGACAGATGACCTTTCCGGTTGCAGCGATAACAGATGATCTCTCGACGAGGAGGGTGTTGATCAGAGGTTGCTCCTGGGGGTGTCGTTGTCCTCCTCCGGGGGGCGACGTCTTCTTTCTTCTCCGGTGCATCCACGGAACGTCCTCTGGGCAGTCAGCTAACAAGATCTTCCCTTCCTCCTCTTTCCGCAGCTGTAGGGCACTCATCACAGCGGCCAGATTTTTAGTCAGCTGGCGCACCTCTGAGCGCAGACAGTCCAATTCACTAGGAGGTGTCACCTGCGCTTTGGCTTCAGCCACTAGCGGGGAAAAGGGGTTACTGCCGGTTCCAGAGTGACTTCAGCCTGATGATGTTGGGTGGCCACCTCAGGTTTGCCCAGGGGCCGCAGCCCTTTTATTGCCATGTCCTTTAGGGCATCAAAGGTAGCATCCGGATGATCTAAGGACCACCAATTTACAGTTCTGCGTTCCTCTTGAGATCTCAATCCCTGTATAAATTGTTCTTTCAGCATTCTATTCTCGTCGATAGCATTTAAATTGTTAATTTGCTTGAGGGCTCTCAGGGCTCCTTGTAGTCGGCAAGCGTAGTCCCGGATGCTGTCACCTGGCTGTTGTGAACAGTGATAGAAGGCCATCCGGAGATCCGTTTCTGTGCGGTCTTCAAATATGGCATGTAGCTTAAGGAAGATCGCAGGTACCGACTCCTGATCAACGGTATCCCAAGTCTCCACTTCCCTCTCAGCAGCGCCAGTTAGCTGCCCTATTAGCACAGCAGCTTTTTGTCTCTCAGGCATGGAGTACATTTCTAGGATGCTGCATAACTTCCGCTTGAAGCCTGCTAATGTGCCTGGCTCACCGCTGTACTGGGGAAGCCATTTTCGCCCCAGGCATATATGGGAGCGTTAGTGGCATGATCGGGACTACCGGACTGGGTGCAGGGCCTGCGCCCCCATCTGACGCTACAATACCAGACGGTGCGGGATTGGGACCTCCGGCCGGGGCCGCACTGTCAGCCGGTTGTTGTGACATCTTAGCGCCCCCTTGGTTAAACGGAGCCTACCAGTTTCAGACGCTGCTATTCACAGGCACCGCAGTGGGAACAGGACCTTCGTCGCAGGCGCTCTGATGTCAGAGCGTCCACTTCCTGTTGCAGGACCTGCCGCTGAGTCAGAGCCGGGGGCGTGTCCAAGACTTGCGCGCTCTTTCAGGTACGCCCACCTTCTTCTCCAGCGCCTTAGGGCGCAAATCTGGCGGCAAATATGGCGGTATTTGGCGCCAAACAACAGCAACAGTCTTTTTCATCAAAACACTCCACAGGCACACAGGGCTCGCAATGCTGCAAGTTTCGTATCCTGTTCGTGACGCCAAAGTTTTTGTGTCGACCCGCCACCACAATTGTGGGTTACCAGGGCAATGGGGTACTCAGAGCCGAGCCCATGGAAGTCTATGGGATTTGTCACAGGTAGCTGTGGCTCGGTCTGTGGCCCTGGCGGTCTGGCGTATGTTGGGGATATATTTACAGGGGATAGATTTATATACAGTTCGTGACGCCACCTGTAGTCTTCTTGTAATTTGTACCAGCGCTGCTGTAGATCTCTGAGGGGATGGTGAGGCAGCTAGATGTCGGGTCCCTACAGGTGGGACTCTTCCCTCAGGTCGGTAGTTAGGTAGGGATTGTGCAGGCATGCAATTAATAACTCAGTCTCACACGGTCAGCGTCTTTCCATACCTTTACTGCAAGATGGTAAGGCAGGTCCCAGGGAGGCTGATGGGGTTGATGGAGGATGAGCTTTGAGGCAACGGCTAAGCAAGTTAGGGGCCTCCTTTGCTTTCCAATGTGCTGAGTCCAACCAGCTTGAAGCGTAGTTCCCTCTATAATTCCAGCTATTCCAAGCTGTACGGCCCGGTCAGTTTTGTGGTAGGAGCCTTCCTGTGAGAGAGTTGAATTCCTATCTTGCTGATCAGGCTCAAAGTCTTCACTCCCCCTGACCCCAGTTACGTACTGACTATTTAGGGCTGTTTGCCACGACCTAAGGTCCGGTAAATCTCTGGTTTTCTTACCACTATGCTTGTAGCTAATAGTGATCCTTCGGTCCCCAGTGACCGGTAGCAATGTGCAGGACTTCTCCAAGCCAAAAGCACTTTTTAAATATTCCTTCCACTTTGCCCTTCGATTTGCTCGACTCTTAATAGATATCTCAGTCTGTCTTCCAGTGGGGCACAGCTCTGACTAGGCTGAGGTGAACTAGACCACCTGTACTAGCCTCCACTTTCTGAACTGCTAACAGGCTCAGACTGGACACGTCTACTCTGTCCAAGGACAGGAAACTGACTGACTAAATCACTCCCTTCCACACCCCTGCTGGGTGTGTCAGAAGTGTACATGATGTCATGAAGAGCCCTTAACTGTTACCTCGCCACTCATCCTCCTGGTATTATGTACCAGGGCTACACATTACACTCCCTGACGAATGGCTAAATACCCTAAGGGCGTGTCTAAGTGCGTGTTGGAATGAATGTTCATTGAGCATTGAACTGCTATCTCTCCCACACATCCTCCAGGGTACTGCGTGTGCCTTCACACCAGGGCTACACATATCCACGTCTGGTCTGTTGGTCCTGTGGGGACTTCTCATGAGTGCTGCAATGCTTCTTCCATTTGGACAAAATGTGACTGTTGCAGCTGACTGGCGCCCACTGATTGGTTGCTTATGTGGCGTCCCTGTTGGATATTAATCCCAGCAGACCAGCAGTGAACATAATGCTGAGTGCAGAAGAGCGCTGCTGATATGGGAGCAGCATCTGAGGGGTTAAGCAGCAGTGATAGCCTTATCCTTCAGTACGGGCACTTTTATATCGGCAGAGTGTTAGCATTTTCTAATAACATTGGTATTTGGAACATGTTTACTTTTTTCAGAGGTCACAGCTGGTCAGAGACCCCACAAACCTTGATCTGGCCCTAGTAAAAAGTTCTAAAGAGTTTCCAGAAATCTATCTTTCCATCCATCCTTCCTACGGCCACGAGCCCCGAGATGGAGGCCACAGTCTATGGCCGGCCGCTGGCTCTCACTACCTCCCTGCAATCCTCATAGACTTCCTGTGTGAAGGTAACTCCTGACAGATATGGGAAATGTCAAAGTCTCTTAAAAGTGGCAAAAAGAAGCATTTGGCCTAGATCCCTGACCTGCTACATCCATGATATAACATTTCTGAGTGTCAGCAAATCTGAGCAGGTAAAATCTGCCCTAAGTACCTTTCTCGGATTAAAGATACAGGAGCGGCTGACAGGAGGAGTAACATGAGCCCCCGGGGCCCCAATGTGAAGCCCCACCTGCCATGTGCCTGAGGTCTTCCCATGTGGTAGAGGAGGCTTCTCAGATATAGCTCTGCATAATGGGGTGTCTGTAATAGGAGAAATGGATACGTCCATTGCCTGAACCCCGCGCAACATTTAGGGAGAGGCACCAAGCAGCAAACGGAATTACATAGAACCTGAAGTGCAACATCATATGGGAAGTATGCGGCAGCATTATGTGGGCTCATATGGTGGTAATAAGTGGTATAGCAGTATTTTCATTGCACTATAGGGCACGAGAGGGCAAATGTCTTTTAAGAGCCACTGTTTTACAGAGATGTACATGGAGGTCACTCCACATCCAGTGTCCTCCAAACCGGAGGAAGATTTCATGCTGCTAAATAGACTGCAATGAAAATGCAATGAAACAACTCTGCTGCCCTCTTGTGGTGAATAAGTATGAATTACATGTTAAATCCTTGCAGCGGAAACATTTACATATCTATTTACCTATCTATGCCATATCTATCCTCATATCTATCATTTATCTATCCTTATATCTATCTATCATCTATCTATGTATTATCTATCTAAATATTTATGTCATATCTCTATAGCAAAAAATCTAACATACAGATGCTTCTCACAAAATTAGAATATCATCAAAAAGTGAATTTATGTCAGTTCTTCAATACAAAAAGTGAATCTCCTATATTCTATAGAGTCATTACACACAAAGTGATCTATTTCACGTGTTTATTTCTGTTAATGTTGATGATTATGGCTTACAACCAATGAAAACCCAACAGTCATTATCTCAGTAAATTAGAATACTTTATAACACCAGCGTGAAAAATGATTTTTTCAAAAACTTTGTGTAATTATTTCATTAAAAGAATTTTTAATTAATGTGTGTGTCTTTTTTAACTCTTTACTACTATAGGATTAATAATGGATAGTTGTCTTATTGACACCTCTCCATTATTAACCAGGATTAATGTCACCTTTCAATAGCAAGGTGACATTAACCTCTTATTAACCCATGAGCTACCGCTAAAGGCAGTGGGGGTGGCTGGGGCCAGATGTTTGTAGCCAGGGGGCCCAAAATCCATGGTCACTCTCTAGGCTATTAATATCTGTCCTCATTCACTGACTTTCTGTCACGCGGTCTTATGATATGTGTACGATGTCAGTAAACTATTCTTAAAAGAACAACACTCTATACAACATATAGATTAGCAACATCAGCATGTAAATATAGAATAGATTTACCTGACACGATATCCGTTGAACTCAGGGTTAATCTTGAGGACTTGATACACTGTCACAGGAAAGAGGAGGACCGGGGTCTAACCTGACCCTAAACTGGGGTCCTAACTAATCCCTCACCTTGGAGGTACTGATAATGGTTCAGAGGTCCAAGTCTCCAGCCTAACCCTGTCTCCTATCAGTCCCTGAACCCTGTAATCAGTCCTAAGAAGGATTCTGATTACCACCAAAGGGATATGGGCTGATCTCTGCTAAATACACAGATTAGACATATAAGACAGACTGGAGAAAACACAGACTTGCATACACACTCAAACACAGAAGGAACATAAATGATCTGGGATATTAAACTCTAAGCAAGGTGAGCTTAAAACAACTAAGGAGCTCTTTAACTTAAGTCTATACAGATACAATCCTATCTGTGGTCTGCATGAAGAATTTCACTGGCAACTCCCAACACAGACAACCAGAGATTTAAAGGAAACCAATCAACAAATAATTAATTGCAGCCGGGAGAAACTGCACCCAGTCCCAGAACTGAGCACAGACAGAATTAACTCCCTAACTGCCAAACACAAAGAAACAGCAACTCAGCTGTGAGAAGTCAGAATGTGCAACCGCGACGATCTTCGTGGCGATGCACACATGACAGTACCCCCCCCTTCTACGAGGGGCCTCAGGACCCTCAGGGCCAGGTTTGCCCGGGTGAGTTCTGTGGAAGGTCCGCACCAAACGATCTGCGTTAATGTCAGATGCAGGAACCCACGTCCTCTCCTCTGGACCATACCCCTTCCAATGCACCAAGTACTGAAGGGACCGGCGATTCAGACGTGAGTCAATGATCTTTGACACTTGAAACTCCAAGTTACCATTGACCACCACTGGAGGAGGAGGTAGAGGTGATGGTATGACTGGTGCCACGTACCTCTTAAGTAATGACTTGTGGAACACATTGTGGATTTTAAACGTAGGAGGGAGGTCCAGACGAAATGCCACAGGATTAATTATGGAACTGATCCTGTATGGCCCGATGAATCTGGGGCCCAGCTTCCAGGAGGGAACTTTAAGTTTTATATTCCTGGTAGACAACCATACCAGATCGTTCACATTAAGATCTGGACCAGAAACTCTCCTCCTATCAGCCATACGTTTATAACGGTTCCCCATAGCACTCAGATTATTCAATACACCTCTCCACACTGAAGCAAGTGACGACGAGAAACGCTCCTCCTCAGGAACCTCAGAAGGGCCCCCCCCATTGAATGTACAAAACTGGGGATGAAAACCATATGCCCCAAAAAACGGGGACTTACCAGTGGACTCGCTCCGCCTGTTGTTAAGAGCGAACTCTGCCAGAGGCAAGAAAGAAGACCAGTCCTCCTGGTTCTCTGAGACAAAACACCGAAGATAAGTCTCTAGGCTTTGATTCAGACGCTCTGTCTGACCATTGGTCTGCGGATGAAAAGCCGAGGAAAATGACAATTGCATCCCCCGACGTAAACAAAATGCCCTCCTAAACTTGGACACAAACTGAGACCCCCTATCTGACACCACATCAGAAGGCAACCCATGAAGTCTCACAATCTCCCCAATGAACACCTGCGCCAGAGTTTTAGCATTAGGGAGGGCAGGAAGAGCAATGAAATGTGCCATCTTACTGAACCTGTCAACAACCACCAGTATGACAGTCTTCCCTGACGACTGAGGAAGGTCCGTGATGAAGTCCATAGACAAATGAGTCCATGGACGCTCCGGAAGTTTCAAGGGTAAGAGGGTCCCAGACGGACGGGTATGAGGGGTCTTAGAGCGAGCACAAACCCCACAGGACGCGACAAAAGTTATAACATCTTTATTAGCATTAGGCCACCAAAACCGGCGAGAAAGGAGATCTAAAGTAGCCTTACTCCCTGGATGTCCTGCTAAAGCAGAATTATAATGTGCCTCAATAACCTTTTGTCTCAACTGATTTGGGACAAACAGTCTCCCTGGAGGTCCTGCAGGGGCGTCCCCCTGAGCCTCTAACACCTCCTCCTCAAGCTCAGAACATACAGCCGACACTACCACCCCCTCCTGAAGAATAGGAATCGGGTCATCCATTTTCCCGGCCCCTGGGAAACTGCGAGACAAGGCATCCGCCTTAACATTCTTAGATCCAGGGCGATAAGTGACAACAAAATTAAACCTGGTAAAAAACAACGACCATCGAGCTTGTCTGGAATTCAGACGCTTAGCAGATTCCAAATACAGCAGGTTCTTGTGATCAGTAATGACGGTGACCGGGTGGACTGCCCCCTCCAAAAAGTGACGCCATTCTTCAAAAGCCAACTTAATGGCCAAAAGTTCCCTATTGCCGATATCATAATTCCTTTCGGCGGACGACAATTTTTTAGAAAAGAAAGCGCACGGATGCCATTTACCAGGGGACGGACCCTGGGACAATATTGCACCCACCCCTACGTCAGACGCGTCCACCTCCACAACGATCGGCTGTGATGCATCTGGTTGGATGAGAACGGGTGCCGAAGCAAAACATTTTTTCAAAGAGGAAAAAGCTTGGCAAGCTTTGTCCGACCATTTAGAAAAATCCGTCCCTTTTCTTGTCATGTCAGTGAGAGGTTTGACAACAGATGAGAAATTACAAATAAATTTCCGGTAGTAGTTAGCAAACCCCAGAAAACGCTGCAGAGCCTTAAGATCCTCTGGCTGATCCCATTCAAGCACTGCTCTCACCTTTTCAGGGTCCATACGGAAACCGGAGGCTGACACCAAGAAACCCAAAAACTGAAGTTCCTGTACGGCGAATACACACTTTTCCAGTTTGGCGTATAGTTTATTGTCTCGCAAGATCTGCAACACCTGTCTCACATGCTCCTGGTGAGACACAAGATCTGGTGAGTAAATTAAAATGTCATCCAAATATACGACCACAAACAGCCCCACCAGATGACGAAAAATGTCATTAACAAAATGTTGGAATACTGCTGGTGCAGTAGTCAGACCAAAAGGCATGACAAGGTTCTCATAATGTCCCTCCGGCGTGTTAAACGCCGTTTTCCACTCATCCCCCTCTTTTATCCTAATCAGATTATACGCCCCCCTGAGATCCAATTTAGAGAACCATTTGGCGCCAACAATTTGATTGAAGAGATCAGGAATCAGAGGGAGTGGATACGGATCTTGAACAGTAATCCGATTAAGTTCGCGGAAATCCAAGCAAGGGCGTAGGCCTCCATCTTTTTTCTTCACAAAGAAGAACCCCGCGGCCACTGGGGAAGATGAAGGTCTAATATGCCCTTTGGCCAGACTTTCCGAAATATAATCTTTCATAGCCTGCCTCTCAGGACCAGAAAGGTTATATAACCTAGCTTTAGGTAACTTAGCATAAGGAAGTAAATTAATAGAGCAGTCATACACGCGATGAGGAGGCAACTCCTGACACCCCTCCTCAGAGAACACATTCCCAAAGTCCTCCAAAAAAGGAGGCAAAGTACTAGGCACGACCGCACTGATGACTGTGTTCATGCAGTTACTTTTGCAAAACTCACCCCATTGGCTTATATCTCTGGACTGCCAATTAATCACAGGGTTATGTTTAACCAACCAAGGAAGTCCCAACACAATAGGAGTAGGTAGACCCTCCAACACATAACAAGATAATTGTTCCCTATGTATTGCCCCTACCCGAAGGTCAATGTTATGAACCTCATGAACAAAGCTACCTTGGCCGAGAGGCCTGGCGTCAATGGAGAATATAGGGATCGGTTTGACCAATACACTCAGATGCATACCTTGAGCCTGAGCAAACTGAGCGTCAACCAGATTAGCCCCGGACCCACTATCAAGAAGAACAGAAAATCTCTCCACTCTCGTACCAACCACCACCTCCACTGGTACAAGGAACTGAGAAGAACTAGCGGACGAAATACATACTCCCAGGTTGTCGTCCACCACACAACCTGGGATTAACAGTTTTCCGGCGACTTTTTGTTCAACAAGGCACGGGATGGACATCCCTCAACAAAATGTCCCTCTTTCCCGCAGAAGAAACACCTTCTAGTCCTGCGGCGTACCGCCAATCCCCTCCTACGAAATGATGTCCCTCCCAACTGCATAGGCTCCTCCGAACAGACAAGGGGAACCTCAACATAAGGGACTTTAGTAGTAGGTGGAGTAACAACAGGGGGCGGAGTTACCTCGCACCTCTCCCGGAGCCGTCTATCAGTACGGATAGCTAGGGCCATAGCAGCCTCCAGTGATGGAGGAGAATCATACTGAGCCAAAACGTCCTTTAATTTGTCAGAAAGCCCATGACAAAACTGGCTTCTAAGAGCTGGGTCATTCCACTGAGTATCTGTGGCCCATCTACGGAACTCAGAAGCAAATTCCTCCGCCGGACGATCTCCCTGCTGTATCTTACGTAATTTTGTCTCAGCAAGAGAGACCCGATCTGGGTCATCATATACCAAACCCAGGGCAGTAAAAAATCGATCTACTGACTGTAGAGCCGGGGATCCCGGAGGAAGGGAGAAGGCCCAGGATTGAGGGTCCCCTTGTAGGAGCGAGATAACAATTCCCACTCTCTGCTCTTCACTCCCTGATGATCGAGGCCGAAGCCGAAAATACAATTTACATGCTTCCCTGAAGGTAAAAAATTTGTCTCGCCCACCAGTGAACCTGTCCGGGAGAGCTACTTTAGGTTCAAATCTGGTTTGCTCCGAGGGAGACAAAACTTTGGACTTAATGTCCGTCAGCTCCATGGATAATCCCTACAACTGCAGAGCCAGCTGGGCTACTGGATCCATGGCAACTGGGAATAATTTTATGGGCCAGTGAAAATGTCACGCGGTCTTATGATATGTGTACGATGTCAGTAAACTATTCTTAAAAGAACAACACTCTATACAACATATAGATTAGCAACATCAGCATGTAAATATAGAATAGATTTACCTGACACGATATCCGTTGAACTCAGGGTTAATCTTGAGGACTTGATACACTGTCACAGGAAAGAGGAGGACCGGGGGTCTAACCTGACCCTAAACTGGGGTCCTAACTAATCCCTCACCTTGGAGGTACTGATAACGGTTCAGAGGTCCAAGTCTCCAGCCTAACCCTGTCTCCTATCAGTCCCTGAACCCTGTAATCAGTCCTAAGAAGGATTCTGATTACCACCAAAGGGATATGGGCTGATCTCTGCTAAATACACAGATTAGACATATAAGACAGACTGGAGAAAACACAGACTTGCATACACACTCAAACACAGAAGGAACATAAATGATCTGGGATATTAAACTCTAAGCAAGGTGAGCTTAAAACAACTAAGGAGCTCTTTAACTTAAGTCTATACAGATACAATCCTATCTGTGGTCTGCATGAAGAATTTCACTGGCAACTCCCAACACAGACAACCAGAGATTTAAAGGAAACCAATCAACAAATAATTAATTGCAGCCGGGAGAAACTGCACCCAGTCCCAGAACTGAGCACAGACAGAATTAACTCCCTAACTGCCAAACACAAAGAAACAGCAACTCAGCTGTGAGAAGTCAGAATGTGCAACCGCCATGATCTTCGTGGCGATGCACACATGACACTTTCCCTCTCTGGTGGAGAAAATTGTGCGGGAGCCCACGCAATTTTTTTCCGCGATTATAGCCTTAAATTTAACCCCTAGAGTTCCAAATTTTTCCTAACACAAACTACTAAATTGATTAAACACTGACATATATAAATCGTTTTGATATGACGTGGTTTACTATATGTAAACCATGTGTCATATCATGTCGGGTTCGGCAATGATTTTACTGAAGCTGGCAATTGATTTAGCGGCTATTATGCTATGTAGAACTCTATGAACTATCTATATATATATATTATATATATATATATATAATAATATATATATATGTGTCTCAATGACATGTATATATATATATATATATATATATATATATATAAATATATATTGTAACGTTCCACACTGTCTGTGGACGGGGATTACTCACTTTGCTGGTCTTGGAGGTAAACACTGGCACACTCAGGGTTAAAACAACATTCCATTTGGTTTATTATTCACCAGTTTCAGCCATTACACCAAATACAGTCTCTTCCTGACCCTGGTCAGCACCACACGGATCCGTTACCTGTTGGTGTTGACCACACAGGTTCCCAGAGACCTCTTAGCTTCAGAGGTATCCAGTAAACATCAAAACACAGTCTCTTTCTCACAAATACTTCTCACAGGCATGAACACAGTCTTTCTCTGACCCCGGTCAGCATTCCACAGACTCCTGTCTGTCACCTGTTGGCCACGCAGGTTCTTGGATCCCTCTTATCCACAGAGGTCTCCAATAAACATTTCTCACTGACTCCGGTCAGTATCACTCGCGGTTTTCAATACCGTCTATTCCTCTGCCTCAGACTCGCCAGCACTGCTTCCCCAGTCTGTGCAACGTCCAGCCTGGAAACATGTGAGCTCTGTCCAGACTGATAGACTCCCAACACACTCTCTCTAAATGTGCCAAATACTCCCTTAAATACCTATAACCACTCCCACAGGTGAGGTATGGATCACATGGTCTGGTCACATGGTCATGACCTCACCTCAGGTCCTCAAAACTCACAACCACAAGTGGGCGGTGTATGTGTGGTTAGCCAATCCCACCCAGCTCTGCGACTAACCCTGTAAGCCACCCTAGTAAAATAAACACAACTCTTGTGGGACTACAAGTCCCAGAACAACATTACTGGCATACAGCGCAGAGGACCTCTGCGACACATACCTGCCATTCAAAACAATACTGGGGACTGTTTTACCATCAGAATCAAGCCTCCATGCATATCTTGAGGAGCACATACAGCGCCCCCTAGCTGCAGCATGGTTCACTACATCACATACCTCCCCCCTCTGTTCAAACTTGTGGGGTTGAACACTTGTTCTAAACCGAGGGCCTCGAGACAGGGCACCCATGTCACCTTGCCCTACAAGTCGAGGGGACCGTCTCAGTCGATTTTGGGCATCATTCAACATCATCCCTTTGTTAGGCCTCCCTCGCCCCCAGCGGTCAGTATGTCGGCCTTGTCTTTCTGTCTGTGTCACCAGACCCTTTTTAATCAACCCACTTTCCAAGTGTGTCCCTTCACACGACCTTTCTTTCCATGGCCGCCTCCTATGGTTGATTCGGTCATGAGTCCATCATCCAGTCGAGCCTACTGGTTGATCTGAGTCTGACCCTCTGTCCTTTCGTCCGCTACAGGGTCTCCCACTTAGGTCACTCAGCCCTGAGCCAACAGCTGAGTCATCTCCTCTAACCCTCATTGTTTCAGATCGCCTACTGCCGGTCCCCAGAGAAGCCTCTTGTCTCTGCATATCTTGGGCTGGAAGCGGTCGCCATCTTTGTTCCAACTCCTGTAGCTGTACCTTAATCTGCTTTCTTTCCCAGATCAGCTGCTCTAACTCTCGTAGGTACGTCACTCGATATTCTAGGAGCATTCGGATGTTCCTAAGGCTTTCCACTAAGCCAACAACAACGAATGCAATTCTAGGATGTATCAACAGAAGCATACAGTCTAGATCACGTGAGGTCATTATTGCCCTCTACTCCTCTTTGGTCAGACCTCATCTGGAATACTGTGTCCAGTTTTGGGCACCACATTTTAAAAAAGACATCAACAAACTTGAGCAAGTTCAGAGAAGAGCCACCAGAATGGTGACCGGTCTGCAAACCATGTCCTATGAGGAAAGGTTGCAGGATTTGGGAATGTTTAGCTTGCAAAAAAGAAGACTGAGAGGAGACTTAATAGCTGTCTACAAATATCTCAAGGGCTGTCACATTGTAGAAGGATCATCTTTATTCTCATTTGCGCAAGGAAAGACTAGAAGCAATGGGATGAAACTGAATGGGAGGAGACACAGATTAGATATTAGAAAAAACTTTTTGACAGTTAGGGTGATCAATGAGTGGAACAGGCTGCCACAAGAGGTGGTGAGTTCTCCTTCAATGGAAGTCTTCAAACAGAGGCTGGATAGACATCTGTCTGGGATGATTTAGAGAATCCTGCTTTGAGCAGGGGGTTGGACCAGATGACCCAGGAGGTCCCTTCCAACTCTACCATTCTATGATTCTATGAATGTAACAATGCCATCTTCACCAGCTACCTGGACTTCACCTTCAGGTGGGATCCTCACTCTCTTCACCATCTCCTGCATCACCTTTCCAAGTCTTCCAATGACTTTCCCCACCAGATTTCTGGGTACCGGAATTATGTCTTCTACAAAGCCCAGCCGACTTTGAGCTTCCCTCGCCAGCTCCAGGCGTCGAGTGGCTTTTATAAAACCCAACATGATCATCTGTTTCGTGCGGAGACATTGTAGATGCATATCCTTCAGGACAGTCACCCGCTTCTCTGTGAATTCCTTATCACCCAGTATCACCAACTGGTTCGTCTCTGGGGCCAAGTTCACACTATAGGCTTTTACTGCCTTTTTAAAGGCCTCATGCACACCCTCGCTGGCACAGGCTTCTCGCATGTCTTCGGGTATGTCCATCACGCACTTAAAGAGCGAAGCCTCATTCTCTCCTGGTTTACCTCGGACACTTCCCTCAAGACATCTGCCACGACCGGATAACTGTCTTGTTCAGCTCTTAGCTCAAAATCTTCCTGAGATTTACATTCTTCAAGACCCCTTGCCAAGATGGGCACTGGCAGCTCCGCCTTGTTATCACATGGGCACGGCTGCTGTAAGTCTTTGACCACCAACTTCTCTTCCTGCAGAAGACCTCTTACTGCTTCTCTGAGCACTTCCATGTCTTCTCTTAAGGCCTTATTCACACTTTGCCACGTTGACAGGTGACCTCTGAGCTCAGAGACTTCCTTCTCCAGCTCATCTACTCTGTGCTGAGCAGTTTGTCTGAGGGCCTTTTCTTGTTCGATATGCTCTTTAATGGTCTTTAGTTCGGCCTGTAAATCAGCAGACTTTTGCTTCTCACAAGATAACTTTTTAAGCAAGGTCCTGGAACTCCTGTGCTTTCTCTCCAAACTGGGCATTGACTGCCGCAAACTCGGACTCCAGGTGGCACACCCGCTCCAATTGCACAGAGTTGGTGATTTCCATATCCGACCCCTTCAATCTTTCTTGACGCTCTGCCCGGTCATCCTCGGGTACCTCTCGACTCTTTGTACCTTCAGAGAGCTCCACACTCTCCAGCTCTTCAGTGTCTGGAAGAGTACTCACATCTTGCATTTACGCACAAGTCACAGTTTTTTCTTTATTGACATCCTCAATGGGTCCAATTTGTTCAGGCTCTTTGCGCCCTTTACGTCTCCGACGACAGGAGGACTTTCTCTCTTGTAGGGCCCTTCCTTACTGTACTCCCTTTCTATCTTAGAGTCACAGACACCCCACAGTATGGTGAACCCTCCAGTTACCCTTTAACTGGGTGTCTGTTCCAGACGTCTTATCTACCACATCACTATCAGTTATTCTGTGGTACACGTCAAGAGGCATCAGGTCCGTAAGTTGGGCAGACGCACCCTTTCCTCTTGCGTCACCGTCTGAATGGGAGTCACCACCACTCGATCGGTCAGCCTGGAACCAGCAGTCCCCACTTCTAACCGTGTCGGACCCCTCTGCTAAGTCACCGAGTTGGTCAGACCCGTCCACTTTGGGAGACGTCACTGTCCCAATGCCTGCCACCCCAACAGTAGAGAGACCTCCATCCTCCTGCTGTAGAGGAACTCCCCTCTCCCACAAGTCGGAGAATAGTTTAGAGTCCTGACCTATAACCACTGGACAAGACAAATTCAGGACTATAGCGACATCCTGTCACGCAATGTCCCAGCCTGTCTCAAAGATTACCCTGGCCATTGGATAATCCTTAGTGCCCCCGTGGTTGCAGGTGACCCCGACCTTTCTACCGGGTATTTGAAATCCCTCAGGTGCAACCCTCACTAGCGTCACCGGGCTCCCAGAGTGAACCAGACCAACCATATCTTCATAATTTATCTGTAGGGCACACCCCTGTAGCATCGTGCTGGGTGGGTAGTTCATAAGGCAGACTGGACACACATAGTACATTTGCCCCTGGCAACAGTTCGTCTGCACCACCCCTTTAACTTCGGGATGCTCCACCCCCTTTTGGGCAACCATCCCTGCTTGGGTTCCTGCCCTTTTAGGCCACCACCCCTTTTAGGGACACCACCCCACTCTGGGATACACCCTGTGGACTCCCCCACGGCCTTCTTAGGCCCCAGTTCACCCAGTACAGTTTATGTCTTTCAGGCTTGTACTGGCCCTTTAAGAGGTTGAACATTCTGATGTCCTCTTACGACACCACACCAGCTCCTGCTGGCACTGCCACAGCTCCAGCTGTAGCCACAACCCACCGGCACCTCTGGCTGCCGATCACAAGCCGCTGTGGCTGTTACTGCAGCTCCTGCTGCTGCAGAACCTCTTTCAACAGAAACTGTAGCTCCCACTACCACACGGCCCGGCACGGCTCCGCACTGGCGACTTCGTGGACCCACCGATCCACAGCAAAACCTTCGTAACCCCGCCGAGTTACAGCCAGATGCCTTCAGTCTTCGTAGCCCCGCCGAGCCACAACAAGTTGAAAAAGAAAAAAAAGTTCATGGACTTGCCGATCCACAGCAAAACACCTGCACACGTGCTTCTTAGGACCATTGCCAGCATTCTAGCACCAATTGTAACGTTCTACACTGTCTATGGACGGGGATTACTCGCTTTGCTGGTCTTGGAGGTAAACACTGGCACAATCAGGGTTAAAACAAGTCCATTTGGCTTATTATTCATCAGTTTCAGCCATTACACCGAATACAGTCTTTTCCTGACCCTGGTCAGCACCACACAGATCCCTGTCCGTTACCTGTTGGTGTTGACCACACAGGTTCCCCGAGACCACTTAGCTTCAGAGGTATCCAATAAGCATCAAAACACAGTCTCTTTCTCACCAAATACTTCTCACGGGCATGAACACAGTCTTTCTCTGACCCCGGTCAGCATACCACAGACTCTTGTCTGTCACCTGTTGGCCACGCAGGTTCTCGGATCCCTCTTATCCGCAGAGGTCTCCAATAAATATTTTTCACTGACCCCGGTCAGTATCACTCACGGTTTTCAAAACCGTCCATTCCTCTGCCTCAGACTCACCAGCACTGTGCAACGTCCAGCCTGGAAACATGGGAGCTCTGTCCAGACTGACAGACTCCCAACACACTCTCTCTCCATGTGCCAACTCTCTCCTTACATACCTGTAACCACTCCCACAGGTGAGGTATGGATCACATGGTCTGGTCACATAGTCATGGCCTCACCTCAGGTCCTCAAAATTCACATCCACAAGTGGGCAGTGTATGTGTGGTTAGCCAGTCCCACCCAGCTCTCCGACTAACCCTGTAAGCCACCCTAGTCAAATAAAAACAACTTTTATGGGACTACAAGCCCCAGAACAACATTACTGGCTTACAGCGCAGAGGACCTCTATGACACATACTGTACCTGCAATTCACAACAATGCCGGGGACTGTGTTACCATCAGAATCACACCTCCATGCATATCTTGAGCAGCAAATACAGCACCCCCTAGCTGCAGCATGGGTCACTACATTACAATATAAATATATATTCTGTGTGTATATATCTATTCTTTTGTTTGTGTTTTAACCTGTCAGGAGCATGCTCAGTTAAAAAAACCGAATCCGTCACCGGAATCCGTCATTTGACGGATGACGACGGATCCTGCGCCCATAGGCTTCCATTATAGCAAACGACTGCAGCTTGGCATATTACTGCACAAAAAAGACTTGTATGTGGCATCCTCATAGTGCATTTGTTTGGAGGCTCTTTTTGTGCTATATTTGTTTAGTGTTATGACTTGTAAGCGTGGGGACCCTTGACGTGGGTTACAAGCTTGCGTATTTTGGTCAAAATATTAACTAATACCTCACATATTTTTTATGTGTTTTTTGCACATTATTTTTCAGGGTGCAGTTGGGCCCATTTGGTCTTGTAAACTGTGGTGTCTGTTCACTTGGGATGCATTTGGATAGCACTGGGCTGCCCGCTTGATCTAATAGAAGGGCGTCACTAACATGCTGTTAACCTGGATGCTGTGCATTTCCATTGTGTGAACAGCGCCACATGCAAGTCTTTTTTGAGAAGTAATATGCCAAGCATCCACACCCTGCATTGAGATTGGTAGGTTGTGAGTGGTTGCCTCATCGGTATTTCTGCACCTGTGTTGCCACCTTCTTAACTACATGGGTCCACTGCATCCTGATAGTGCATTTGTTTGGAGGCCTGGGCAGGTAAACATCTCTGCCTTTTGCTAGTATTTTTTGAATTTTTGGAGGATCTCTAAATCTTCTTTTTGTGCTATATTTGTTTAGTGTTAGGACTTGTAAGCGTGGGGACCCTTGACGTGGGTTACAAGCTTGCGTATTTTGGCCAAAATATTAAGTAATACCTCACATATTTTTTATGTGTTTTTTGCACTTTTTTGAGGGTGCAGTTGAGCCCATTTGGTCTTGTAAACTGTGGTGTCTGTTCACATGGAATGCATTTGGATAATAATAATAATAATAATATCTTTATATAGCGCCAACATATTCCGCAGCGCTTTACAGTTTAACAGTTTCAAAACACAAGTCATAGGTAACAATGTTAACAATACAATAATTAAAGCAAAATAAGACGACCCTGCTCGTGAGAGCTTACAATCTACAATGAGGTGGGGGAGATACAAAGTACAGGTGTGTATACACAATGGTGCATTTACAATGATGGTCCAGCCATCTTGAGGGAGTGAGGGATGGATGGAGATAGTGAATGGGCTACACACACACACTGACACAGAGAATGACTTTGATTAGTGAATGTGATAGGCTGCTCTGAACAAATGTGTTTTGAGGGAGCGCCTGAAACCATGCAAATTGTGGATAGTCCTAATTTCTTGGGGTAGAGCATTCCAAAGGATTGGCACAGCGCGGGAGGAGTCTTGGAGTCGGGAGTGGGAGGTACGGATTAGTGCAGAGGTTAGTCGAAAGTCGTTTGCAGAGCGCAGCAGTCTGTTAGGCCAATAGATAGAAATGAGGGAGGAGATGTAGGGGGGTGCTGCACTGTGGAGAGTGGGTGAGAACCAGTACTTTGAATTGGATCCTATAATGAATGGGCAGCCAGTGTAAGGACTGGCGAAGAGCGGACGAGTCTGAGTACCGATTAGCCAGATGGATGACCTGGCTGCTGCATTAAGGATGGACTGGAGAGGGGATAGTCGAGTAATGGGGAGGCCAAGTAATAGAGTGTTGCAGTAGTCCAGGCGGGAGTGGATCAATGCTACAGTGAGGGTTTTTGTTGTTTCCATGGTGAGAAAAGGGCAGATTCTAGAGATGTTCTTTAGGTGTAGGCGGCAAGAGCGGGCAAAAGATTGTATAAGGGAGTTGAAGGAGAGATTGGTGTCAAACATAACACCCAGACAGCGAGCCTGCTGCCGGGGTGTTATTATGGTGCCGCCCACTGAGAGGGAAATGTCAAATTTAGGGAGGTTAGTAGACGGCGGGAGCAGAAGGAGTTCAGTATTGGAGAGGTTAAGTTTCAGATAGAGAGCGGACATGATGTTGGAGACTGCGGACAGTCGGTGGCGTTCTGTAGAATAGCGGGGGTAAGGTCGGGGGATGACGTGTATAGTTGTGTGTCATCAGCATAAAGATGGTACTGAAAGCCAAATCTGCTGATGGTCTGTCCAATTGGGGCCGTGTAGAGAGAGAAGAGAAGGGGGCCAAGGACTGAGCTCTGGGGTACACCGACAGTGAGAGGAAGAGGAGATGACGTGGAGCCAGAGAACGAAACACTGAAGGAGCGGTCAGAAAGATAGGAAGAGAACCAGGCGAGAACAATGTCCTTAATACCTAGTGACTGGAGCATAGACAGTAGGAGACAGTGGTCAACTGTGTCGAAAGCTGCAGAAAGGTCGAGAAGAAGGAGCAGAGAGTGGTCGCCATTACGTTTCTCTGTCAGAAGGTCATTGGTCACTTTGATGAGTGCAGTTTCAGTCGAATGTAGGGGGCGGAAGCCGGACTGTGAAGGGTCTAGAATGGAGTAAGTGGAGAGGTAACGGGTAAGGCGGGAGTAGACTAGGCGCTCCAAAAGTTTAGAGATGAAGGGGAGATTGGAGACCGGTCTGTAGTTGTTTGTGCAGGAAGGGTCGAGAGTGGGTTTCTTTAGTAGTGGAGTAATGATGGAGTGTTTGAAGGAAGATGGGAAAATGCCAGAGGAGAGTGATATAGGAAAGATGTGTATCTTCGTACCGTGTTAGCCAGTAGATAGAAAAATATTTAGACTTGAGAGTCCTCAGTGGTTGATACCTTTTAATGGCTAACTGAAAAGATGGTAACAAATTGCAAGCTTTCGAGACTACTCAGGTCTCTTCATCAGGCAAAGACTAAAACAAAAACTGAAGAATCACATATTTATATACACAACAGGACACAGGAATAGTGCAATAGGTAACACAAGTGACGTGAAGCAGAACTGTCATTATGGCAGAGGGATGAACATAAATATTGGAACAGTTCATAGATAAGGAGAGAAAGTTTTATTGCCCTCTGATTGGGGTCTGGTGTTGTGTTTTGATGCCCCTAGAAGGTCAGAGACACAGATTCCTTAATTGATATAGAATGACATGAATCCGTGTGATATATTCATTCCAGCACTAAGAGTGTCAAAGGTCATCATAAGTTTGTATTCCCAAACCTTTCTATCTTTCTCAGATTTGAAGTTAGATTTTAATACCAGCAATTCCATATCCATCATGCTATGACCGGGCATACAAAAGTGTTTTGCCACAGGTAAATCCATTCTTTTTTCTCTTATTGTGTGGCGATGAGAATTCATCCTTGTTCTCAGTTTTTGCCCGGTCTCCCCCACATACAGACCCCAGTTGGACATTTAGTACATATAATTAGGTACACCACATTAGATGTGATGCAGCTGAAAGTACCTGGGATCTTGTAGTCCTGATGGGAGTTGGGGATCTTTATCTTGTCCGTGGTCATTATAGATGCACAGGTTTTACATTTCTTCTTGTTGCAAGGAAAGGTTCCTGCAGCTGTTGGGGAGGACAGGGAGCTTCTGACAATGATGCTTCTTAAATTTGGGGGCTGCCTAAAACATAGTAGTGGGGGGTCTGGAAATATGGATTGTAATCGGGCATCTTTTTGTAGTAAAGGTTGTAGTTTCCGTGCAGCTCCCCTTAGCATCTCCAGATTTGGATTGTAGGTGACCACTAGAGGCACCCGGTTATTTTCTTCTTTAGTTTTGTAATGTAGCAGGTGATTCCTTGATATTCTGGTGGCTCTTGTAATTTGGTTTTCAATTGTTCTTGGATGGTAGCCCTGGTTCAAAAAAGTCTTTCTGAGGCGACCAAGGTGTTCATCTCTATCCATGGGGTTGGAACATATACGGTTGTATCTGATGGCTTGGCTGTAGACAATAGAGTTTTTTATGTGTTTTGGATGGAAACTGTCCCATTTAAGGTATGTTGGATGGTCGATTGGCTTCTGATACAGGGATGTCTCTATTTCATTGTTCTTTAGCTTAATGGTGGTGTCTAAAAAGTTAATTTCAGTGCTGGAGTAGTTGAGTGTTAAGTTGATGGTTGGATGAAATTGGTTGAACTGTTCATGGAACGTCTTTAGCTGTTGTTCAGACTCCGTCCAGATGATTAAAATGTCATCAATGTAGCGGTAGTAGGCCCGAGGCCTGATGGGACATGAGGACAAAAAGTCGCTTTCAAGCTTGGCCATGAAAAGATTTGCATACTGTGGAGCCATTTTACTTCCCATAGCTGTGCCAGTCTCCTGAAGATAGATCTTGTTGTCAAATTCAAAGTAATTGTGGGTGAGGATGAATTTTGTGAGTTTCACCACAGAATCAGCATCATTCCCGGTGTTTCCCATGAAGACTTTGCAGGCATTTAATCCATCCTGGTGTGGGATATTAGAGTACAAAGATTCCACGTCCATGGTGGCCAGGATGGTTCCTTCTGGTAGGGGACCTATTGCTGCTAGTTTATTCAGTAGGTCAGTTGTGTCCTGAATGTAGCTGGGTGTATACTTTACCAGGGGTTTAAGAATGCCCTCTACCCATCCAGATACCTGCTCAGTAAGGGTGTCCACACATGAAATAATCGGCCTCCCTGGATTCCCAGCTTTGTGGATTTTGGGAAGCATGTAAAATGTCCCTGTTCTTGGACTTTCTGGTATCAGGTCATCAGCTCTTATGGATTTGTCAGACAGACAAGATACCAACTTGCTTAGTTCCTTGTAATAGTCCTGTGTAGGGTCCGACTCCAGTTTTCAGTAGTAGCGTGTGTCCGTAAGTTGTCTGTTTGCTTCCTTAATATAGTCTGATGTGTTCATCATGACTATTGCACCTCCCTTGTCAGCAGGTTTAATGATGATTTCTTTGTTGGTTTTCAGAGACTGTATGGCCTTTCTCTCCTGGGCACTGATGTTGGATGCTTGTCTCTTGTTGGTGGCTATGATGGTGGATTTTATCAAATGTCTGAATGAGTCTATATATTTATCCAAATGAGGGTTACGTCCAGGTGGAGGTGTCCAGTCTGACCTCTTCTTGGTTGTTGGGATCCCTTTTCCTTCAATCCGAGTGTTTTCTGGATCTTCTGTATCATTGAAGTATTCCCTCAGGCGCAGTCTCCTGAAAAAATGTTCCATATCACTGCAGAGTTCGGTTTTATCCAGGGCCTTAGTAGGACAAAATGAGAGTGAGAGATTAAAGATTGTAGTTAGATGAGTTGTGACAACTGGAGAGAGAGACTGGAGGAGATGTGAGGGAATGGGGTCGGTAGTGCATGTAGTCGGACGAGAGGAGTCTGGAGACTTCTTCTTCTGTGATGGGATCAAATGTGGAAAGTGAGCCGGGGGAAATGCAGGGTGGGATGGGAGTCACAGCCCTTGGTGGTTGAGAGCAGATTTCCTGACGGATAGTATCTATTTTTTCTATAAAGTAGGAGGCCAGGTCGTCAGCACAAATGTCTGTGATAGGGGCTTGTGCTTTTGGCCTGAGGAGGGAGTGAAAAGTGTCAAAAAGTTGGGGTTGTTGGCTAGTGAGGAGATCAGGGTGGTGAAGTAGGTCTGTTTGGCGAGGTGAAGGGCAGCATTATAAGTTCTTAACATGAATTTAAAGTGGATGAAGTCTTCTGGTGTGCGGGTTTTTCTCCAGAGGCGTTCAGCACTCCTAGAGCATCGCTGAAGAAGTTGAGTTTGCAATGTGAGCCAGGGCTGTTTTACTGTGTGTTTGGAAGTAGTGTTGAGCGATATTGCTCGATATCTAAAAATATCGTATCGAAATTGTATCGCCGATATCACTAAATATCGTCGATATCCGATTCCGATACCGGAAGTCCCATGTAAGTCTATGGGAACAAAATATCGCAACTAAAAAAACCTTTATTTCCTTGTAAACACTAAATATACACACATAGAAATATATATATATATATTATATATACATGTCATTGTGACATATATATATACATATATGTATAGTTTATACACTTCTACATAGTAAAATATCCTCTGATTCAATTGCCGGGTAAAGCCGGCTTCTGTGAAAAGACAGAAGCACCCGACATGAAATGACACTTGGTGTACATAGGGTTAACCATGTCTTTTCATGTCGTTTGCAATCTGATTTGCACAAACAATTACATCAGTCTATGTGTGCAAAATTTCACACCTGTAGGGGTTAATTAAAGGTGTAAATTCGTTGTAAAAAAAAACGGACTTTTTTGCTACGAATTTACACCTTTAATTAACCCCTACAGGTGTGAAATTTTGCACACTTACACTCATGTAATTGTTTGTGCAAATCAGATATCAAACTACATGAAAAGACATGGTTAACTCTATGTAAACCAAGTGTCATTTCATGTCGGGTTCTGCATTTTCACAAAAGCCGGCAATTGAATTAGCGGCTATTATACTATGTAGAAGTGTATGAACTATAAATATAAATATATATATATATATATATGTGTCACAAATTTAATGACATGTATATATATATATGAGGTGTAAAATTGCTGAAAAAAAAGGCGTGGGCTCCCGCCCTATTTTCGCAACCAGACAGACAAAGCCAGTGAGTGGGGGCAGATAATAATAGCCCAGAGAGGGACCATTATTTTTGGCCCCCCCCGGCTACTAACATCTGCCCCCAGACACCCCAGAAAGGGCAAATCTCTAATTAGATTTGCCCTTTCTGGCACTTTGCCCGTCTATTCCCATTGCCCTGTAGCGGTGGCGAATGGGTTAATAAGGGGTTAAAATGACCTTGCAATTGAAAGGTCACTTTAAGCCGGGTTAATAATTGAGAGCTGTCAATTAGACAACTATCAATTATTAATCCTATTGTATGAAAGAAAAATCAAACACACACACTTTAATAAAAAAGAAGTTTAATGAAATAATCACACAGTTTTTGACCATATTTTATTTTCCTGCTAAAACCATTTCCTGTAATAAAAATAAAATAATAAAGCAAAATTATTCTTACCAATCCGATGTACAGTCAGGTCCCACGGTGTAATCCTTCAGAAAGGGTTAATGTTTACTGCAGGGACCGCAGCTAATGCTGCAGCCTCACAGTAAACCCCCAAATGAATGAGCTCCTCTCCTGGCTGACAGGAGAGGAAGTGGAAAGCTTAATTGATTGCTTTCCACTTTCACTTCAGGTCAGCCAGGGACACAATCAGTGACGTCAGAGGGAACTGGTTAACAAAAATAGGGGATCCCCTCGAAAAAAATTGGCGTGGGGTCCCCCCTATTTTTGTTAACCAGCCAGCAGAAGCAGACCGCTGAGGCCTGGATTTTCAGGCTGTTAAGGAGCCAAGATCCATGGACCTTGCCAGCCTGATAATACCAGGCCACAGCAGTCTGCATATCTTGGCTGATTAACAAAAATAGGGGATCCCCTCGAAAAAAATTGGCGTGGGGTCCCCCCTATTTTTGTTAACCAGCCAGATGAAGCAGACCGCTGAGGCCTGGTTTTTCAGGCTGGTAAGGATCCAATATCCATGGACCTTGCAAGCCTGATAATACCAGGCCACAGCAGTCTGCTTAGCTTGGCTGGTTAACAAAAATAGGGGATCCCCTCGAAAAAAAAAACGGCGTAGGGGTCCCCCTATTTTTGTTAACCAGCCAAGTAAAATGCAGACTGCTGCGGCCTGGTATTAAAAGACTGTCAAGGCCCATGGATTTTGGCCCTCAACAGCCTGATAATACCAGGCTACAGCAGCCCCACATTTGGCGCATCAAAAGATGTGCCAATTGTGGCACTTTACCCGGCTCTTCCCACTTGCCCTGTAGCGGTGGCAAGCGGGGTAATAAGGGGTTAATGTCACCGTTGATTGCACGGTGACAATAAGCCCGGTTAATAATGGAGAGGTGTCAATAAGACACCGATCCATTATTAATCCCAAAGTTATTAAATGCATAAAAAAAAGACAAAGCAAGAAAAAAGTATTTTAATGAAATAAAAGAGACAACACAGTTTTCATTTCTTTTATTATACTCTCATTCCTGCGACGCCATCGATCTCCTGTAAAAAAAGAAAAAAAACAAACCAACAGTATACCACCTGTCCGACGCAGTCCATAACGACAGTCCCACGACGATCCAGCTCTGCTACATCGCAATGACAGGCAGAGCCTGTCATCGCGACGCAGCACAGCTGATTACCTGCTTCCCCGGCGGTGACGTCATCGGACTGACTGCTTTACGGCCGGGATTACCCAGCAGTCACTGCAGTTATTGCGAGAAACTGCATGTGACCGCCGGGGAGAAGAGGATGGCGGCCATGAAGCAGTCCAGCCCGTGACCGCCGGAGATCTTCTGCCAGGTAAGTGCCGCTGACTCCTGACAGACCCGACCGACGGACACTGACAGTGACAGACCCGACCGACGGACACGGACAGTGACAGTGACAAATCCGATTCCGGTATTCGATATGACGAAAATATCGAAACGAATTATCGAAAGGCCGATAGAGCTAATATCGGCCGATAGCCGATATTTGCATTATCGTATCGCTCAACACTATTTGGAAGTTCTGAGGGTGAGCGGCGCTACTTGGTCAAGGGTGCTTCTAAGAGTGTCATTGTAGTGATGAACAGCCATATCAGGACAGGAAAAAGAGGAGATTGGGGACAGCGATGAGTGTAGGGAGTCTGAAAGTGTCTGAGGGTTAATTGTTTGTAGATTTCTGAATGTATGGTAGGTGGGAGTGCGCTGAGGTGGTCGAGGATTTGTGAGGATGAAGGAGAGAATGTTGTGGTCAGAGAGTGGAAGCGGTGAGTTATTTAGGTGGGAGATTGTACAAAGACCAGGTTAAGGGTGTTACCATCCTTGTGTGTCACAGAGGTTGAAAGCTGTGAGAGGCCTAGAGAAGTGGTTAGTGATAGAAACTGAGATGCAGATGTGGAAGTAGGGCTGTTAATGGGGATGTTGAAGTCTCCAAGGATAAGGGTTGGTAGTTCTGAGGACATGAAGTGCGGCAGCCAGGCTGAGAAGTGGTCAAGGAACCGGGTGGGTGAGCCTGGGGGCCGATATATGACCGCTACTCTGAGGGAGAGGGGACGGAAGAGCCTGATGGTGTGGACCTCAAAAGAAGGGAATGAGAGTGATGGAATTGGGGGGATGACCTGGAAAGTGCATTGTGGGGACAGGAGTATGCCAACTCCACCACCATGTCTGTTTGCGGTTCTTGGGGAATGGGAGAATTGTAAGCCACCATAGGAAATGGCAGCAGGGGAGACAGTGTCAGAATCCTGAATCCATGTTTCCGTGAGGGCCAACAGATGAAGAGAGTTGTTCAGAAAGTAGTTGTGCAGGAAGGATAGCTTGTTGCATGCAGACCGTGGATTCCAGAGGGCACAATTAAAAGAAGGAGATGAGGGGGATAGTGCTGGGCAGCCCGCCTGATTTAATAGAAGGGCGTCACTAATAGGCTGTTAACCTGGATGTGTGCATTTCCATTGTGTGAACAGCACCACATACAAGTCTTTTTTGTGCAGTAATATGCCAAGCATCCACACCCTCATTGGGATTGGTAGATTGTGAGTGGTTGCTCATCGGTATTTCTGCACCTGTGTTGCTCCCATCTTAACTACATGGGTCCACTGAATCCTGATAGTGCATTTGTTTGGAGGCCTGGGCAGGTAAACATATCTGCCTTTTGCTCTTATTTCTTCAGTTACATTGCCCTCCATGTATTATATCTGACCCCATAGCCCACAAGCCCCGATATATAACATCCATTCCTTCACCCCTCTTCCTCTCTCTGTGATGTATAACATTTGGGACTATTGCCCCCGTTATTTAACCTCCAGTCCCCCACCATGCCGTCTGCCTTTACTAACATGTAATAGAACGGCCGGTGGTGCAGAGTTCACTGATACCAGCTCAGTCAAGTTCACACATGACATTTCTTCCTCCTAAATCTTCTCCAATCACGTGAGTGATATTATTGAGAACTGCCCCAGCCGGGAATCTCATGCATGGCAGCTTGCAGTTGATCGGCCATCACCAAGCGCAATGCCGAGCGTCAGATGGAGTGGTGTAAAGCCGCCATCACTGGACTCTGGAGGAGACGTGTTCTGTGCAGTGACGGATCGCACTTCTCTATCTGCGTCTGATGGAGGAGTCTGGGTTTGGTGACTCCAGGAGGATGTTACCCCCTGACTGCATTGTGCCCCCTGTACAGATGGTGGAGGGGGATAATGCTCTGGGCTGTTATCAGGGGGCGGCCTCGGACCCTCAGCTCCAGTGATTGGAAATCTTAATCATCAGCACAAGACATTGTGGACAATTGTAGCTTCTGCTTTGTGGGAACAGTTTGGGGTTCGCCCTTTTTTGTCCCCCATGACTGTGCCCAGTGTACAAGCTCCATAC
Organism: Oophaga sylvatica; assembly: GCA_033576555.1. Taxonomy (NCBI): domain Eukaryota; kingdom Metazoa; phylum Chordata; class Amphibia; order Anura; family Dendrobatidae; genus Oophaga; species Oophaga sylvatica. The sequence continues at coordinate 119,581,492 of JARQOD010000008.1, forward strand.
AGACATGGAGGAGAGAACATGAGCGGCCGTACAGAGTCCGGACCTCAGCCCCACCTAGATCGGAGATTGTGAGCCCGGACCCCCCACCAAGATCAGGGTCTGATCTCACAAATGGAGAAGTGTTGTGAATGTGTTAGAAATGAATTCTGAGCAGAAGCTCCCTCTGGTGGTTACAAACAGTACTGAACCATTCAATGAAGATTGTGAAGATTGGCAATCAGGAGTTACAGACTGGTCTTATATAAGGGAGGTTCCCTCCCATCAGGGTTGCCGGTGATCAATTGTTCTTGTCTCAACTTTGGTTCCAGGTTCACTTGGAAGCTTGCTGAGTCTTGCCTGCATCTTCTGCTAACAGATAAGATATTTTCTGCTTTTATTTTTGTGCTTGCTTTTTGCATTTTTTCCTGCACTTCTGTGGAGGTCAGCCAGGTCCCCTCCGGGGGCTTGTGCTCCTCTCAGTTTATCTTGGCCACTGTTATTTGTTCATTTGCCTTTTCCAGTTTTTTCAGTGGCTGCGGCTTAGTTTTGTTACACCAGAGAACTAATTTAGGTGGTAGAGGTCGTGTGATCTCAGGTGTTTTTGCAATTAGTAGAGTTGGTATTTTTTTAGAGTTTTTTGGATTGCAGTAAGTGTCCTTCCTATCCTTTTCTTTCTAGGAAGATTGGGCCCCAACGTTTGCTCATACTATTTTCTGTCTGTGTCTGTATTTCCTCTTGTCTAACCGCCATTACATGTTTGGGGGCTTCCTATGTTCTTTGGGGATCTGCTCCGGGGCAGATAGCTTTCCTCTTTCTATCTTTAGGTGTAGTTAGCCTCTCAGGCTGTGACGAGGTGTCTAGGACCAACGTAGGTACACTCCACGGCTGCCTTTAGTTGTGGTGGTTAGTCAGGGTACTGCAATCCAGTAGATTCCAACCTCTCTGGTGTATTGCCGTTTTTGCCTGCTCTCCTCAGCTACCAAATCATAACAGTATCACCGGCCAAACTGAAAATTATATGGTACTCGCAGAAGGTAAAAATAGTGTGAAAAAAAAAAGTTGTCAGAGTTGTCAGAGATTTTTTTTTTTTTTTTCTGTTTGTTGCATTTTTTTTCCCTCTGTTTCTCTGGGTGCTGAGGATTTTTTATTTTTTTCTCTCAATGGAGTTTGCACACTTGTCTGGCCGTGTGGATCAGCTTGCCACTGAGGTTCGGAGTATTGCTACCTATCTTACAGGGTTGCCGGTTGTGGAGCCTAGGATCCCCATGCCAGATTTGTTTTTGGGGGATCGAGCTAAATTTCTGAATTTCAAAAATAACTGTAAGTTGTTTTTTGCCTTAAAACCTAAGTCCTCAGGGAACGCAGCACAGCAGGTTCAAATTGTCATCTCTCTCCTGCGCGGCGATCCTCAGGATTGGGCTTTTTTCCTGACACCTGGGGACCCTGTTTTGAGTAATGTTGATGCATTTTTTCTGGCTCTGGGGTTATTGTACGATGAACCTAATGTCACTGATCAAGCTGAAAAAACCTTGTTGGCATTAAATCAGGGGCTTGAGGACGCTGAGTTATACTGTCAGAAATTCCGAAAGTGGGCAGTCCTGACCAAACGGAATGATGATGCTTTGGCAGCCCTTTTTCGGAAGGGTCTGTCAGAGAATGTAAAAGATGTTATGGTGGGTTTCCCTGCTCCCTCTGGTCTCAATGATTCTATGTCATTAGCGATTCAAATTGACAGACGTTTGCGTGAGCGTAGAGGTATGCGTGGAATAGTGTTGCCTTGTGAACCAGCTTCTGAACCCATGCAGTGTGATAGAGTGGCTTCTGGGGCACAGCGTCATGAGTTTCGAAAACGCAATGGGTTATGTTTCTACTGTGGTGACGCTTCTCATGCTATTTCAGTCTGCCCTAAGCGGGGAAGACGTTTTGCACGCTCAGTTGTCTTGGGTAGTGTTCAGACTAAATTTCTGTTGACTGTTACCCTGATTTGCTCCCTGTCCACATTTTCTGCTCAGGATTTTTTTGATTCGGGAGCAGCTATTAACCTGATGGATTTTGATTTTGCTAAACGTTGTGGGTTTCCCTTGATACCCCTATGGAAGTCTATTCCCCTACTGGGGATTGATTCTATCCCTTTGGCTGAGAACAAACCCCAGTTCTCTACTCAGGTGATAATGAGGGTTGAACCTGATCATCAAGAGAGTTGCAAATTTTTGGTGCTGTATAATCTGCATGACATTATTGTACTAGGTTTCCCTTGGTTACAGTCTCATAATCCTGTTTTGGATTGGAAATCTGTGTCTGTAACCAGTTGGGGCTGCCAATGTGTTGGTGCCAGCACTCCTGTTTTTTCTGCCTCTCCCCAGGCACAGGATGTTCCTGACTTTTTGACTGATTTTTCTGATGTGTTTAGCGAAAGTAAATCTGCATCCTTGCCCCCCCATAGGAGCTATGACTGCGCTATTGAATTAGTGCCTGGTAGTAAATTTCCTAAAGGTCGCCTTTTTAACTTGTCTGTACCTGAACATGACGCTATGCGGTCTTATATCAAGGAGTCATTGGAGAAGGGTCATATCAGACCATCCTCTTCACCCTTGGGTGCCGGTTTTTTCTTTGTGGCCAAAATGGATGGTTCATTAAGGCCGTGTATTGATTATCGTCTCTTGAACAATATCACTGTGAAATATCAATATCCGTTACCCTTGATTTCTGACCTGTTTTCCAGGGTGAAAAGTGCTACTTGGTTTACCAAGCTTGACCTCAGGGGGGCGTATAACCTTATTCGCATTAAGCACGGGGATGAATGGAAGATGGGATTTAATACCCCAGAGGGGCATTTTGAGTACCTAGTGATGCCCTTTGGGCTCACTAATGCTCCTTCTGTCTTCCAGTCCTTCATGAATGACATTTTCAGGGATTTTGTGGATAAATTTCTGATTGTTTATTTGGATGATATCTTGATTTTTTTCAATGACTGGGACTCTCATGTGAAACATGTTCGGACTGTGTTCCAGATTTTGAGAGAGAATGCTCTGTATGTGAAGGGATCAAAGTGTCTTTTTGGCGTACAGAGGATCTCATTTCTGGGATTCATTTTGTCCCCATCTGTTATTGAAATGGACCCGGTCAAGGTTCAGGCCATCTGTGATTGGGTCCAACCTACTTCATTAAAGGCTCTTCAGAGATTCTTGGGTTTTGCCAATTTTTATCGTAAATTTATTGGTAATTTCTCTGTTATTGTTAAACCATTGACTGATTTGACCAAAAAGGGTTCTGATGTGGTGAATTGGCCTCCTGAGGCAGTCTCTGCGTTTCAGGAACTTAAGCAGAGATTCACTTCTGCTCCTGTTCTACGGCAGCCTGATGTTTCTCTGCCATTTCAGGTGGAGGTTGATGCCTCTGAAATTGGGGCAGGTGCCGTTTTGTCCCAAAGAGATCCAGAGACCTCTAAAAGTAACCCTTGTGCCTTTTTCTCTCGAAAATTTTCTCCAACTGAACGTAATTATGACGTGGGTAATCGAGAGTTATTGGCCATGAAGTGGGCTTTTGAAGAGTGGAGACATTGGCTGGAGGGAGCCAAACATCAGGTGGTGGTCCTCACGGGCCATAAGAATCTGGTTTATCTGGAATCAGCCAAGCGACTTAATCCTAGACAGGCCAGGTGGGCCTTGTTTTTCACACGTTTTAATTTTGTGGTTTCCTTTCTTCCTGGCACTAAGAATGTTAAGGCGGATGCCCTCTCGAGGAGTTTCCTTGCGGACTCTCCTGAGTTATCTGATCCTGCTGTTATTTTGAAAGAGGGTGTAGTTCTTTCCGCCATCTCGCCCAATTTGAGACTGGCTCTGGAAGGGTGTCAGGAGGATAAACCCGAGCGCTGCCCTATTGGGAAATTGTTTGTCCCAGACCGGTGGAAAAAGAGTGTGATGTCTGAGATTCAATGTTCCGCGTTGGCCGGTCATCCCGGAATTTTTGGTACCAGAGACTTTTTGTTCTAAACTTGGTGTTCAATTGTCTTTCTCCTCGGCTTTTCATCCTCAGACCAATGGACAAACAGAGAACAAACCAGACATTGGAGACTTATCTGAGATGCTTTGTGTCTGCTGATCAAGATGACTGGGTCTCTTTTTTGCCTTTGGCTGAGTTTGCTCTTAATAATAGGGCTAGCTCTGCCATTTTGATGTCTCCATTTTTCTGCAATTTTGGGTTTCACCCTCGATTTTCTTCGGGACAGACGGAGGCTTCTGTCTGTCCAGGTATTGACTCTGTTGTGGAGCGTATGCAGCAGATTTGGGACCAGGTAGTGGAGAGGTTGTCCCTCTCTCAGGAGAGGGCCCAGCGGTTTGCCAACCGGCATAGGACTGATGGTCCTCGGTTTGAAGTGGGGGACTTGGTCTGGTTGTCCTCAAGAAATATCCCTATGAGAGTTGCATCTCCTAAGTTTAAACCTAGGTTCATTGGACCTTATAAGATCATGGAGATTCTTAATCCTGTTTCCTTTCGTTTACTTCTTCCAGGGACATTTAAGATCCATAACGTGTTCCACAAGTCCTTATTGAAGAGGTTTGTCGAGCCAGTGGTTCCTATGGCTGTGCCTCCTGACCCTGTTTTGGTTGAGGGCAATCTGGAGTATGTGGTTGAGAAAATATTGGATTCTCGTTTTTCTAGACCGAAACTCCAGTATTTGGTTAAGTGGAGAGGTTATGGTCAGGAGGACAATTCTTGGGTGTTTGCTTCGGACATCCATGCTAGGAGACTGATCCGTGCGTATCACAGAGCTCATCCTGACCGACCTGGTTGCCCAAATGAGGGTTCGGTGACCCCTCCTCAAGGGGGGGGGTACTGTTGTGAATGTGTTAGAAATTAATTCTGAGCAGAAGCTCCCTCTGGTGGTTACAAACAGTACTGAACCATTCAATGAAGATTGTGAAGATTGGCAATCAGGAGTTACAGACTGGTCTTATATAAGGGAGGTTTCCTCCCATCAGGGCTGCCGGTGATCAATTGTTCTTGTCTCAACTTTGGTTCCTGGTTCACTTGGAAGCTTGCTGAGTCTTGCCTGCATCTTCTGCTAACAGATAAGATATTTTCTGCTTTTATTTTTGTGCTTGCTTTTTGCATTTTTTCCTGCACTTCTGTGGAGGTCAGCCAGGTCCCTCCGGGGGCTTGTGCTCCTCTCAGTTTATCTTGGCCACTGTTATTTTTCATTTGCCTTTTCCAGTTTTTTTCAGTGGCTGCAGCTTAGTTTTGTTACACCAGAGAACTAATTTAGGTGGTAGAGGTCATGTGATCTCAGGTGTTTTTGCAATTAGTAGAGTTGGTATTTTTTTTTAGGGTTTTTTGGATTGCAGTAAGTGTCCTTCCTATCCTTTTCTTTCTAGGAAGATTGGGCCCCAACGTTTGCTCATACTATTTTCTGTCTGTGTCTGTATTTCCTCTTGTCTAACCGCCATTACATGTTTGGGGGCTTCCTATGTTCTTTGGGGATCTGCTCCGGGGCAGATAGCTTTCCTCTTTCTATCTTTAGGTGTAGTTAGCCTCTCAGGCTGTGACGAGGCGTCTAGGACCAACGTAGGTACGCTCCACAGCTGCCTTTAGTTGTGGTGGTTAGTCAGGGTACTGCAATCCAGTAGATTCCAACCTCTCTGGTGTATTGCCGTTTTTGCTTGCTCTCCTCAGCTACCAAATCATAACAGAGAAGCTCCTGGAGGCGGATGTAGAGGGTGTAAAATGCATATGTTTATAATCTACAGTACTGTGAAATAATTTTTAAGCAGGTGTGAAAAAAATGCTGAATTGTAAGAATCTTTCAAAAACAGAAATGTTAATAGTGTGGATCCTTCTTTCTCCATGTGATCCCAGACAGACTGGATGATGTGAGATTATGAGTCAGCAGGGCCGGATCATCACCCCCAGGACTCCGTTGTCCGGCTGCAGAATAAATTTGGAGCCAATCAGACGCCTCCTGATGGGATTACAAGGTGGATAACTATCTGCCTGTATTTCTCTGCATTGTGAACACAATTAAACCTGACCAAATCCCTAAGGCTTTCCAGTATTGAGATTTGCAAATATTTATTCACCGCAAATTGCGTTTTTTGTGAAAATTTGGCAAAGGTTGAGAATCCAAATTTCAAAGAATCTGCAGGACTAGTGGTTTCATATGTATGGATGCCACATAGACAGTATATCATAATAGAACACTTAGGCTTAAAGAAACAGGAGCAATGGATACAAAATATGATATAATAAAGAGGACCCTGATTTAGCAAACCTTCAAATACGTCTTCATACGGCTATGTTGACAGAAAACTAAAAAAAATATGATTTTTGAAAGAAGAGGGGAAAAAATGGAAGTGCAAAAAAAAAAATTGCCCTGACCACAAAGGGTTACACATTGTGAATTGCATGGGGGGTGGGGGTTGTTTCCTTTTGGTTCTATGGGACTAACATCAATAATTCCATCAAACACAACATTTTACCAAAGAATATTTATTTACAGAAATCTAAAAATATTGCACAAAACGTACAATCCTATCTACTGTCCATCTGCATAAAATTAGACTGTCCATTGCATAATTCTACACACCCCCTTCAGACATAATTGTATTTTATCAATCTTTAAAAATTTCAGCTAATATTTAGCAGCAGATATTCCAAAAACGAAATTAGTGATTACTAACATATATACCTTATTTTTTTAATTTTTTGGACTATAAGGCACACTTTTTTCCCAAAAATTTGGGAGAAAAATGGGGGTGCGTTTTATAATTTGACTGTAGCTTACCGGGGGGCAGGGTCGCAGCTGCAGGAAGACGGCCACGGAAGGAGTGGGGCGATGCGGTGGGTCCTGGGTTGGGAGAAGGGTGTGTCCCGACGGTCCTAATGGTGGGCTTCATGAAACTGTCGCAAGTGACGGCGCATGCTCGGATTTAGATCTCGGCTCAATGACAAGCCAAGAACTCAATCTGCGCTTGCGCCGCCTTCGGCAGCGTTGTCCTGATGCCCACCGCTGGGAGATCAATGTATGTAGTGGGGTCTCCACTCCTGCCTCGTACTGCAAGACTTTAAGATGGACCCCCATTTTTACATTAAAAATTATTTTTTTCCCATTTTCCTCCTTTAGATTTGGGATGCGTCTTATGGTCCGAAAAATACGGTATATTCTTTCTGAAGGTTAAAATGGAGACATAACAATTTTCATTCCATTGGATAAATAATTTGATTTTGTTTACAAACAACCAATTGGTCCATCCATCAACCAAAAAGAAAATAACACAATTAGTATATTGATTATTAGTAAGTATCACCATAGAAGTCATGTGGTTAGAGATGAGTGAATTGCCTCAAATTTCACAAAAAAAACCCTGCGGATTCATCAGAATCTGATTATTTTTGTGATTACCACTTTCCTGGATTCAAATGGGCCCAGAAGAGATAAAAGAAAGAATACTTATCCAGCCCTCCCCAGTGTTACTATGGTTGTATTGAGAAGACGACCCAAATTATAAAATTTTTCATATAGTAATAAATAAATTGTAGTTCAGTAGCCAAAATTGGAAACATTTTCCTTTTTTTGCTTTATTGTTTTGACAACAGGAAGTGCAGCCATATTGATTGTGACTTTTAAATTAGCCTCAGAATTGTTCTTCACTAAGATTCCCCATCCAAACTGGTTCAAAGATGACAACCGATATGGTTACAATTCCTGCTATTTTTGCATAGATTTTCATCCATAAAATATGCAAAAATGTTATAATTTTGTAAACTGTTGATGAAGCCTTATGTACCTGAACATTATGGCTATAGATGGACCAACATAAATGTTATTTTCTTCAGTTGTAGCAAAATTGTTCAAATTTGTCAAAAATGTCACCAAAAAATTCAGATGTGCCACATTCTGATTTTTCTTGATCAGTTTTATACTGATCCAGCAAAATGGTGCCATTTTGTTGGATTCTTTATTGGTCTTGGAAGGGGTTAAAAATAATAAAAGCTTATACTCATCTGTCACTGGCCCACCCTTCACCGGCCCTCTTGACACAGCTCCTTGCCGTGTCCCTTGCTTGCTCCCTCCAGACCGAAGAATGGCTGAAGGGGGACTAATGGGAGCAAATGGAGGACCTAGCAGAGAGTTACAGTAGGACAGGTAAAGGACTGGCCTAGGAAGATGAGTACAGGGATTTTACTACTTTACCCCCATTCTGGAACTCTGTTTATTATGTTACGTTTTCTGGAGAGACCTCTGAGCTTTATTAAATGAATTTCCACAGCAATTTAGATTTGGATAAAAATTTTTAAACCAAAATCAAAATTTGCCATCCAGTTTGAGCGAATCTACCCAAAGCAAATTTCGAGAAATTCTCTTATCTCTATTCAACTGATATGGACTTGGGGAGGAAAAAATAAGCTCATGTCATAATCCATAGGATGCCACATTATGCCGATACTGTCCGGTAGAAAGACACATTATGGTCCTACTGTCCTGTAGAAAGACACATTAAGGTCCTACAGCTTTGTAAAGTGGATAGGGACTCTTCCACCATCATAAAACACATTGGATAGGGCCCATATCTCTGGAACCTTATGGTAACTTAAAAAAAAAACCTGAATATTTAAGGGGGCAGAATAAATCAAATAAAAGTAAAAACTGACCACTTTTGAAGTGGTGACTAGTCCTCTTTAAATTATAGCATCGGCCTGTCCACCCTGAGGAAGCCAACCAGTTATGTTCACAAAATCCAGGACTATCAAGTTTTTGTAAAACAATTTGTACCAGTTATGTTCACAAAATCCAGGACTATCAAGTTTTTGCAAAACAATTTGTAAAAAAAAATTAAAGACAGTATCTATATGGAATATAGGGCTTCTTTGGATGTCATTCAATGAACTTTACGAAAGGTAACACAGGAATATGCACAGGACATGCTGGGAATTCGTCAAATGACGGAGAATTTTTAGAGTGATTTACAAAAATATTTCTGGAATGTGTTAGAACCTTGTATACACCAATGAATAAGGCACACCAAGGAATAATAGATATTTTTCTGTTAATTACTGTTGGAGTAAATATCCTTGAATACCTTATTGTAGAAATTTTTCTTTAGTGATGGTATTTTTATAGCTTTATGTTAACATATTTCTACAGCTCAAAAATATTCTAAAGACGACACCCAGAATGACTCCGTTCTTTAAAAAAAATGTAAAAACATCATAAAACTAAATATGCACACATTGCGTATTTCCGTGATATTTGGTACGTCTATTCTTATTAATTTTCAATTCAATTTCTTTTTTTTTCAAAAATTCTTCTTAGAGATATAATTATATTTGTTTGCATTTTTGAAATTCCCTTTTCCTCCATATTTTTGTAACATTATGACAACAATAGTTTATAAAGTTTTTGATTTCCCTGAGGTCAAATAAATAACGGAATAGATAAATTCACTAACGTATTACATATATGTATATGTATTACATATATACAGTAAAAAATTATATATATATATATAAATGTTATTTTATCAACCCTTCTTGTCTTTTCATCTAAATCTAAAATAGATTTTAAGACTAGATATTTATTTATAAATGCAATTTAATTGTCAAATTTTAATTTAAAAATGTAAAAAAATTGAATAAACTAAACAAAATTGACTTTTTTAAATAAAAATAATTATTTAAAATTGCCCAATATTGATTTTCTGGATTAAAATTAACATGTTTTAGTCCATTCATATTTTATATTACTTTTTTATACAATCTTACCATCCGACATTTATTGAGCAACAAATGGGTCTATCTCTGTTTGTCCTAGATTTTCTTTGTCTTCCTTATTAATATTATTATTTTTTAAATGGATTTCAAATTTTAGTTCAATATTTTGGCAAATTTTTTGCAGTTTTGTTGCTTTTGTGTAATTTAGTTTTTATGGACAAAGCTAAAACTTCCGTGTTAGGAGGAGATATTTTACTGCTAAATTAATTTACAATTCATATTTATCTATTGCTGTAATTTAGTCAGTGGATAATATTAATGATTTTCTTCTCTGTGTTTTTGTGGGGGGCGTTTTTGTAATTGGAATTTCCCAGCCACATTTGCTGAGCTGTGATATGCCTAGAGAGAGGTGTTGTCCCAGCTAGACACAGATATAATTTAACCTTATTTTAGTAAATTTAATGAAGCAAAAAAATTCCTACATTCTAAATTCTGACCTTTTAATGTGACTGTTTAAGAGTCCGTATTGCTCAATTGAAATTCAGAATATAAATGATAGCCTCCATATTTGCTACATCAGCCTTTCATAATAAAAGAGCTTCCTACTGAACAGCTACATCATCTGCCGGGCTAAGTAACCCCTAGAACCAAAAAACGTTCAATGACTTTCGTTGACCATCATTGATCCCGTTCACCGCAGTCGATCTCGAAGATCTTCTCGTCTTGCTCTCTGGGGCCGAGCGTCCAATCACAATACCCAACGAGTAGTGGAGTCCTCGAACAATTGTAGGACTTTCCACCAAATTTGTGATAGAGCAAAGATGACAACAGTTTCTAAAAATCCACCAGGATTCACAGCGCCACGCTCCTTCTTTTTCTCCAAAATATTGCTTTAATTTCCTTGTTAATTATTTCCTGACAGTCTTCCCTGTCAAAAAATAATGGTAAAATTGTATAGAAAAGTATAATACTATATAGCATAATATTATATAGTATAAGATATAGTACTACATTATTTAGTACTGTATATTAGAACATTATATTGTACAGTATCATATTATTTAACAGAGATGAGCAAACGTATTCAACTGGTATTGAATTATCCTCACATTTTTACGAAAACTCTGCTTGCTCCAAAATGCAAATTTTTTTTGTATTTTGCTCATAGAAGGCCAGTCAAACAGTTAAAGGGAATCTGTCACCCCAATTTTGCAATATCAACTAAAGATATGGCTGAATAGTGCGTCCCATAACAAAGCTATCGGTATTTACCTTATATCATGATACCCCGTTTTCATATCAAAATACCTTAGTAAAGTTCGTATTTGGCGCTGTCAATCGGGCGGTCAGGTCCGGAGGTTGGCGTTTTCTATGTCCTTCCCCCCGCTCCTCGGCATCACTTGCGTAGGGCCGTTTGGGAATCCCACAGACGGCGTTCGGCTTCTCGCAATTGCGCATTTCAAATTTGGCGCCGCGCATGTGCAGTGTGCTTTACCCAACAGTGGGCAAAGCATAAAATCATTAAAGCGCATGCGATACTCTTTCCTTGCCCCGGAAATGACTGCTTGCCTTGGACGACTTCCGGGGCAAGGAAAGAGTAGTGCATGCGCTGTAATGATTTTATGCTTTGCTCACTGTTGGGCAAAGCACACTGCGCATGCGCAGGGCCGAATTTGAAATGCGCGATTGCGGGAAGCCGAACGCCGTCTGTGGGAGTCACAGACGGCCCTACACAAGTGATGCCGAGGAGCGGGGGGGAGGACATAGAAAACGTCGACCTCCTGACCTGACCGCCCTGATTGACAGAGCCAAATACGAACTTTACTAAGGTATTTTGATATGAAAGCGGGGGTATCATGATATAAGGTAAATACCGATAGCTTAGTTATGGGACGCACTATTCAGCCATATCTTTAGTTGATATGGCAAAATTGGGGTGACAGATTCCCTTTAATAAGAAAGTAATAATGATAATACTTACCTGTTCCACTGCCACGTAACCGACATTCTACGCATCCCTTCTTTCAACTTCCCCCTGTGCCTGCATCGTCATCGGCACCTTCACTCCAGTCCATGTCTTCTGACTCAACCAGGCCTCTGACGTCACTGTGCACCGTGTTATCAGAGGTCTGGTTGAGATGGAAGCCAGGGAGTGACGAGGATGCACAGGTCGGGGAAAAGAAGAGACGCAAAGAACTGGATTGCGGGCTACCGGGGCAGTGAAACAGGTGAATGGTGACATGGTAGATCTGATAATCTTTATTATATAGTGTAGCATAATATTACATATGATGTGGTATAAAATACAGAATAACATTATTTGTTATAGTATCACATTATTATATCTGTATAGTATTAGCATAAAATTATGTAATATAGTGTAAAATCATTTAGTATAGTATAATTATGTATGACATAGTATAACAGAATATCTTGTCTATAGGATTGCTAGTACAGAATTAAATATATTATTAAGAGTATATTGTTTTTAGGTATAACATATGTAAAAAAATGGATAATATAATATAGAAAACTTATTTTCAAAGTTCTTCACAGCCTAAATCCAATAGAATATGGGGAACCAAAGCTAAAAGGTTCTTTTTGGGGGAAAAAATTGACAGCCTATACTAAGGATATGGCATTAATGTATGAATTACGTTACCTAAATATGAGTATTATGAAGGGGTTTCTCAATGTACGGTATATCTGTTTACAGTAGTTTATACATGCAGTGACTGGAGCTGGGCGATAGTATTAGGCAGGGGCAGTCATATATTGGTGCAACCTGTGCAGCCATACAGGGGCCCAAGAGGTAAGGGGGCCCATTTCCACCTCCAAAACTGATGGAATTTTGCACTATGATGAGCTATTAAACTTTTCGGTCTGTGTTTGCAAGAGGTATTAGGCACCATCATATCATATCATATGTATGGACAACAAGTCTTTTAAAAGTTGAATCATGCACTGAAAGTGGTCTGAAACAGACTAAAATGAGGGAACCTATTATTCTCCAGGGACCCTTGCATGCATATTTTGGGGGAGTCAAGAGAAACAAGTGTTGGGCAGAGAGGTTTAGAAGGTTTGTAGCCAGCTTAAGGGGTTATCCTATTCTTCACTAGGGATCACAGCAAGAAGGTTTGATCTTAACGAGTTGGATTCCTGGGTTACAGGTGTAGAATGCAGGTCCAACAGCAGCCCTATCATGGAGTCAGAACCTGGAGGTAAGCAAGGTATGACAAGCCTAGAGGGTGTGACAGAGGTAGCACCAGGAGTATAAACAAGTGTTGGGCAGAGAGGTTTAAAAGGTCTATGGCCAGCTTAAAGAATAATCCTATTTTTCACTTGGGATCACAGCAAGAAGGTTTGGTCTTAACAGGTTGGATTCCGGAGTCACAGATGTAGAATGGAGGTCTAACAGCAGCCCTATCCCTGGGTCAGAACCTGAAGGTTAGCAAGGTATGACAAGTCCAGAGGGTGTGACAGAGGTAGCACCAGGAGTCCTGGACAGAGGTCAAACCACAGGTGCATAAAAAAGGTGACGAATCCAAGGAGCAAGTCCAAAAAAGCTGGACAAAATAAAAGCAGGTTATAGAAAAATGATGAAGGGTAGATGCAGGCTCCAAAACAGGAGATGACACTCAAGACAAGGGTCTGGAGAGCGTTCTCTGTCTTTAACATGCAGCTGTCATGGCACCTGATGGGAAAATTTGACTTGGGCACAGGTGGAAAAGACTAACACAGAGTCTCTAACTTTCCATCTCTGGTGGATCCATATGTAGGATTTTCTGCAGAAATATGTGGTGCACAACCTGCCTGGGAGACCAGACAAGATGAAAGAATGTGCTCGGCATAGAACCTGGTGGTGTAAAACCAGTGATACAAACGACAAACCATTATTATGTTAGAAAATAAAGACTCCCACATGGGATTAAAAAAAAAAGAAGAAAACTCAGGATCAAAAAGTGTACTTGATCCTCTGGACAGGAAGTGGGCATCTCAAAAACCCACCTGCTCTACATTTTTTTTCAGCTAGCTTGTACATGAGAGTCAAGTTGAAGAATGTGTCCACTACTTGGACAACCCCTTCTTAAATGCTTGAGTGCCCCTAGTAAGATAAAAAAAACTTCAATGCACCCCCTCACAACCGATTTAAAATGAACAAAAAACAGAAAGCTTCTTATGGATTCAGTCAGTATTAAACTTGAAGGTACTTCAGGTTTTTATGATCTGTATAAATGGTGATAGAATGGTGCTCCTCTTTCAGCAGAAGACACCTTTCTCTAATGATGTTCTCAGTGCAGCAGGTTCCAATCTCCAACGGAATAGTCCTGTTTTGCTGAATTTTTTGGAGTAGAAGAAAAAATGGCAGAGCTTCCTATTAGATAGTTTTTTTTATACATAATGCAGCTACAATGAGTGGACCCAAAGAAGAGGCATCTACTTCGACAAAGTATGATTATAAGATGCCTGGTTTATCCAGAAAGGGTCAGAGGAGACTCAAAGCATGCTGTGACTTGTTCAAAGACATAAATTGACACCTCGAGCCAAAACAAAAAATAGACCCCTTTATGCATGAGGAAAAGTGGTGCCAAAAAGCGTTGCAGTGCGTTTAAAACTGTAGGACTAGGCCAATGAAGGATGGTAGAAAGACATATGGATTCATCTTCAAACCTTGAGCAAAGATGAAGCTCCTAGGATATGGAAACTCAGATTTTTAAAAGTTGCATTTTCCTTTGTTTTGTGTAAAGGGAAATTCTTTTTAAGACTTTGCAGATACACCAAGATGTCGTTATAAAGGCTCGGAAACCTCATGGTGACAATATTTTGAAAACTAGTCAAAGCATTACAAAACTAAAAAGTCATGATCAAGTATTCATAGTTTCCATCACGGGTGTTAAAGGTTGTCTCCATGTCTCACCTTTCCTGGGCATCAGGTTATAGACAATAATTTTGTGAAGATAGTAGCTCCCATTAACTGGAGATGAGAGGGAGACCATGACCATCCTTCTCTGTTATCACGTCTAGCCTTTTATAGTCAATACAGAATCTCAAACACTCACATATCTTCTTCAGGGAAAAAAAGCCTTCTCCAAGTAGGTAAGGTAAAAGCAGAAAGTTCAACACAATGCATCTGAACAGGTGAGGTGCACCAGGCTTTGTTGAACATGAGAGCAATTCACACACATTAGCCAAGTGGTCAATCCAAAGTAAACAATAAGATCTTTAACCTTTGATACAAACGAAGTTCCCTGTATCTCCATTGGAAATAAAATATGAGGTAAGGAAGGTTCTTGAAGCCTTAAGGAACAATTATGAAGGAGTAAGTCAGGTATTCTTCCTCGTCAAGTTTGGACCAGCGAGGACCAGCGAATGGATGAGACAATTCAGGTGCTGTTAACCCATCTGCCTGCAATAAAACTAAAGCAATCTGTAGAACCTCTACTCTGAGGACAAATGGTCATCAGGTGACATTTAGGGTTCAGGAGACGGAAAGATTTGATTAGTCAGTTCTCTTTGATATGGTCGGTCAGGTCCATCCATAAGGCAGTCAATAAAGATGAATTGCATGGCCAATGGAAGAAAATCCCTCCTTATATCATAGAAATAATGGAGGATTGCATGTTCCAGTTCCTCAAACATGTTATGTATAGTTGTCAAGAGAAGTTGTAGTGAGGTGTTGTTGCCCATGGACATTATCGAGCCAGAGAGGTGATGGCCAGGCTCAAGCTTCTTCAGAGAGAAGCAAAAAAAATTAGGCAATGTTAAACTGATCTGAGCAACATTGTTCCACAAAAAGTTTAAAATAGATTGTTCGAGGAGCCCCACAAGTTTTACTATTGTATCTCTGAGGACTGGGTCCCATGTCAGGAGCTGATGTAACCTATGATAAGGTGCAAATACTGCTGGAGAAGGATTACATGCGATGTGCACTACATTTAGGTGGGAGAAAGTCTTCTGATGAACTTGAAGAGTCATTTGCTGACATTTCTCTTCTTGCACGGCTTGGTCAGTATGATCATAAATGTCACGGCAAAGTAGCATCTGCCGCTTCCTTCTCCACAGTAATCTGTTAGACTGGTGTACCTTGAAACATTGGTCTAGTGCAGATGAGAGTGAGGATCAGAGTATAAAGGTGCCCATACACATAAAGGTCAGCCAAACCCTCCGAATTTAGTAAGAGTAGCCAGATATCTTATGTGTTAGAGGGTGTGCTGACTCTCGCCTGATGATGTCAGGGGAAAAACAGATCGGCCAGGTTTAATTTTAACATTCTCAATCCATTTGTTCTTACAGGATATAAGCAGCTACCAGAGGCATTTACCAGAAGATTATTCCCCTCAACTGAACCAATCCTGATCGTTTATTGGGGTGTTGGAGGGTCTTTTGGATGACAGAAATTGAAGGTCTCTGTCCAGCGTAAAGGCCTTCATATTCATTGGACCTGTCGTTCAAAACCGATGATCTCAGTGAAATCAGTCAACATTCTGATGTTTTTGTGGGCCTCTCGATTTTCTCCGATAGTTTATGTCAGGGGGATTGAAGGATCCAGCAGGTTGAAAGTCCAAAGTCCTCCGGGAGACTTTGGTGAACCATTTCAATCCTGGTGGCTACTTCTCAGGATCCCACTGGGAAAGGTCAATTCTTGACGTCATGATGTGGGATAATAGAGAAAGAATAGCGGTAAATCTCAGATATACATGGTGCGGAGCTATATGAGGTAGGGTTATAGCACACATTTTAACACAGTTGGAAACTTTGTAAGAAGTAGATTTGCAACATGTTAACAATCAATCAGATTCTAGCTGACATTTTACTCTGGATCCCAGTCCAAAAATGATCTCCGTCCCAGCCAAAATGTTGGAAATGACAATGTTTAGTTTTTTTGCTTGCTGGTTCCTGTCTGAGATACATAAAAAATATATATATCATGCAAACAGAACGACCAGACAACACGAGAGTTTTGCCTCTACCTCATCTCTACTCCTGTTTAGAAAGCGACTTTCCAGCTTTTCTCCTTTTGAACTCTGCAATTTCGTCCGCTGTTAACCCGTGGGCATTACACCTGTGGTAGATATATATATGTCATTAGTTATCAGTAGCGCAAGCGATAAAAGTTGATTTTTAAATATTACCATCATGTTACCAATCATTATTTTCTCTAGTCGTGGTGCAGTCACAAAGTGAACTGGGTCCAAAGAAAAATCTGTAACAAGGACCCCACCAGGCATGTACCATTATTAAACTACTGGGATCTCATAACTAGACACAAGGACCTGTGGGTGTTCCTCCAACACCAGGACCTGGGCATGAATGCTACTTCTCCACCGCCTATTTGCACTACCTGCATTGATTAAGGGTCCATAAACTTAGATTACAGGAGAGAAAACACCCCGCCCCGCCGTAAGGTTGCGCTCACATTATTAGTTAAAGTGAATATTTATCTCTTTATGTTTTTCTAAAACTTGGCCCTGCATGATTAAAAATTTAAAATTTAGGAAAACAAAAAATTATTTTCACCTACTGATCCCCTGATACTGGGTTTCCAGCTGGTGCCATTATTTTGTCTTCCAGCTGAGACAGGCTGTGAAATGGTGATGAAAATTGCCGGCACCCCTGAAAACGTTTCTGTTTTTGGATTCGGAAACCCCTTTCCCCCGGATGCAGTTTGTTTTAAAAAAAACCTGTACTGTTCTCACTCTTCATGTGTCCGGCGTTGTTTCTAGTATGTGATATTTTCTGTAGTGCTGGTGCAATTTCAGCAAATTAGTAAGCTCAATGACTATACCTGAACTCACGGCATGAGCTCGGAGCCGCTGAGCTCACTAATTGGCTGAAGCAGAGACTCAGAGCTGGACCAGAGGAGGGTGAGTAAAGGACAAACTGCAGCCCTGAGGGTATAGGGTTTTCCAAAATTGGAAAAGCCCATGCTCGTACGTTGCATAATACTCTGTTAATTACATGACACTGATGCCTTATCTTTTGTAAGATTGCTCACGATTAGTTTTTGTTATTGTGACCCCTTTACATGTGAAAGTCATGGGAGAATAGGTAGCACCTTGCAAACACCTGGACGGGGAAAAGTTAACATGGAGTGAGGCCCTACTGTGGAGAGGACTTCTGGGTGGAGACAAAGAGTTTGAGTGAGATGTAAGACAGGCAAAGTGAGTGTGGATGAGGAAGGAGGATCAGTGGTAGCAGGCATAGTGACCACAATTTGGGTTCCAGATACGACCATATCCATGATCCCCAAGAAAGTGGAGCAGAGAGGAAAGAGAGCTGAGTTACAGCAGGTACAGAGCCAGGAGGTACAACAGTTAGTATGTGGGACCCTGAGACAGCAAGGGGGAAGAAGGGGACTGAGGCAACGTGTAGGCCAGACCTGGAAGCATTAGTGAAAGAATACTGGACTTGCCAAGACCAGGGCATGGGACCAATGCTAAAGAGAGCTGAAAGTCAAAGCAAGACAGAACTTACGAGATGGAGTGACAAAGTCAGCCAGGCCATTTAATTGTCAGACACCATGTAATAAATGTAGTCTCATGTGCAACTGATAATTATGTGCCTCTGTTCATCATGAAAAATTTGTTAATCAGGTCTTGTTCCCGCTACCCTCTGTAAATATGTCACAAATTTTATAAACTGGACCAACTCCTTCCTCTTCAGTACTGGGGTTCCAGGAATCATGTGTCATCCAGCAAAGTGCTGACCCAAGAGGGAGTTATTAAAGGAGGTCACCAGCAAACACACACATGAAGGGACCTGCATCACTGGTGTTTAGGGTGGCAACGAAACACATCGACCTTTGTGACCCTTACACTAAAAATCATGGTAGTCTGAAGAATTGAGGAGTCTTGCAAAGTATGGAGAAAGAAGTCACATGGCAGCAAAGGCGCCTGACAAAGTGAGGAAACAGATGGCAATATATGGCGCAGTAAGAAAAAACAAAATCCTCCCATCATGGAAGGATACTGAACAGAGTAGTGCGAACGGTAGCACAGCCCACTCAAATGACAGACAGCAACAGAGAGCACAGTATTGAAATATTCGGCCCAACGTGGGAGGCAAGCACAGAAGAATGGCGCAAACAGAAGGAAAAATGTCCTGCCCATGAGGAGGCAGAGGAAGAGTAAAAGAGGTGCGGATATGGCCGGTGATACAATGCTGGTAAGTGAAGAATCAATCTAAAATCCAGGACCCAAGAGAGGAGGAACCAGAGGGAGAAGCAGCAACTGGACCACCAGCCCACACAAGAAGGGACCCATTACTCTAAGGACTGGATTACAACGGTACACCTTGGTGCATGCAACTGGACCAGGACAGGGTGTACCAGAAGCCAGCGTGTATGTGCATGTAGTCACCTGCCCATCCCGGTGAAAGGTGGAAGCAAGTAGACTAGAGGGGAAACTGGGCAGCACTATGTATAGCAGCGATGGATCAGTAGGTCAGTATAGATCAGTGACTTACCGCTAATAGCGGCTGACCATGTAGCTCTGTGCCGCCCCCTCCCGTCCGACTTTCAACTATATCCACATCATGGATGCAGATACAGCTGAAAGCAATGATGGCAGAGCGACCTGTCAGCTGCCGCTCCCTCATCATAGTATGTGGGGGGGCTATTTATGGGGCCATCATACTATGTGGACGGTTATTTATGGGACCATAAAACTATGTGGAGGACTATTTATGGGGCCATCATAGTATGTGTAGGGTTATATATGGGGTAATTATACTATTTGTGAGGGCTATCATACTATATGGAGGACTATTTTGGAGGCCATCATACTATGAGGAGGACTATTTATGGGGCCATCATACTATGTGGAAGGCTATTTATGGGACCATAAAACTATGTGGAGGACTATTTATGGGACCATCATACTATGTGTAGGGTTATATATGGGGTAATTATACTATGTGGAGGGCTATTTGTGAGGGCTATCATACTATATGGAGGTCTATTTTGGAGGCCATCATACTATGAGGAGGACTATTTATGGGGCCATCATACTTGTGGAAGACTATTCGTGAGGCCATCATACCATATAGAGGACTATTCGTGGGTGCCATCATACTATGTGGGAGGGCTATGTGGGGGTCATCATACTATTTGAGGGCTATTTGTGGGGCCATCATACTATTTGGAGGGCTATTTGTGGGGCCATCATACTATTTGGAGGCAGATGTGCAGTACTCTGTTGCGGCCACTATCAAAAAATGGAGTGGTTCTGCAATTGAGCAGTTCTGGCCTGCGGCATCCGACGCTGACAATAAGAACAGATGATCGGCAGGAGTGCCAGGTTTCGGACCTTGACCAATCAGACATTGATGACCTATCCTAGGGATAATGCATCAATGATAAAGTAGTGGACAACCTCTTCAAAGAGGCTGCAAATCTGGGTCCTTAAGTAGAATCTTTACCCTTGGCTCTCCTTCCCTTCCCTGAAGACCTCTCATCAAGTCTCTTACTTTGCACTGATGAGGGGTAAGAACCCCAAATCAGTTGATTCTTAGTCATGTGGCAAAGTCCTTTACCCCTTCCAGGACCTGGCAATTTTTCATTTTTGAGCTTTCCTTTTTTCCCTCAGCTTCTCCCAAGAGCCGTAACTTTTTTATTTATTTCTTTGACATAGTCATGTGATGGCTTGTTTTTTGTGGGATGACTTGTAGTTTTGAATGATAATATTCATTTTACCATGTAATCTACAAAAAAATTCCAAGTGCGGTGAAGTCAGAACTTTGTCCAAAATTTTTTTATTTTTGTGTCACCATTTTCCAAGACACGTAACTTTTTTTGTTTTTCACTAAAGGAGCTGTGTGAAAGTTAGATTTTTGCACGGCAATACCAATTTTGGGTAAATATGATGTTGACATTACCACCTTTACTAATCATAACTATTGCAAATGATAGTATAAATGGTATTATTATTCAGCCACTGTATTTCAGTATTACTATTCAGCCACTCTATTGTGGTATTATTATTATTATTCAGTCACTGTATTGCGGTATTATTCAGTCACTGTATTGCGGTATTATTCAGTCATTAAATTGTTATATTATTAGTCACTGTATTACAATATTAGTATTCAGTCAGTGCATTGAGGTATTTTAATTTAATCACTATATTGTTATATTATTAGTCACTGTATTATGGTATTATTATTCAGTCACTTTATTGCAGTATTTTTATTCTGTTAATTATTGTGCTATTATCATTAAGTCATTATACTGTTATATTCCTAGTCACTGTATTGCGATATTATTCAGACAGTGCATTGTGATATCTTTATTCAGACACTACATCTATCCACACTTGGGTGTGTAAAGCAGCTGGTGCTAATTTATCACAAACCAGCTCCCACAATCCCTCTCTCCCTGACCCTGTATTTGGCATATAAATTTAGAAGCATTCTAAGGGGTGCACCCCGAAAGCAAAGCATCACGGAAGCTAGGCATCTAGAAAAAGCAGTTAATTCATAACAAAGAATGAACATCCATCTTATCTCTTCACACAGGTTCAACTCCACATCTCTGTCTGCTGTCTAATCTGCTGCAAGATACTCTAATGGTACAACTCCACTTCTCTGCCTGCCCTATAATCTGCTGCATATCACCTGCAATATATTTTACTGAACTGTTTACTGAATATGTGTTATAATTCATCTGTATCATTGTACTCAGTACTTACTGCTGTATATCCATGGTTAGGGGTCACTGTAGGGGGTCACTGTAGATACCATCTTGGGAAAGGTGTTAGAGCTGAGATAGAGTGTCTTTGACCATCTATCCACACTTGGGTGTGTAGAGCAGCTGGTACTAATTTATCACAAACCAGCTCCCACAATCCCTCTCTCCTGACCCTGTATTTTGGCATATAAATTTAGAAGCATTCTAAGGGGTGCATGCAGTATGGGGTGCTTGCACGCATCCTGAAAGCACAGCATCATGGAAGCTAAGCATCCAGAAAAAGCAGTTAATCCATGGCAGTTAGTCAGGGCAGGATACAGGTAACCCACACATTGCTCTCCTTTTTATCCATATGCTTTATTTCCATCCTCCTGTGTCCTCTTGCCATCCACATTCACCACCCAATCCTCCCCCATCACGACTCATACACATCAGCCTCTCTATACTTCCCTCTCCCATTTACAGCTCACATGCACTTTTCACCTTCCTGGAAAACCTCAGCCCATCTTGCCCAAACACATCGCACAAAAAACTTCTTACAATTCCAAAAACTACTTGCTCTTTATCTTCCTACTCCTACTGATTTCAGGGGACATCTCCCCCAACCCCGGTCCACCATCCCCCAACCGCAACCCCTACCCTACCTCACATCGAAACCTTACTAACCTTATTAACATTGTTGCACTCCTTCATCTCCTTTTTTTAATTGTGCCCTCGTGAATCCACGGTCTGTATGTAACAAACTTCCTTTCCTACACAACTACTTTCTAAGCAACTCTCTTAATCTGTTGGCCCTCACTGAAGCCTGGATTCAGGACTCTGACACTGTCTCCCCTGCTGCCATTTCCCATGGTGGCTTACAATTCTCCCACTCCTCAAGATCCAAAAACAGACTTGGTCGTGGAGTCGGCATACTCCTGTCCCCACAATGCACCTTCCAGATCATTCCCCCAGTTCCATCACTCTCATTCCCTTCTTTAGAGGACCACACCATCAGGTTCTCCCGTCCCCTCTCAGGTCATATATCGGCCCCCAGGCTCATCCATCCAATTCCTTGACCATTTCTCGGCCTGGCTGCCGCACTTCGTGTCCTCAGAGCTACCAACCCTTATCCTGGGAGAATTCAACATCCCCATTAACAGCCCTACTTCCACATCTGCATCTCAGCTTCTATCACTAACCACTTCTCTAGGCCTCTCACAGCTCTCAACCTCTGAAACACACAAAGATGGTAACACCCTTGACCTGGTCTTTGTCCGGCTCTGTTTAATCTCTTACCTAAATAACTCACCGCTTCCCCTCTCTATCCACAACATTCTCGCCTTCACGGTCACAATTCCTTGCCCACCCCAGCACACGCCTACCTACCACACATTCAGAAATCTACAAGCTGTTAACCCTCAGACACTTTCAGACTCCCTACACTCATCACTGTTCCCAATCTTCTTTTTCCTGTCCTGATCTGGCTGTACACCATTACAATGATACTCTCAGAAGCACCCTTGACCAAGTAGCACCGCTCACCCTCAGAACCTCCAAGCACAGAATAAAACAGTCTTGGCTCACATCGCAAACTAGATTTCTCCAGCGATGCTCT
Source organism: Oophaga sylvatica (assembly GCA_033576555.1). Taxonomy (NCBI): domain Eukaryota; kingdom Metazoa; phylum Chordata; class Amphibia; order Anura; family Dendrobatidae; genus Oophaga; species Oophaga sylvatica. The sequence goes on from JARQOD010000008.1 coordinate 119,604,462, forward strand.
CGGAGTGCTGAACACCTATGGAGAAAAACCCACACACCAGAAGACTTCATCCACTTCAAAATATGTTAAGAACCTATAACTCTGCCCTCCACCTCGCGAAACAGACCTACTACACCACCCTGATCTCCTCACTAGCCAACAACCCCAAGAAACTTTTTGACACCATTCACTCCCTCCTCAGGTCGAAAGCACAAGCCCCCATCACAGACATTTGTGCTGATGACCTGGCCTCCCACTTTATAGAGAAAATAGATAATATCCATCAGGAAATCCGCTCCCAGTCACCAAGTGCAGTGACTCCCATCCCTCCCTGCATTTCCCCTGGCTCACTCTCCACATTTGATCCCATCACAGAAGAAGTCTCCAGACTCCTCTCTTCTTCTCATCTGACTACATGCACTACTGACCCCATTGCCTCACATCTCCTCCAGTCTCTGTCCAGTCGTCACTACTCACCTAACTACAATCTCTAATCTCTCACTCTCTTCTGGCATTTTCCCATCCTCATTCAAACACTATCATTACTCCATTATTAAAGAAACCTGCCCTCGACTCATCCTGCACAAACAACTATAGACCAGTCTCCAATCTCCCCTTCATCTCTAAAATCTTTGAGTGCCTAGTCTACTCCCGCCTTACTTGTTATCTCTCAACTCATTCCCTCCTAGACCCTTCACAATCCGGCTTCCACCACCCTACATTCGACAGAAACTGCACTCATCAAAGTGACCAATGATCTTCTGACAGCAAAACGTAACGGTGACCACTCTCTGCTCATTCTTCTTGACCTTTCTGCAGCTTTCGACACGGTTGACCACGGTCTCCTACTCTCTAGGCTCCAGTCACTAGGCATTAAGGACACTGCCCTCTCCTGGTTCTCTTCCAATCTTTCTGACCGCTCCTTCAGTGTTTCGTTCTCTGGCTCCACGTCATCTCCTCTTCCTCTCACTGTCGCTGTACCTCAGGGCTCAGACCTTGGCCCCCTTCTCTTCTCTCTCTACACCAATTGGACAGACCATCAGCAGATTTGGCTTTCAGTACCATCTTCATGCTGACGACACACAACTATAAACGCCCTGACCTTACCCCCGCTGTACTACAGAACGCCAGTGACTGTCTGTCCGCAGTCTCCAACATCATGTCCGCCCTCTATCTGAAACTCAACCTCTCCAAATCTGAACTTCTTCTGCTTTCACTTTCCAATAACCTCCTTAAATCTGACATTTCCCTCTCCGTGGGCGGCACCATAATAACACCCCGGCAGCAGGCTCGCTGTCTGCGTGTCATGTTTGACACCAATCTCTCCTTCACCTCCCACATACAATCTCTTGCCCGCTCTTGCCGCCTACACCTAAAGAACATCTCTAGAATCCGCCCTTTTCTTACCATGGAAACAACAAAAACCCTCACTGTAGCATTGATCCACTCCCGCCTGGACTACTGCAATGCTCTATTACTTGGCCTCCCCATTACTCGACTATCCCCTCTCCAGTCCATCCTTAATGCAGCAGCCAGGGTCATCCATCTGGCTAATCGGTACTTGGACGCGTCCGCTCTTCGCCAGTCCTTACACTGGCTGCCCATTCATTATAGGATCCAATTCAAAGTACTGGTTCTCACCCACAAAGCTCTCCACAGTGCAGCACCCCCCTACATCTCCTCCCTCATTTCTATCTATGGGCCTAACCGACTGCTGCGCTCTGCAAACGACTTTTGACTAACCTCTGCACTAATCCGTACCTCTCACTCCCGACTCCAAGACTTCTCCCGCGCTGCGCCAATCCTCTGGAATGCTCTACCCCAAGAAATTAGGACTATCCACAATTTGCATGGTTTCAGGAGCTCCCTCAAGACAAATTTGTTCAGAGCGGCCTATCACATTCACTGATCAAAGTCATTCTATGTGTAAGTGTGTGTGTGTAGCCCATTCACTATCTCCATCCATCCCTCACTCCCTCAAGATGGCTGGACCATCATTGTAAATGCACCATTGTATATACACACCTGTACTTTGTATCTCCCCTCCTCATTGTAGATTGTAAGCTCTCACGAGCAGGGGCGGCTTATTTTGCTTTAATTATTGTATTGTTAACGTTGTTACTTATGACTTGTGTTCTGAAACTGTTAAACTGTAAAGCGCTGCGGAATATGATGGCGCTATATAAATAAGGATTATTATTATTATTATTATTATATTGTTATATTATTAGTCACTTTATTATGGTATTATTATTCAGTCGCATTATTGCAGTATTTTTATTCTGTCAATTTATTGTTATATTATTATTCACTGTATTACTGTATTATTATTCAGTCACTATATTGCAGTATTTTTAATCAGTGACTGTATTGCGGTATTATTAGACACTGTATTGCAGTATTATTATTCAGTCACTTTGACAGGTCCAGTCAGTGGTTGTTTTGTGCTACCATTGCAGTGGCAGTATCATTCACTCATGATATGTTGGTTTTCATCTGCCGCTATCTAGTGTTATCATTCAGTCACTGTACTATGATATTATTCATTCACTGTCTGGCTCTCATATTCAAACATTGTATGGCAGTATTATTCAGTCACTGAATGACGGTCTCGTTCACTCATAGCTTGTTGCTTCTATTCCGTCTCTATCTGGTGCTGCCATTCAGCTACATTATGGTGGCATTATTCATTCACTATATGGTTATAATATTCAATTTTATAGCAGTATTATTTAGTCACTGTATGGCAGCATACATCAGCCACGATATGGTGCTAATATTTACGGTAGTTACTGTAGATGGTGTAATTTCACCACTAAATGCTTGTAGTGTTCAGTGACTGAAATTAAAATTTAGTAAGTGTATGGCAGTAAATTCAGTCACTGTATGGTAGTAGTATTTAGTATAATTAGTCAGTCATTGTGCTGCTCTGGTATTCAGTCACAGTATGTTGGCATCATTCAGCCACTTATATCATGTCTCTATTCCATGGCTATATAGCGTTATCATTTAGTCACTATATTATAGCATTATTCCACCATTATATGGTAGTAGTATTCACTGATTATATGGAAATAGTATTCAGTCACTGTGTGGCACTATTACTTAGTCTGTTTAGCACCATTACTCTGTAGTTATTGTTCAGTCACACTATTGAAGTATTAATCACAGTACGGTAGTGTTTTTCAGTCAATGTATAGTAGTATACATCTGTCATATAGCAATATTAATCATATGTCTTTGTATAGCAATATTATTCAGTCACTGTATGATAGCAGTATTCAGTCACTGTATGGTGGAATTATTCAGTCACCGTATGACAGCATTATTCAGTCAAAGTATAGTAGTATTAATCACTATAAGATGATATTATTCACTCAGTGGATAGTAGTATTAGTCTGTATGGTGGAATTATTAAGCCACTAGATGGTAGTATTAGTCACCGTATGGTGGCATTATTCAGTCACTGGAAGGTAGTATTAGTCACTACAGTCATGGCCAAAAGTTTTGAGAATGACACAAATATTAATTTTTACAAAGTCTACTGCTTCACTTTTTCTAATGGCAATTTGCATATACTCCAGAATGTTATAAAAGAGTGATCAGCTTAACAGCAATTACTTGCAAAGTCAATATTTGGCTAGAAAATGAACTTTATCCCCCAAAACACATTTCAACATCATTGCAGCCCTGCCTTAAAAGGACCAGCTAACCTCTTTTCAGTGATTGCTCCATTAACACAGGTGTGGGTGTTGATGAGGACATGGCTGGAGATCAATCTGTCATGATTAAGTAAGAATGACACCACTGGACACTTTAAAAGGAGGCTGGTGCTTGGCATCATTGTTTCTCTTCTGTTAACCATGGTTATCTCTAAAGAAACACGTGCAGTCATCATTGCAATGCACAAAAATGGCCTAACAGGGAAGAGTATCGCAGCTAGAAAGATTGCACCTCAGTCAACAATCTATCACATCATCAAGAACTTCAAGGAGAGAGGTTCCATTGTTGCCAAAAAGGCTTCAGGGCGCCCAAGAAAGACCAGCAAGCACCAGGACCGTCTCTTAAAAGTGTTTCAGCTGTGGGATCGGGCTACCAGCAGTGCAGAGCTTGCTCAGGAATGGCAGCAGGCAGGTGTGAGTGCATCTGCACGCACTGTGAGGCGGAGACTCTTGGACCAAGACCTTGTCTCAAGGAGGGCAGCAAAGAAGCCACTTCTCTCCAGAAAAAACATCATGGACAGACTGATATTCAGCAAAAGGTACAGGCAGTGGACTGCTGAGGACTGGGGTAAAGTTATTTTCTCTGATGAATCCCCTTTTCGATTGTTTGGGACATCAGGAAAACGCCTCATTCGGAGAAGACAAGGTGAGCGCTACCACCAGTCTTGTCTCATGCCAACTGTTAAGCATCCTGAAACCATTCATGTGTGAGGTTGCTTCTCAGCCAAGGGAATCGGCTCTCTCACAGTCTTGCCTAAAACACAGCCATGAATAAAGAATGGTACCAGAATGTCCTCCAAGAGCAACTTCTCCCAACCCTCCAAGAGCAGTTTGGCGATCAACAATGCCTTTTCCAGCATGATGGAGCCCCTTGCCATAAAGCAAAGGTGATAACTAAATGGCTCAGGGAACAAAACATAGAGATTTTGGGTCCATGGCCTGGAAACTCCCCAGATCTTAATCCCATTGAGAACTTGTGGTCAATCATCAAGAGACAGGTGGACAAACAAAAACCTAAAAATTCTGACAAAATGAAAGCATTGATTGTGCAAGAATGGACTGCTATCAGTCAGGATTTGGTCCAGAAGTTGATTGAGAGCATGCCAGGGAGAATTGCAGAGGTCCTGAAGAAGGGTCAACACTGCAAATATTGACTTGCTGCATTAACTCATTCTAACTGTCAATATAAGCTTTTGTTACTCATATGTTTGCAATTATATTTCTGTCTGTGATAAAAACATCTGTCAAACACACATAAAAACCAGAGGGCAGCAGATCATGTGAAAATATAATATTTGTGTCATTCTCAAAACTTTTGGCCATGACTGTATATGGCAGCATTATTCAGTCACTGGATAGTAGTGTTAGTCACTATATGGAAGCATTATTCAATCCCTGGATGGATGGTAGTAACAGTCACAGTATTGCAGTATTATTCAGTGACAGTATTGCAGTATTAGTCACTGTATGGCAATATAAGACTGTATGGTAGTATTCAGTTGCTGTATGGTGGTATTATTGTGTCATTGTATGATAGTATTAGTCACTATATGGTAATATTCAGTCACTTTATGGTGGTATTAGTATCTGTATGGAGGTATTAGTCACTCATGCTATGGTAGTATTATTCACTATAAGGTAGTATTATTTATTCAGTCACTTTATGACAATATTAGTATCTATATGGCAGTATTAATCAGTCACGGTATTGTAGTGTTAGTCACTATATGGTGGTATTAATCACTCACGGTATGGTAGTGTTAGTCACTATATGGTGGTATTAATCAGTCATGGTATGGTAGTGTTAGTCACTATATGGTGGTATTAATCTGTCATGGTATGGTAGTGTTAGTCACTATATGGTGGTATTAATCTGTCACGGTATGGTAGTGTTAGTCACTATATGGTGGTATTAATCAGTCACAGCATGGTAGTGTTAGTCACTATATGGTGGTATTAATCTGTCACGGTATGGTAGTGTTAGTCACTATATGGTGGTATTAATCACGCACGGTATGGTAGTGTTAGTCACTATATGGTGGTATTAATCAGTCACGGTATGGTAGTGTTAGTCACTATATGGTGGTATTAATCAGTCACGGTATGGTAGTGTTAGTCACTATATGGTGGTATTAATCAGTCACGGTATGGTAGTGTTAGTCACTATAGGTGGTATAATCAGTCACGGTATGGTAGTGTTAGTCACTATATGTGGTATTAATCAGTCACGATGGTAGTGTTGTCACATATGGTGGTATTAATCAGTCAGGTATGGTAGTGTTAGTCACTATTGGTGGATTAATCAGTCACGGTATGGTAGTGTTAGTCACTATATGGGTATTAATCAGTCACGGTATGGTAGTGTTAGTCACTATATGGTGGTATTAATCAGTCACGGTATGGTAGTGTTAGTCACTATATGGTGGTATTAATCAGTCACGGTATGTAGTGTTAGTCACTATATGGTGTATTAATCATCAGTATGGTAGTGTTAGTCACTATATGGTGGTATTAATCAGTCACGGTATGGTAGTGTTAGTCACTATATGGTGGTATTAATCAGTCAGTATGGTAGTGTTAGTCACTATATGGTGGTATTAATCAGTCACGGTATGGTAGTGTTAGTCACATATGGTGGTATTAATCAGTCAGTATGGTAGTGTTAGTCACTATATGGTGGTATTAATCAGTCACGGTATGGTAGTGTTAGTCACTATATGGTGGTATTAATCAGTCACGGTATGGTAGTGTTAGTCACTATATGGTGGTATTAATCAGTCACGGTATGGTAGTGTTAGTCACTATATGGGGTATTAATCAGTCACGGTATGGTAGTGTTAGTCACTATATGGTGGTATTAATCAGTCAGGTATGGTAGTGTTAGTCACTATATGTGGTATTAATCAGTCACGGTAGGTAGTGTTAGTCACTATATGGTGGTATTATCAGTCAGTATGGTAGTGTTAGTCACTATATGGTGTATTAATCTCACGTATGGTAGTGTTAGTCACTATAGGTGGTATTATCAGTCACGGTATGTAGTGTTAGTCACTATATGGTGGTATAATCAGTCCGATGGTAGTGTTAGTCACTATAGGTGGTATTAATCAGTCAGGTATGGTAGTGTTAGTCACTAATGGTGGATTAATCAGTCACGGTATGGTAGTGTTAGTCACTAAGGTGGTATTAATCATCAGTATGGTAGTGTTAGTCACTATATGGGTATTAATCAGTCAGGTATGGTAGTGTTAGTCACTATATGGTGGTATTAATCAGTCAGGTATGGAGTGTTAGTCACTATATGGTGGTATTAATCAGTACACGGTAATGGTAGTGTTAGTCACTATATGGTGGTATTAATCAGTCACGGTAGGTAGTGTTAGTCACTTGGTGGTATTAATCAGCACGGTATGGTAGTGTTAGTCACTATGGTGGTATATCATCACGTAGGTAGTGTTAGTCACATATGGTATAATCAGTCACGGTATGGTAGTGTTAGTCCTGTGGTGGTATTAATCATCAGGTATGGTAGTGTTAGCACTATATGGTGTATTAATCATCAGGTATGGTAGTGTAGTCACTATATGGTGGTATTAATCGTCAGGTATGGTAGTGTTAGTCACTATATGTGGTATTAATCAGTCAGGTATGGTAGTGTTAGTCACTATTGGTGTATTAATCAGTCACGTATGTAGTGTTAGTCACTATATGGGTATTAATCAGTCAGGTATGGTAGTGTTAGTCACTTTGGTGGTATTAATCACAGGTATGTAGTGTTAGTCACTATATGGTGGTATTAACAGTCAGGTATGGTAGTGTTAGTCACTTATGTGTATTAATCAGTCACGGTATGGTAGTGTTAGTCACTATATGGGGTATTAATCAGTCCGGTATGTATGTTATCACTATATGTGGTATTAATCAGTCAGGTATGGTAGTGTAGTCAATATGGTGGTATTAATCAGTCAGGTAGGTAGTGTTAGTCACTATATGGTGGTATTAATCATCAGGTATGTAGGTTAGTCACTATATGGGTATTAATCAGTCAGGTATGGTAGTGTTAGTCACTTTGGTGGTATTAATCAGTCACGGTATGGTAGTGTTAGTCACTTATGGTGGTATTAATCAGTCAGGTATGGTAGTGTTAGTCACTTTGGTGGTATAATCAGTCGGATGGTAGTGTTAGTCACTTGTGGTATTAATCAGTCAGGTATGTAGTGTTAGTCACTTATGGTGGATAATCAGTCAGGTAGGTATGTAGTCACTATATGGTGGTATTAATCAGTCACGGTATGGTAGTGTTAGTCACTTATGGTGGTATTAATCAGTCACGGTATGTAGTGTAGTCACTATAGGTGGTATTAATCATCACGGTATGGTAGTGTTAGTCACTATATGGGGTATTAATCAGTCACGGTATGGTAGTGTTAGTCACTATATGGTGGTATTAATCAGTCACGGTATGGTAGGTTAGTCACTATATGGTGGTATTAATCAGTCACGTATGGTAGTGTATGATGTATCACATATGGGTAATCACGTGGTAGTGTTAGTCACAATGGTGGTATTATCAGTCACGGTATGTATGTAGTCATATTGTGTATACGTCAGGTTGTAGTGTAGTCTTGGTGTATTAATCATCAGGTGATGTTAGTCACTATATGGTGGATTAACATCACTAGGTGTGTAGTCACATTGTGGTATAATCATCAGTAGGTATGTTACCTATGGTGTATAACAGGTGGTTGTACATATGGGGTAAATCTCGGTATGTAGTGTTGTCACTATATGTGGTAATCATCAGGTATGTAGGTTAGTCACTATATGGTGGTATTAATCAGTCAGGTATGGTAGTGTTAGTCACTATATGGTGGTATTAATCAGTCACGGTATGGTAGTGTTAGTCACTATTGGTGGTATTAATCAGTCACGGTATGGTAGGTTAGTCACTATATGGTGGTTTAATCAGTCACGGTATGGTAGTGTTAGTCACTTATGGTGGTATTAATCAGTCATGGTATGGTAGTGTTAGTCACTATATGGTGGTATTAATCAGTCACGTATGGTAGTGTTAGTCACTATATGGTGGTATTAATCAGTCAGTATGGTTTTATATGGGTATATCAGTAGTATTAGTATATAGGGGTATAACACAGGTATGGTATGTTTCACTTTGGTGGTATTATCACAGTATGGTAGTTAGCATATTGTGTATAATCAGTCCGATGTATGTTATCATTTGGATTAATCAGTCATGTAGGTTAGCACTATGTGATAATCATCACGTTGGTAGTGTTAGCACTTTGTGGTATTAATCACGGTGTATGTAGTCCTATGGTGTATTAATCAGTCCGGTATGTATGTTAGTCACTATATGGGGTATTAACAGGTATGTTAGTCACTTTGGTGGTATTAATCAGTCAGTATGGTAGTGTTGTACTATTGGGGTATTAATCATCACGGTATGTGTGTTAGTCACTATAGGTGGTATTATCAGTAGGTATGGTGTGTTATCACTATGGTGTATTATCATCAGGTAGGTAGTGTTAGTCACTTATGGTGTATTATCAGTCAGTAGGTAGTGTTAGTCACTATATGGGTATATAGTCAGTAGGTAGTGTTATCACTGTGTGGTGGTATTAATCAGTCACGGTATGGTATGTTAGTCACTTGTGGTATTAATCAGTCAGGTATGGTAGTGTTGTCACTATGTTATTAATCGTCAGGTATGGTAGTGTGTATATTGGATTAATCAGTCAGGTTGGTAGTTATTGGTGGTATTATCAGTAGTATGGTGTTAGTCATATGTGGTATTAATCGTCAGGTATGGTGTGTTGTCATATTGGGTATTAATCAGTCAGTATGGTAGTGTTAGTCACTATATGGGGTATAATCGTCACGGTATGGTAGTTTAGTCACTATATGGTGTATTAATCGTCAGGTATGTATGTAGTTATTGTGGTATTAATAGTCAGGTATGGTAGGTTTCACTAATGGTGGTATTAATCAGTCACGTATGGTATGTTAGTCACTAATGGTGGTATTACAGTCGGTATGGTAGTGTTAGTCATATGGTGGTATTAATCAGTATGTGGTTTGTCTTAGTGTATATAGGAGGTAGTAGTTAGTCACTTATGGTGTTTAATCACATATGGTGGTTTAAGTGTATGGTGTTTATCACATATGGTGTATCAATAGTGGTTATAGTTGGTATGGTAGTGTTAGTCACTTATGGTGGTTTATAGT
>JARQOD010000008.1:119614508-119646062 GCA_033576555.1 Oophaga sylvatica
TTTTTTTTTACAAAAATGATTTTTTCGTCCCCAATATTTTATTTTCACAAGGGTAACAGGAGAAATTGGACCCCAAAAGTTGTTGTCCAATTTGTCCTGAGTACGCTGATACCCAATATGTGGGCGTAAACTACTGTATGGGCGAACGTCGGGGCTCGGAAGGGAAGTAGTGATGTTTTGGATTGCAGACTTTGATGGAATGGTCTGGGGGTGTCATGTCGCATTTGGAGAGCCCCTGATGCGCCTAAACAGTGGAAACCCCCCACAAGTGACCCCATTTTGGAAAATAGACCCCACAAGGAACTTATCTAGATGTGTGGTGAGCACTTTGAACCCCGAAGTGCTTCACAGAAGTTTATAACGTACAGCCACAAAAATAAAGAATCCTTTTTTTTTTACAAAAATGATTTTTTCGCCCCCAATATTTTATTTTCACAAGGGTAACAGGAGAAATTGGACCCCAAAAGTTGTTGTCCAATTTGTCCTGAGTACGCTGATACCCAATATGTGGCAGAAAACTACTGTATGGGCACGTCGGGGCTCGGAAGGGAAGTAGTGACGTTTTGGATTGCAGACTTTGATGGAATGGTCTGGGGGCGTCATGTCGCATTTGGAGAGTCCCTGATGCACCTAAACAGTGGAAACCCCCACAAGTGACCCCATTTTGGAAAATAGACCCCACAAGGAACTTATCTGAATGTGTGGTGAGCACTTTGAACCCCGAAGTGCTTCACAGAAGTTTATAACGTACAGCCGTAAAAATAAAATTTTTTTTTTTTACAAAAATGATTTTTTCGCCCCCAATATTTTATTTTCACAAGGGTAACAGGAGAAATTGGACCCCAAAGTTGTTGTCCAATTTGTCATGAGTACGCTGATACCCTATATGTGGGAGAAAACTACTGTATGGGTGCACGTTGGGGCTCGGAAGGGAAGTAGTGACGTTTTGGATTGCAGACTTTGATGGAATGGTCTGGGGGCGTCATGTCGCATTTGGAGAGCCCCTGATGCGCCTAAACAGTGGAAACCCCCCACAAGTGATCCCATTTTGGAAATAGACCCCACAAGGAACTTATCTAGATGTGTGGTGAGCGCTATGAAGCCCCAAGTGCTTCACAGAAGTTTATAACATACAGTCGTAAAAACAAAAAAAATATTTTTTTTAAAAAATGATATTTTTACCCCCAGTTTTTTATTTTCCCAAGGGTAACAGAAGAAATAGGACAAATTGCACAATAACTCTTGGGGTCCAGAGTACGCTGATACCCCATATGCGGGGGTAAACTACTGTTTGGGCGCATGGCAGAGCTCAGAAGTGAAGGAGCACCGTTTGACTTTTTCAATGCAGAATTGGCTGGAATTGAGATCAGACGCCATGTCACATTTGGAGAGCCCCTGATGTGCCTAAACAGCGGAAACCCCCCAATTCTAACTCCAACCCTAACCCCAACACACCCCTAACCCTAGTCCCAACCCTAACCACAAACCTAACCCTAACACACCCATAACCCTAATCCCAACCCTAACCCTAATCCTAACTTTAGCGCCAACCCTAACCCTAACTTTAGCCGCAACCCTAACTCTAATGGGAAAATGGAAATAAATACTTTTTTTTAATTTTATTATTTTTCCCTTACTAAGGGGGTGATAAAGGGGGGTTTGATTTACTATTTATAGCGGGTTTTTATGATTGGCAGCTGTCATGCTAAAAGACGCTTTTTATTGCAAAAATAGTTTTTGCATCACCACATTTTGAGAGCTATAATTTTTGCATATTTTGGCCCACAGAGTCATGTGAGGTCTTATTTTTTGCGGGACGAGGTGACGTTTTTATTTGTACCATTTTTGAGCATGTGACGTTTTTTGATCGCTTTTTATTTCGATTTTTGGGAGGTTAGAATGAACAAAAATCAGCAATTCATGAATTTCTTTTGGGGGAGGCGTTTATACCGTTCCGCGTGTGGTAAAATTGATAAAGCAGTTTTATTCTTCGGGTCAGTACGATTACGGCGATATCTCATTTATGTCATTTTTTTATGTTTTGGCGCTTTTGTACAATAAAAACAATCTTATATAAAAAAAATATTATTTTTGCATCGCTTTATTCTGCGAGCTATAACTTTTTTATTTTTTTGCTGATGATGCTGTATGGTGGCTCGTTTTTTGCGGGAAAAGATGACGTTTTCAGCGGTACCATATATATTTATATCCGTCTTTTTGATCACGTGTTATTCCACTTTTTGTTCGGCGGTATGATGATAAAGCATTGATTTTTTGCTTTTTTTTTTTTTTTTTTTTTTAAGGGGTTCACTAAAGGGGTTAACTAGTGGGACAGTTTTATAGGGGGGGTCGTTACGGACGTGGCGATACCAAATATATGTACTTTTATTGTTTTGGTTTTTTTATTTACAGGAAAAAATGAATTTATTGGGGAATATATTTTTATTTTTTTTTATGATTTTTTTAAACAATTTTTATTTTTATTTTTTTAACTTTTTTACTTTGTCCCAGGGTGGGACATCACTGTATTTTAGCAGATCGCTGGTGTGACAGGGTGCACAGCACTCTGTCACACCAGCGATCGCTCTGGCATCGCTGCAGGCTTCTCAGTGCCTGCTCTCAGCAGGCACTGAGGAAGCCGCCTCCCTGCAGGACCCGGATGGACCCCGGCGACATCTTGGATCCGGGGTCCTGCAGGGAGGAAGGACCCTCGGAACAGCGCGACACATCGCGCTGCTCTGAGGGTCTCAGGGGGGCGCGCACGGAGCCCCCTCCATGCCCGATCCTCCCCTGTGCCCCGGCCACACCGCGATCATGTTTGATCGCGGTGTGCTAGGGGTTAATGTGCCGGGAGCGGTACGTGACCGCTCCTGACACATAGTGCCGGGTGTCAGCTGTGATAATCAGCTGACACCCGGCCGCGATCGGCTGCGCTCCCCCCGGGAGCGCGTCCGATCGCACGAGACGTACTATCCCGTCCATGGTCATACGGGCCCAGGTACCATGGACGGGATAGTACGTCCGATGGCAGTAAGGGGTTAATAACTCTTTTGGCCAGAACAAAAGCTGCTGGTTATGAATGTGATCTGGTGTTTGATGAGAACTGTTAATATCTGATTGATGAGGACGTGGTGGAGAAGTTGAGTTTTTCCAAGAGTGGGCGGTGGGACTGTGGAAGGTTCGAAGGATGGAGGCGAAGCTCGGGTGGAGCCTGGTCGGAGTTTCAAGGGGGCCCGAAAATTTTGCCAGTATGGGGCCCTGAAATTCCTAGTGGCAGCCCTGGATGTGTCACTTACTAAGCTGTGTTTTACTGTTTCAATAAAATCAGTGTTTTATCAGCAGTGGATTATCACTACAGGACTAGGTGTCTCGTGCCTCCTGGTCCAACCACACCCCCAGCTCTGATATACATTCTACACAGAAAGCCGCCAATCAATGATGTGCTCAGGGTTATACGAAGCTCTGCTAGATCTGCAGCAGAGAAAACTGTGACTTTATCACAGCTGCTGAACCCAGTAAACCAAGTGATACATTGTTGGAATCGGGGTCTCAGCCCCTACATAATGCTGCTGTCAGATTACATAACAAAAACCTGCTGACAAATCCTCTTTAAGTCTCTTTTCTTTCTTGTGGAATTCGTTGCCAGTTTTTCCACCACATATCGCGAAAAAGCGAGTACGGTTCGTGAATTTTGCACAAAGTAAAAAATGGTCTCTTTTATAATAAGACTGTTTTGCAGCTTTTTGCAAGAAGGCATACATTTTCAACATTTTTGGCACACATAAAATCACTCTGTGGGGGGACAAAAATACATTTGTAGAAAATTTTTGCAACTTTGCAAAAAGTCACAAATAAAGGATCGGGCGAAAACATCTGGAAACTCTACAACTCTACCCAAAGTGGCTGACTAAGAAAGAAGCAGATGAGCACATAAAAAAAGACTTTAAAAAAGGCTGAAATTAAAGGAAAAATAATTAGCAAATTAAAAACATCAAAAACTAGAGAGAAAAAAACGGCACAAATACAAGAATAAATTGTCCCCTCTATGTTTGGTTCTTCAAGGGGATTTTTAAAAAAACAAACATTCTTTTCCATTGATCCATTGAGTTTTTCACATGTTTCACTCCCATATCCAATGACTTACGCAGTCCTGTGGATTCCATCCGTGACGCCGTGTTCACAGTGTCTCCGAATAGACAGTAACGTGGCATGGTGAGGCCAACGACTCCGGCTACGCAAGGCCCTGGATGGGAGGACAAAGGCAGAACAATTATACTTGATTTCCCTCTGATTTTCCGGATCGGACCTCCACTTTTTGGATTTCCAGTAGTCACTATGATGTCAGACTGAGAAGAACGTCCTACCTGAGTGTAGACCTATCCGGATCCTGACCGGAATGTCTGGCATGTGTCTCATCTGGAAGCTGCCCACAGAGCTGAGGATATCCAGAGACATGTTGGCAATTTCGGCAGCGTGCTTGTTTCCATTTCGCTTCGGAAGCCCTGAGGCCACCATGTAGGCATCACCGATGGTCTCCACCTGCAAGGAGATGTAACTTACGTAAATTGGGGGTGTCCCACTGTGGAACTCTGTTTCTTTGAATGGGAATCAAGAACCACCACAGCTCTCCTCTATTGGCCAACGTAGGACAATTGTGTACTTGCTGAAGTTTCTCTTGGCCAGTATTCAACCACCAAGGATTTCCTGGGATGATCATGATTTTTATTCCTCTATTTTCCATGCACTAGACAGAGGTGTAACTTAAGGGGGTATTACCATCCACAGGCTTTGTAAGAACTGTATGCTCCATCCATGCATGCTAATGGGGTACGTAATAGACCTGTTGTTGGGATACGTGGGGGATCCCAGTGGTGGAATGCCCAGCATACCCCATACATCATGCATCATTAAGAGGGTTGTACCAGGTTTATGAGCTTTTCCATATCGACAAGATCACTTATTGATTGCTAGGTTTCCGATTACTAGGCTCTCACCATTCCCGAGAAACTGGAAATCGCCAAGCGTCAGTCTCTTAAAAAATTAGTGAAGTGGAGGCGTGAATTCTGGACCTACGCTACACTCAGATGGGACTCAGCAGAGCCCCATCCTTGGAATCATTGATGGTTCCAGTTGTGAAACCCCTAGTGATCAATAAGTGATCCCTATAGAAGATAATATATACTTGTTATAACAATACAAGAAAAAAAGGTAGCACACTGTAGCGCTATAGCTTGCAAACACGAAATATGAAAAATGAATTGCATCACTGCCTTAGAAATATGAAAAATTGAGAAGTCTTAGCGCATAAGATGGCCAAATTATGTGTGCCTGATAGCCACGTCAAGGCTCTTCTCATATATCAGGTCCTATGAGAAGAGCCTTGACGTGGCTATCAGGCACACATAATTTGGCCATCTTATGCGCTAAGACTTCTCAATTTTTCATATTTCTAAGGCAGTGATGCAATTCATTTTTCATATTTCGTGTTTGCAAGCTATAGCGCTGCAGTGTGCTACCTTTTTTTCTTGTATGTGCATGATTTGGTGACTCTAGGTTTAGCACCTGTTCACATTGGGTCTATTTTTGGATGTGCCGGTCAGTTTTTTGATGTGTAAATATATACTTGTTATGACTCCTTTAAACCACACTTGTCAACTTTTTTTAAATGACCGCACAGGAGGAGATGGATTGACTTACCCATAACCACACCTACTTGTCAGGCCATGCCCCTCCATGCATATTCTATGTTTCATTAATCCCCATTCCCCCATCCCCGCACCCCACCCAAATTTTGATTCCAGTTCTGGTGTCCTGTCTAATGATGGAGCAACCCAAATTCACAGACGAGAAACCGCAAACGCTGCTTTCCAGGAGGCTTTGGTGGTGCCTTGGAGATTTTTCAACTCTTTTGGAAACTATGAGGTCTCCTTTTGTCTCCTTTTTTTTTCAGGAGACCCCTGAATATCCTGAGGCGATTGGTGAGTATTAGAGAAGAACAAACTGATACATACTTATACGGCTAATGTGAAATTAGTCATGAAGTTCTCAAAAATGTCAGATTCTTGTGAATTAGAAATGTTTGGAATTTAATTTGCAACAATCTGGCAAAATAGTGTCCGGCTGGGAAGAGGATAAAATAATTAAATACAGTGCCTTGCAAAAGTATTCGGCCCCCTGGAACTTTTTAGCCTTTTCCCACATATCATGCTTCAAACATAAAAGTAAATATGTAAATTTTGTGGTGAAGAATCAACAACAAGTGGGACACAATTGTGAAGTTGAACGAAATTTATTGGTTATTTTAAATTTGTGTGAAAATACAAAAACTGATAAGTGGGGCGTGCAATATTATTCGGCCCCTTTACTTTCAGTGCAGCAAACTCACTCCAGAAGTTCATTGTGGATCTGTGAATGATCCAATGTTGTCCTAAATGACTAATGATGATAAATATAATCCTCCTGTGTGTAATCAAGTCTCCGTATAAATGCACCTGCTCTGTGATAGTCTCAGAGTTCTGTTTGAAGCACAGAGAGCATCATGAAGACCAAGGAACACAACAGGCAGGTCCGTGATACTGTTGTGGAGAAGTTTAAAGCCGGATTTGGATACAAAATTATTTCCAAAACTTTAAACATCCCAAGGAGCACTGTGCAAGCGATCATATTGAAATGGAAGGAGTATCATACCACTGCAAATCTACCAAGACCCGGCCGTACCTCTAAACTTTCATCTCAAACAAGGAGAAGACTGATCAGAGATGCAGCCAAGAGGCCCATGATCACTCTGGATGAACTGCAGAGATCTACAGCTGAGGTGGGACAGTCTGTCCATAGGACAACAATCAGTCGTACTCTGCACAAATCTGGCCTTTATGGAAGAGTGGCAAGAAGAAAGCCATTTCTCAAAGATATCCATAAAAAGTGTCATTTAAAGTTTGCAACAAGCCACCTGGGAGACACCAAACATGTGGAAGAAGGTGTTCTGGTCAGATGAAACCAAAATAACTTTTTGCCAACAATGCCAAACTATATGTTTGGCGTAAAGGCAACACAGCTCATCACCCTGAACACACCATCCCCACTGTCAAACATGGTGGTAGCAGCATCATGGTTTGGGCCTGCTTTTCTTCAGCAGAGACAGGGAAAATGGTTAAAATTGATGGGAAGATGGAGCCAAATACAGGACCATTCTTGAAGAAAATCTGTTGGAGTCTGCAAAAGACCTGAGACTGGGACGGAGATTTGTCTTCCAACAAGACAATGATCCCAAACATAAAGCAAAATCTACAATGGAATGGTTCACAAATAAATGTATCCAGGTGTTAGAATGGCCAAGTCAAAGTCCAGACCTGAATCCAATCGAGAATCTGTGGAAAGAGCTGAAAACTGCTGTTCACAAACGATCTCCATCCAACCTCACTGAGCTCGAGCTGTTTACCAAGGAAGAATGGGCAAGAATTTCAGTCTCTCCATGTACAAAACTGATAGAGACATACCCCAAGCGACTTACAGCTGTAATCGCAGCAAAAGGTGGCGCAACAAAGTATTAAGTTAAAGGGGCCGAAAAATATTGCACGCCACACTTTTCAGTTTTCGTATTTCCACAAAAATTTAAAATAACCAATAAACTTCGATCAACTTCACAATTGTGTCCCACTTGTTGTTGATTCTTCACCAAAAATTTACATTTGGTATCTTCATATTTGAAGCATGATATGTAGGAAAAGGTTGAAAATTCCAGGGGGCGAATACTTTCACAAGGCACTGTATATTATAATCACTCCACCTCTGCTGCTGCCCTCACACTGGTCTTTGGTTCTTCTCTTTAGGTGATGAGGCCACCAATTGGCCTCACATGGCCATGATGTCTCACGTGACCATTAACACCAGTAACTGATCTCATTCGGTCATGTGAGAGGTGATGCTCGTCAACGGCTGCCGCAGAGCCAGCATAAATTGAGTTTAGTGCATTTTATCATTATTTTTCTAGTCGAATTGAGCAAAACTGGCCAAAACAAATTTGTTCAGTTTCACACATATCTATCAATGTATCAGGCTGGGTTCACAGTTCATACATGGAGTAGAATGCATGGACTGACCCCCGATCTGCTGATCCAAAGGTAGAGCTCCATAGTAAGTCCAGTCCATATACAGAGCATTCAATATGGCTAAACCCAACATTTTTAAAATTTGTTTTGGGCCCCTGGTTGATGAACAGAATTTTCAAACCAAAAAATTTCTAGAAATTCTGGAGAAATTCTAGAAATGGAGAGCCATGCTTCCACTATGCCGTGCAAGTTTATAGAAAGCTGGGGATTGTAATAGCTGCCATTAGTGGTCACCACTCCTCACTTACCTTATATACATCATGATTTCCCAGAACGGCATCAAATAATGTATAAAGGTCGTTCAAAAGGTCGACCACCTCAATGGGTTCACTAAGGGCCGAGATGGTGGTAAATCCGACAATGTCGCTGAAGTAGATCGTAACCTGATCGAAATATTCTGGCTCAACCGTGGCGCCGGTTTTAAGAGCTTCAGCAACAGACCTGAAAGACATAAATGGAAGGGTGAGTGGGAATATACCAGAGGTTTTAGAGGGAAACTTGTTTTATCACTAGGTATTTATACTTTTCACTCAGTAAATGCCCCTAAGGTCAATCAATGGCACTTAATATATTTGATGATCATGACATAAAGTTATGAAACTTTCTAATATCTAAAGTTTCAGCTTGTTGTCATTAAATAACAATATTCTTTGTTGTATCCCGAGACTGAAAACAAGTAAGGATCTGTCCCATACAGTCCTCATTCCCAGGTAATCCTCTAATTCCAGAATCATACAATGTAACAACCTCCCGACAGGATGCAGATTTGTGCTGACGTTTGTAGGTCACGGAGGATATTCCATAGCAGGGGTGAGTCCTTTGCTTACCCCCTGCCCCAGGCAGAATCCCAGGGACCACAGTGCTCTGTCCGGCAGCTGCGTTTTGCTGGCCGCCAGCCCTTTAATTGCTCCTTCCACTGCCAGCACACGCATGAAATGAAGGATTATGCTCTGATGATGGCCAGTGTCAGCGTCAGGAAATACTTTGTGGGAGGAGTCAACGTGTACTGCACTCCAGTCCCTCCAATGAGAACGGCAGCAGAAGCCCCAGCGCTTCCTGTGATGTATATACCCCAGTGTGTCCTGTAATGTACAGTATATGTTCCAGCATCTCCTCTGATGTATATGCCGTCAGTGTCTCCTGCGTATATAGAGCAGTCTTAGTGTCTCTTACGTGATGTACTGTATAGAGTAGTTTCAGTGTCTCCTATGTGATGTATATACAGCGGTCTCAGTGTACAGTTGTGCTCAAAAGTTTACATACCCCAGCAGAATTTTTGCTTTCTTGGCCTTTTTTCAGAGAATATGAATGATAACACCAAATCTTTTTCTCCTCTCATGGTTAGTGGTTGAGTGGTTGAGTGAAGCCAAACTTACTTCTCATGTCTCATATCCTCCCAGTCTCACAACCCTAAACAGCTCTTTCAATTCTCTACTGCGTCCCCCAGCACCTCCTCTTTCTGCTCTAATTACCGCTGAAGACTTTGCCTCTTTCTTTAAGCAGAAGATTGATATGATCAGAGAAAGCTTTGGCCCACAGCCCCCAATGCCCCTCTTAGCTGCTCAGCCCTGTTCCTCCAAAACCAACTTCTCCACCATGACAGAAGATCAGCTCTCCACCCTCCTATCAAGATCACACGTCACCACTTGCATGCTTGACCTGCTCCCGTCCCACCTCATCCCTAACCTCGCCACAGTCTTCATCCCAACCCTAACACACCTCTTCAACCTCTCACTTCCTCTCATCCTTCAAACATGCCTCAATCACACACATCCTCAAAAAGACCTACCTTGACCCATCCTCTGTGACTAGCTATCGCCCGATATCTCTTCTCCCTTATGCCTCAAAACTACTGGAACAGCTTGTCCATCTTGAACTGTCCTCCCACCTCTCCTCCTGCTCCCTCTTTGACCGCTTACAATCAGACTTCCGACTGCATCACTCAACTGAAACTGCCCTAACTAAAGTCACCAACGACCTACTAACCGCCAAGAGCAAGCGACACTACTCTGTCCTCCTTCTCCCGGACCTGTCTTCAGCATTCGACACTGTGGACCATTCCCTCCGGCTACAAATTCTCTCATCTCTTGGCATCACAGACTTGGCCCTATCATGGATCTCATAATATCTAACAAACCGAACATTCAGTGTCTCCCTCTCCCACACCACCTCCTCACCTCGCCTTCTGTCTGTCGGTGTTCCTCAAGGCTCAGTTCTAGGACCCCTACTCTTCTCCATCTACACCCTCGGCCTGGGACAGCTCATAGAATCCCACGGTTTGCAGTACCATCTCTATGCCGATGACACGCAGATCTACCTATCTGGACCTGACCTCACCTCTTTACTTACCAAAATCCCACAATGTCTGTCTGCTATTTTCGCTTTCTTCTCTGCTCGCTTTCTAAAACTGAACATGGACAAAACAGAATTCATAATCTTTCCCCCATCTCTTCCCCATCTATACCCCTCCATCAGACTTATTCATCAATGTCAATGGCTGCTCACATTCCCCAGTCCCGCATGCTCGGTGCCTCGGGGTGATCCTCGACGCTGCCCTCTCTTTCAAGCCACATATCCAAACCCTTACCTCCTCCTGCCGTATCAAACTAAAAAATATTTCCCGGATACATGCATTTCTTGACCATGAAACCACAAAAACACTAGTGTTCGCCCTTATCATCTCCCGCCTCGACTATTGCAACCTCCTACTCTCTGGCTTCCCCTCTAGCACTCTGGCACCACTCCAATCCATCCTGCACTCTGCTGCCCGACTAATCCACCTGTCTCCCCGTCAGAGGCGTAGCTAGGGGTTCAGCTCAGGAGGGGCGAAACATCTGAGTGGGCCCCTAACCCATGATTACAACTATGGTGGCATACTTTAATCATGGGTATAGGGGAACCTCAGCAGATGATCCTGCTGTAACTGAAATTAAATCAGTACACAAAGACCAACACTACCTCCATATGGTGACTATGCAGTGGTAGTTACTAGTGCTACCGAACATATAGAGATCACAACACAGTTACAGATGGTGACTTATTGCTGACTTTCTTTCTGATGAAATTGTTCACTTTTCCCGTCTTTTCCATCTGGCCCAGACCCACACGACCACTCCTTCAGCCAGGACTCGGCTACACAGATTACAACAAAGACACATTTGAAGTCTCACTTTTCCAGCATTGTTCCAATCTATTCCCAACCTGCACAAACTCCTCATCCTGCTGATACCCCAATACTGAGCCGCTGCAGTATGTGTCCCTATTACTGCACCTGCTGTGTGGCACAAAAGCAATGCTCCTCTTACTTCCCCACATAATAACACCATCCCTGTGCCTCTTACATTGTAATAATGCCTCCTTTGTGACTCCACGGTTTGACAGCCCCCCCCACAGTAGCACCCACACTGTATGATGGCCCCTACAGTAGCCTTCAAACTGCCCCTGGAATAGCTCTCAGGCTGTATAATAGCCCCTGCATTACTTCGCAGGCTGTATAATAAGCCCTGTATTAGCTGCTAGACTGTATAATAGCTCCTGGATTAGCTCCCAGGTTGTATAATGGGCCCCGAACTATCTCCGATGTTGTGTAACGCCACCCACTTTATCTCCCACTCCTTGGATTCTGGTCTCTGTCTGTCCCTTTCTGTGTGCTGCAAAGTGCAGAAAATAAAAACAGCCAGTAAGTGCGTACAAAGTCCATCATATGGGTATAGGTCCCTGAATGTATCCAGGTCAGTCTGGACAAGACCCTAAGGCCGGGATCACACACGCGACAAAAACGTCTGTCGCTCGCATGTGAAATCCTAGCTCTGGTGCCGGCACTCGGGAGTGGAGCATGTATTTCTATGCAGCCGCTCGCTCCACTCCCGAGTGCCGGCGCCAGAGCTAGGATTTCACATGCGAGCGACGGACGTTTTCGTCACATGTGTGATCTCGGCCTAAAAAGGGAAACAGAAAGAAAGAGAAGCAAAAGAAAGAGGGGGAGGTTAAAATAGTACACATGTAAAGAAGTGCACCCTCTTGTATGTCTTCTATTTATTTTCCCCTTCTCCTCCAATGGGGGCCATGTTGTCCAGACTGAGTATACATATGTTGCCATATGTGATTGTCTATACGCACCAACTGGCTGCTCCTATTTTCTTCTATTTGGCTCCTTATCATATATATTTATCCTCATCTTTGTGGGGAGACATACAAAGCCACCCACAACCTGTCTCCTCCATACATCTGTGACATGGTCTCTCGGTACTTACCCACACGCAACCTTCGATCCTCTCAAGATCTCCTTCTCGACTCCCCTTCATCTCTTCTTCCCACAACCGCATACAAGACTTCTCCTGTGCTTCCCCTATACTCTGGAACTCTCTACCCCAACACATCAGACTCGCGCCTACCATGGAATCCTTCACAAAGAACCTGAAGACCTACCTCTTCCGACAAACCTACAACCTGCAGTGATTCTCAGTCTACTGAACCGCCGCACGACCAGCTCTATCCTCTCCTAGTGTATTCTCACCCATCCCTGTAGACTGTGAGCCCTCGCGGGCAGGGTCCTCTCTCCTTCTGTACCTGTGTGTGTCTTGTATTGCTCATGTTTATTGTACTTGTCTATATTAGCCCCTTTTCACATGCAAAGCGCCATGGAATAAATGGCGCTATAAAAATGAATAATAATAATAATAATAATAATTTTATTGTCAAAATACTGTGTTTTCTCTTTATTAAATCATAATGACAATCCAAAGCATACAAATGACCCTGATCAAAAGTTCACGTACCCCATTTCTTAATATCATGTATTGCCCCCTCTAGCATCAATGACAGCTTGAAGTTTTTTGTGGTAGTTGTGGATGAGGTTCTTGAGATCTCCCCAGAGTGGCTCAATGATATTGAGGTCAGGAGACTGAGATGGCCACTCCAGAACCTTCACTTTGTTCTTCTGTAGCCAATGACAGGTCGACTTGGCCTTGTGTTTTGGATCGTTGTCATGTTGGAACGTCCAAGTACGTCCCATGCGCAGCTTCTGGGCTGATGACTGCAAATTTGTCTTCAATATTTGCTGATATCATGCTGCATTCATCTTTCCCATGTGATGAAACGTGCACACGGTCCGCCACACGGTAGCCCGGGGTATCACGGCTTGTGATCCCTCCATGCCGCAAATGTGACGAAAACGCGCACATACACGACGGCTGCTGCCGTCCGACCCAGTAAACTGCAGGGATTTATAATTATCCCACTTCCACTTAGGAACTTGCAGCTCTCTGGCGCCCCCCTTACCCTCAGGTCAGTCAGGGAACTGCACCTAGGATAATTAGTCGCCAGACGGGTCACTTGGATGTGTGCTGGCTATTGGGCACGCTGCAGTGAGGGAATTATAATTACTCCGGGCCGCAGCCGGGCAATACACTTATAAAACCCGCTCCGTCACTGCCAACGCCACCCCATAGGTCAACACTTTACACCCCTTCTTTTAAGCTGCCACCAGCTACGGTTTACTTGGAACAATTTATCAAGAGGGTCCGTAGCAACCCCAAAACAGTAGCGTAGTACTTCAGGCACGTGTAAATTCGTTTATAGAGCAGGAGAAACACACTAATAATTTTATAGGTTTATTTCTTAAAAATGCAGGCAGTGCTTATAGCTTAAAAAAACGGTAACAAGCTGAGACAATATCGTTATGTACAATATGGTTACAGAAAATAAAAGGGGTTAACATAAGGAAGATCAACTTACAGTTCTTAGATCATAGTAGGCAGGCCATGCGGTCGGGGGAAGGGAGACACATCACAATGCATCCCAGAGCTGCTATAAGTCTGGTGTCCAGGGCAGATCTGAGGCAGAATACCTGGCCCCTACCTTATAGACCTGTGGCCGTGACATCATAAACGGGGTGGAGTTACCAGGGTCCTCCTCTTGCTCTAAGTGGTGATCTTAGTTCAGAAAACTAATAACTATCATAACTTAGAGATGGAGTCTCTTACAGCGATGCACAGCATACCATTGTACTCCGCAAGATGTTGGCGTGCATTTAAGTCTAAACGCAGAGTGCCTGGGTGGATCGGCTAAGCAGAAATCTGTTTCTTGGGTTCTGTTGGAGTTACGGGTTCACCAGTACCACGGGAACGATGCCTGTCAGCGCATGGTTCAAAACAGGGACTTTCGTGTTTCTGACGCAATCTCCCACCGTGTTATAAGCAAAAAGAATGAATCCTCATAATGGCTGCTAGGGGAGCAAAAGCACATGTGCAGACAATGGGGACCCCTGCGGTGAGGCGGGAAACTCCAGCACTGGTAGCTCAGGTTACACTGAGCCTTACTTATGCTGGGAGGGGGAAGGGAAGCTCAGCTATACACAAGCTGCTAAATGTAGTAGATGTCATCACAGCCAAGCCCTTCATTGGCTTCCTATTGTCCAGAGGCTCCAGTTCAAAACCCTAACTATGACATACAAAGCCACCCACAACCTGTCTCCTCCATACATCTGTGACATGGTCTCTCGGTACTTACCCACACGCAACCTTCGATCCTCTCAAGATCTCCTCCTCTACTCCCCTCTTATCTCTTCTTCCCACAACCGCATACAAGACTTCTCCTGTGCTTCCCCCATGCTCTGGAACTCTCTACCCCAACACATCAGACTCGCGCCTACCATGGAATCCTTCACAAAGAACCTGAAGACCTACCTCTTCCGACAAACCTACAACCTGCAATGATTCTCAGTCTACTGAACCGCCGCATGACCAGCTCTACCCTCTCCTAGTGTATTCTCACCCATCCCTGTAGACTGTGAGCCCTTGCGGGCAGGGTCCTCTCTCCTTCTGTACCTGTGTGTGTCTTGTATTGCTCATGTTTATTGTACTTGTCTATATTAGCCCCTTTTCACATGTAAAGCGCCATGGAATAAATGGCGCTATAAAAATGTATAATAATAATGATAATAATAATAATTTATTGTCAAAATACTGTGTTTTCTCTTTATTAAATCATAATGACAATCCAAAGCATACAAATGACCCTGATCAAAAGTTCACGTACCCCATTTCTTAATATCATGTATTGCCCCCTCTAGCATCAATGACAGCTTGAAGTTTTTTGTGGTAGTTGTGGATGAGGTTCTTGAGATCTCCCCAGAGTGGCTCAATGATATTGAGGCCAGGAGACTGAGATGGCCACTCCAGAACCTTCACTTTGTTTTGATGTAGCCATTGACAGGTCAACTTGGCCTTGTGTTTTGGATCGTTGTCATGTTGGAACGTCCAAGTACGTCCCATGCGCAGCTTCTGGGCTGATGACTGCAAATTTGTCTTCAATATTTGCTGATATCATGCTGCATTCATCTTTCCTTCAACTTTGACCAAGTTTCCTGTGCTTTTGTAACTCACACATCCCCAAAACATCAGCGATCCACCTCCGTGCTTTACAGTAGGAATGGTGTTTCTTTAATCATAGGCCTTGTTGACCTCTCTCCAAATGTAACGTTTATGGTTGTGGCAAAAAGTTCAATTTTGGTCTCATCAGTCCAAATTACCTTGTTCCAGAAGTTTTGAGGCTTGTCTCTGTGCTGTTTTGCGTATTGTAGGCCAAATACTTTGTGGCATTTGCACAGTAATGGCTTTCTTCTGGCGACTCAACATTGCAGCCCATTTTTCTTAAAGTGCCTCGTTATTATGCATCTTGAAACAGCCAAACCGCTAGTTTTAAGAGAGTTCAGTATTTCAGCTAATGTTATTTGTGGGTTTTTCTTTGCATCCCAAACTATTTTCCTGGCACTTGAGGACTAAATTTTTGTTGGTCTACCTGACCGTGGTTTTGTTTTTACAGAGCCCCTAATTTTCTATTTGTTAATCACAGTTTGAACGCTGCTGGCTGGCATTATCATTTCCTTGGACATCTTTTTGTATCCCTTTCCTGTTTTAAACAGTTCAACTACCTTTCTCCCGTAGATCCATTGACAATTCTTTTGCTTTCCCCATGACTCACAATCCAGGAATGTCAGTGCCTGGATGAAAGATGTAAGAGTGTTGTGAATGTTTTGGAAATGAATTCTGAGCAGAAGCTCCCTCTGGTGGTTACAAATAGTACTGAACCATTTAATGATGATTGGCAATCAGGAGTCACAGAGTGGCTTGATATAAGGGAGGTTCCCTCCCATCATGGTTGCCGGTGATCAATTGTTCTTGTCTCAACTGTGGTTCCTGGTTCACTTGGAAGCTTGCTGAGTCTTGCCTCTTCTTCTGCTTTCAGATAAGATATTTTCTGTTTTGTTTTTGTGCTTACCATTTGCATATTTCTCTGCATTTCTGTGAGGTTAGCCAGGTTCCCCCCCCGGGGGGATTGTGCTCCTCTCAGTTCCGCTGGAGCCACTGTTATTTGTTCATTTGCCCTTTCCAGTTTTTTCAGTGGCTGCGGCTTAGTTTTGTTACACCAGAGAACTGATTTAGGTGGTAGAGGTTGTGTGATCTCAGGTGTTTTTGCAATCAGTAGCGTTGGCATTTTTTAGGATTTTTTTGGATTGCAGGGAGTATCCTTTCTATCCTTTTCTGTCTAGGCAGATTGGGCCCCAGCGTTTGCTCATACTATTTTCTGTCTGTGTCTGTATTTCCTCTTGTCTAACCGCCATTACATGTTTGGGGGCTTCCTATGTTCTTTGGGGATCTGCTCCGGGGCAGATAGCTTTCCTCTTTCTAACTTTAGGTGTAGTTAATCTCTCAGGCTGTGACGAGGCGTCTAGGACCAACGTAGGAACACTTCACGGCTACATCTAGTTGTGGTGGTTAGTCAGGGTACTGCAATCAAGTAGATTCCAACCTCTCTGGTGTATTGCCGTTTTTGCCTGCTCTCCTCAGCTACCAAAAGATAACACAAGAGTCTGTTTGGATTCCAGAAACTCACTCAGCTTTTATGCACACACACTGATTACAAGCAAACAGGTCACAGGTGAGGATGTTACTTTTAGTAGCCATTCAAACCCATTTCTGTCAACTTCTGTGCATATTATCAGGCCAAAATCACCAGGGTATGTGAACTTTTGATCAGGGTCATTTGGGTGTTTTGGGTTGTCATTATGATTTTCAAAGAGAAAACACAGTAGTGACAATAAATGGCTTCACCCAACCACTAACCATGAGTGGAGAAAAAGTTTTGGTGTAACCATTCATATTCTCTGAAAAAAGGCCAAGAAAACAAAAATTCTGCAGGGGTATGTAAACTGTTGAGCACAACTGTATCTTACGTAATGTATATACAGCAGTTTCAGTGTTTCCTATGTGACGTATGTGCAGCAGTATGTACAGCAGCAACTTCAATGTCTCAGTGTATCTAATGTAATGTATATAGCGCAATCTCGGTGTCTCCTATGTGATGTATATAGAGCAGTCTCAGTGTCTCCTATGTAATGTATATAGAACAGTCTCAGTGTCTCCTTTGTGATGTATATACTGCAGTCTTGGTGTCTGTTAATGGTATACAGTAGTCTCAGTTTCTCCTATGTGATGTATATAGAACAGTCTCATTGCCTCCTATGTGAGGTCTATAGCGCAGTCCTATATATTGTATATAGAGCAGTCTTGGTGTCTCCTATGTGATGTGCATACTGCAGTCTGGGTCTCCTATTGGATGTACATACAGCATTCTCAGTGTTTCCTTTGTGATGCATATACAGCAGTCTCAGTGTCTCCTATGTGATGTATAAACAGCAGTCTGTACAGCCCCCGAATGATGGTATAAATATCCAAATGGCCTCTGGCAGAAAAATGGTTCCTAACCCATGATCTACATGGTCAACAATTAGATATGAGCTATTGATGAGATTTCAAATTATTGGTAAAATTTGAGGCAAATGTTATTTTTCTTGCTATTTACAAAAAAAGGGATCCTCCTGAATGGCAGCCAGATGTCGTTTTGCTTATTTGTGGAAAGGGGTGAAACAAATATTCTCTGCTCACCTGTCCTGCTGTTGCAGTCCTTCTTCTGGTCCTCAGTACAGCTCCTTCTCCATCTTCACTCTGTGCTTTTGCTTATGGCGCTGAGAAGGACTCCGATGCCGCCACGTGCCCAGTCAGACACGTCATGAAAGTCATTGTGACTTCACAGTTGTACTTTGTGCTGGAAGCCCTGGTACAGAGTGAATATGGAGGAAGAAGACGTCGCGTGCCTTGGAGAAGAGAAGAAGAGGCAGGAGGGAGCTGCAGGGAGGACCAGAGGGGGTGGAGCTGCGGAGGCGGGAAAGGAGAGCAGTGAAGTTTTGTTTTTTGTTTTTATTCATCCCACGTCTCGAGAGATCACAGAAAGCAATTAGACACCTTAGATTTGCACTGAATAAAGTTGATGAATAAAGTTGATGCCAATCAAACGTCCTGCCTGAATTCGAGCGAATCTGGAATTTCATCAGATTCGCTCATTACTATAGACAACGTAACAAACCTCCAGCGCTGACAAGAATTCGATCAGGACAGGTTTTCAACCTCTAGATGTAAAAAAAAAAAATTGTCCCATTCACTGACAGCAAGAAGAGATCTAACATTTATCACCTATCCACTTGCTCCTGTCATCCTACAGCAAAGAGGCCCCTTCTTTCTAAGGGCCCCAGAGCTGCTTTATGGTCTGCCTCTATGATATGTACCCCTTAGGTCTAGTACTTTGCCCCTCATTATTAGCTGGCCGTGGGAGGGAGCAACTAATCGACATCCCATCCAGGTGTAGCAATTGGATGTTTGGGGGCCACAATGGTGCGACGTCTACTCACGGAGGCAGCATTTGTGAGAGAAGTTTTTCAGTTTTCTGTTTTTCCACCTCCAGTTCTTCCGTTCTCTCTCGGATCAAATCTTCTAAATTACTGGAGTATTGCTCCAGCATCCTCAGCATGGAGTCTATGATGTTGGTTTTCTTCCCTTTGTTTATGGTCTTAAACTGAAATAAAATAAAAATGTCAGAACTTAATTACAGAATAAGGACAATCCCGCCACATAGTGCATCATATAGTGCACACGCTGCATCCACTAATAAATGGCATTAATACATTTATAAATCCGATGTCCCAAGGTCACAATGATGCAAAAAAACAATAAAACAAACTAAAGCTTCATAACAGGAGAAATAACGGAGAGAAAGGAGACTGTGTTTCCATTACAGAAAAGTTTGGGAAGGGTTCTGATGAAGCAAGCTGCCTAGCGATGGGGTAAGATGAACACCTATTAGGCAGCAGCGGCATCATGGAGCACAATATATAGCAATATTGAGCAGACTAGCTGTGAATCCTTCTCTGGCGTGAGATTATATAGACATTAGACATTATATAGCAGTACTGTGAATTGACCTCTGGGATGGAATAAAACACTTACTAGAAAGCAATACTGACATTATACAGCAGTACTGAGCAGTGTAGCTGTGACTCCAGCTCTGGGTAAGATGAAAACCTATTAGGCAGCATCGGCATCATGGAGCACAATATATAGCAATATTGAGCAGACTAGCTGTGAATTCTTCTCTGGTGTGAGATTATATAGACATTAGACATTATATAGCAGTACTGTGAATTGACCTCTGGGGTGGAATAAAACTCTTATTAGAAAGCAATACTGACATTATACAGCAGTACTGAGCAGTGTAGCTGTGACTCCAGCTCTGGGGTTAGATGAACACTTACTAGAGAGCAGTATTGGGGACATTATAAAGTAGTATTGTGAATTGAGCTTTGGGGTCATATAAAGAACCAACTAAAAAGCAACAATGAGGACATCATAGACCAGTATTGAGCAATGTAGATGTGAATTCAGCCTCCTCCCGTATCCATAGACAATCAACATCTGTAATCTGTTATATCTCAGTAAATCAATCTTGTTGATGGATTTTAGCAATTTTTTTGCAGTGAATTAAGAGATTATCAGGCGGGGAGGAGAGAAGTGGCTCCAAAACGGAAAAAGAATCAGATGTCACTGATAAGATATATTGCAAAGTTTTTTTTTTGACATACCCTTGTGCTATTGATTTATGCAAAACACATCATTTGTGTGTCTTATTATCTATGTCTGCTAATATTTTATTGTCAAGTAAGTACTCATATGATAAAGCTGTTTATGCTGCTGATGTATGAATAATGGTTTATCTCAACATAGATCTCTAGAAACATGACCGTTACATCTGGAATATATACAGTTAAACAAGGGAGCAGAATGAGGCCTGAACCAAATCTCTCCCCTGAGTACTACAATTTTCATACATTGCATTGTGTTAGGTTGCAGGACCACCTTATGACCAGCAGGTGGCGATACAAATCTAATTTACCGCCATCCTGACAACTCTGAGATCTGATTTGCTGATTGTTTACATTTATGATAGATGAGGATCTCTAACATATCGAGGCTTTCTTAATGCTAATTTAACGGATTCAGTGATAACTGCCGCTCTCCTATTACAGAACTATACAAAATACAGAGCCGTATTACTTCTGCATTGTCTTGTACAGTAATGTTCAGCATGTAAAAGTTTGGGCACCCCTTGTCAAAATGACTGTTATTGTGAACTGTTAAGAAAGTTGAAGATGAAATGATCTGTAAAAGGTCTAAAGTTACAGATGACACATTTCCTTTGTATTTTAGGCACAAAAAAAAATATTTTCATCTTTTACGTTTTAAAAATTACAAAAAGTAAAATGGGCCTATGCAAAAGTTTGGGCACCCTGCATGGTTAGCACCTAGTAGCGCCCCTTATGAAAGTATCACAGCTTGTAAACACCTTTTGTAGCCAAACAAGAGTCTTTCAGTTCTTGTTTGAGGGATTTTCCTCCATTCTTCCTTGGAGAATTCCTCCAGTTCTGTGAGATTCCTGGGTCGTCTTCCATCCTCTGATATTTTGAGGTCTAGCCACAGATTTTCAATGATGTTCAGATCAGGGGACTGTGAGGGCCATTGTAAAGCCTTCAGCTTGCGCCTTTTGAGGTCGTCTATTGTGGATTGTGACGGGAGTTTAGGATCATTATCCATGTGTAGAAGCCATCCTCTTCCTCTTCTCATCTTCAGCTTTTTTACAGATGCTGTTATGTTTGCATCAAGAATTTGTTGAAATGTCATTGTATCCATTCTTCCCTCTACCCTTGAAATGTTCCCAGTACCATTGGCTGCAACACAACCCCAAAGCATGATTGATCCTCCCCCATGCTTAAAGGGAACCTGTCACCAGTTTTGGCCGATATAAGTTACGCCCATCACCTTTCAGGGCTGATATACAGCATTCTATAATCCTGTATATCTGCCCCCAACCCGACCTGTAAGAGAAGATAAATAACTTTTATTATACTCACCTGCTGGGCGGTCCGGCCCGAGGGGTATCGCAGGCATACGTCTCTGTCAAAGAGCTCCGGCACCTGCGCACTGCAGTACTTTGCCCCTCAACAGGGCAGAGAAGTACGCCTGTGCAAGAGCGCAGTGCCGAGGAGACTGTGTGGATGCCGGAGATATACAGGTCGGGTTGGGGGCAGATATACAGCATTATAGAATGCTGTATATCAACCCTGAAAGGTGATGGCCGTAACTTATATCTGCCAAAACTGGTGACAGGTTCCCTTTTTCCGCAATTCTGTGCTTTTTTTTCTGCACACATATTGTTGATCATTGTGGTCAAAGAGTTCTATTTTAATCTCATCCACAGGACTTGTTCTCAAAATGCATCAGGCTAGTTTAGATGTTCTTTTGCATACTTCTGACACTGAATTTTATGGTGAGGACGCATAAGAGGTTTTCTTCTGATGACTCTTCCATGAAGGCCATATTTGTGCAGGTGTCTTTGAACAGCATAACAATGTACCACAACTCCAGAGTCTGATAAATCTTTCTGAAGGTCTTTTGCAGTTGAGTGGGGGTTCTGATTTGCCTCTATACCAATCATACAAGCAGCTCTTTCTGAAATTTTGCTTGGTCATCTAGACCTTATCTTGACCTCCGTCATTCCTGTTAACTGCCATTTCTTAATCACATTCTGAACTGAGGAAAGAGCAACTTGAAAACGCTTTGCTATCTTTTTATAGCCTTCTCCTGCTTTGTGGCCCCACCATTTTCATTTTCAGAGACATAAGCAGCTGCTTAGAAGAACCCATGGTTGCTGTTTTTTGGCGCATGGTTAGAGGAGGATGGGTGTCATAGAAAACATTAAGATCCATAACACAGCTCCGGTGAGGGAGCATTCACCCCCCTCCTCTTTAACACAGAATCCTACGATCTACAGCTCTCCCTGAAGTAGAATTACACAGCTGACATATTGGAAGTGAAGACATTAGTGGTAGCTAAGAAGTGACAAAACTAATTAAGACTCCCTACAGAGTACAGATAATTAAACAGGAAAGATCTTTTCTGAGGTAAATATAACAAACACACATGTGTGTACACATAGATGAAGAAGTGGAGAAGTCTTCATTGTCCCCTGGAAACACATCCTGAGTTGAAAAGAAACTGTACATCTGCAACTAGCCATTTGGGAATCGATGGAAAGTTATGAATATTTGGGTTTCTATAGATCCGATATTAATGGGACATACATTTTCAACTTCAGGACTTATTGAGAAATAAAATGCACATTGTTTCATACCCGTGACACATGTCTATAAGCCCCAAGTCAATAGTGCCCAGATCGCTGACAACTGCCATACCATGTTTCCTATCTATGAAAAGGTAAAATCCAGACAAAAAATATGACGGCGATATCAAACTCCTGTGATCGTCAGGAGTGAAAATATAGTGAGTGTTGGGAATATCATCAACTTCTGAAACTGAAGCCACATCGCATGACCAGCCCTGTTATAAGTCATCAAGGGGAGGTGTGTGGGTGTAACATACGTGCTGATAAAAGGAAAAGGCAAATAATGATCTGTGTTCAGTGCTAAGGAAGATACATATCATTGTAGGCTTTATCCACGTGAACAAGATATTTTCAATTGGATTGATTCCATCCGCTAAACTGAGACATCTCTGTGACCAGTGTAGTAAGTTTCTCTGTTAATCCATTTTATTTTATGTAATTGTATACGCTGTATTGTTTTGTCCCGTTTGTAAAATCTTTTGCATATTTTTTGTAAACACTGCCTATTGTTCTGGATTAAATATAAAATGTATTAGTTCTGTTCCTTTTGTTCTGTAAACCACACTCCTGAAAGCCATAAGCTATCAGAAACTAGGCGATCAATCGGCCTGTATAAAAACGATTGGTGGTGGTAGCGAGAAGTTGTTGAGTTATCGTAAAACAAACAGTTTTGCAATTTACTGATTATTAAAATTTTCAGTCATTTTTGAGCCATTAAAATTTTTATTTACTCATTGCCTTTGAGACCGACCACCATTGCTAGACAGCAGAACATGCGCAGTGCTTACAAGCTCTTTTCTTTTGAGCTTGTAAGCACTATTTTGAAGTTGGCCAGGATTGCTGGAGCGTGCTGCTACCTCCTAATCCCACCCAGGTTCAGCGCAGTGCTTACAAGGTAGACAGCAGGTGGTCGGTTTCCTAGGCAATCAACTGTAAACAAAAGAAAAGTGCTAATATTTCAGGAACTGCTACAAATTTTAATAAGCAGTTTATTGCAAAAGGGCTTATTTTTACCATCACTATCCGACAATTAACATCTAAGAAAATCGAAATAACCCTTTAACTTATTAATAACAGCATGCACCTCCTATTTAACCCCTTTTTAGGCTACTGAAGAAATAAGGATAGGTCAAAATTCCCTGTTTTCTGCAGCTCATTTGTTAGCTTTGCTGTATAGAATGGGACAGATAAGCAGAGTCATTTCAGTATCATTAGAGTCCAGGGTAATAATGACAGCTCCATTGAGCTATATAAGGCAAGACAGCACTTGGAGTGGCCATACAAATCAGTTGTATAATGGTTTAACTTGCAAATTTTGTGTGGACACTGCTGAGCATCTATTCTGGTTAGGGATCTCCCAACTCCTTTCAGCAGGAAGATATGAAGTGAAATATAGATCGGGCATAAGTCAATGCCAGAAAAGTCTGGCAGAAGCTTACTCACCTCTGCCTACTGAGAATACATACAGTACATGCTCAGATGTATTCAGCACTACCTCTCATTTGTCTGTCAGTCTAAAGTGGAAGGGATGTGGTGGAAATAAACTGAAACTTTTATCCCCAACCTGATCGAAGATCTCATCGAACGTTGGCCTCCTTTCCGCTAATTCACTCCAACATTGTTTCATGAGCTGAATGCATTCCAGAGGGGCTTGGTCAGGGGCCACAGTTGGACGACACAGGGGGGAGGCTTCTTTACCTTCTTGATGATTTCTGAAAAAGGTAAACTAGAGTCACTATATACAGCATTTTCTTCTAGTTTTCTAAACATCTCTACAAACCATACCCATCTCATGGTTTATAAGATCTCTGTGATGCTAGTCAATACTCATGGGCAAGTCATGAGGCTGGGTAGTCAAGATATACGGGGTCAGATACCAAGAGAGCTCATCATAAACAAAAGGGTAAGACAAAAGGTATAGTCAGGCCATGGACCGAGGTCAGGATTCCTGGAAGGTAGCAGATCAAAACAGAGGGACTAGGCAAACGGATGGTCAGAGGCAAGGTCAAAGGTTGGGTAACAATAGTTCTGAGACTGAGAACAGGAACATGAAACACGCAGACCCCACCGAGCATAAGCTAGAACTGGCAGTAATTGGAGGCAGAGAGCCAGCTAGATAGCCAGGTAATCAGTTAAACACAAGACACATAGAGGAAACCTGGAACACTCTGGCCCTGATTGGGTGGTTGGACTTTTACTCAGCACATGACAGCTCAGCACGCCCCAGACACTGATTGCATGGCTGAGCGGTCCATCACCATACTGACAGCTCAGCACTCCCCTGCCCTAGATAGGAGGAATTGTGACAATCTCTGTTTAAAAAAAAAAAAAGGTGGTCATTATTATTTTCTGACACCTGTAACTATTTTAATGGTACCTGCACTTTTAATACCTTGTCTGGGGCCTGTTGTATGGCAGTACCCACATGTGGTCAAACGGAGACCACCTTCGCTAAGAATCTTAAACATAAACACAGTGCACTATACAGGATGAGCTACAAGAAGAGATGTAATACTACTCCACTATGTAAGGATGTATTGTATCAAAGCATTACCTTCAGCTGAGAGTCCTGACATGCAGTATGGCGGACCCCGTACAACCACTTCTTGCAGTATGATAGCAAAGCTGAATACATCCCCTTTGAAGGTTCCTCTCCTGGCCAGGTTTTGATCTCGAAGAAGCTCTGGAGCCGTCCAAAACAATTCTGCATGAGAGAATGTCATCACATAAATTAGCTCCTCCCATGAGGAGTTGATGTCACAGTCTTTTCATTAGAATGGGGTGGAATTTAGTGATGTTATTTGGTGCAGATGTCATGGCAAGGTCCTTGTGTCAACAGGAAAGGGAATGTATAGAGACTAGGATTATAACTCAAGACCGATAGAATAGAGGGCAGAAACACTAACAGTGAGCCCCAAGTTGAGAGATTTTTTGTTTGCCTATTGTAGAAATGAAAACGGGACCCCTTTTTTTAAAAAAATGGATCATTTCACTGTGTAACACAACCCTCATATACTCTTTCTATCCTCTTAGACTGGTGTCCTCAGAGAGGAAAAGTCTCTCAGCTCACTCCACTCAAATGGTTGGATTGTGGGAAAAGATCGGCTTCTTTATGTTCCTGTAAGGAGGTGAAGGGTATTAACCCTTTAAGGTTTTATCTCCTTTTATTGTACTTACTTGTGTATATGTATGCCTTGTATGATGTTATGTATATATATATGTGGGGGTTGAGTTATAGGTAGATAGTGCATCCTAGGGGTCACTAGAGGAGGGCACTAGAAGGGTAGTGTATATATTTAGGGGTTAAGAGTAGTTTGCGAGGGATCACTAATGGGACACGTTAGAGATCCAGTTAGAATGTTATAAAAAGATGTCAATACAGTAATTGGGTTTGATCACTAGATGGGGGCATTGAGCTCATCCAGTACTATAGGGACAATAGTTAGGGACTTGTTGCTAGGGAAAGATTGCCTCCAAGCGGGAATCTGTCAGGAAGATTTCCTCTTAGCGGAAGTCAGTCGGGGGTGGACCTTGCTAGTGTGAGGACGTCCACGTTCCTGGGCCCTGAGGATAGGGTAGTAAGAAGAGGGGACCAGCAACCCCTGAAGAAGCCGGTGAAGGATTCACCATGGGAAACGTGAGCCCAAAGAGAGTGGGTTTACGTAGCAGTAGTCCAGTGGAAGAACCACTGTGGGAACGCCCAGCAGAAGAGGTCATGCATGAGCGTAGAAGCGAGTGGGCCATCAGAAGTATCCGGGAAGGATAACCAGAGAGGGGTGGACAACCTAGTAGATGTTTCTTTCTTATGCTGGATTGAAGTGACTCCAGGGGAAGAGATCGAAGTGCCTTTTTCACCGGGCTCCTTGTCCCGTCAATACTTGGTGGTCCATTCTGGTGTAGCAGAGAAGAAGAGGCAGAATTGTGAAGACTGTATTGCTGGTATCGATTGAGACGTGCTTATGGTGTCTTGGATATGCTGTGTCCAGAGGAAAATAAAGCAGAACTGTTTGACGTGATTTGGGACTCTGACTCTAATTGCTCTGTACGCTCCCTCATGGGAGGAGAACACCCCAGGCGAATGGAGACTACAGGGGTAAAATACATAGCAGCTTCCAGTGCATCGGACCCACGGCCGTCCCTTTAAATTCCTATAGAAAATGACAGTATATACACCCCGAGTGCCTCGCTTGTGACCAAACCATTGGGTCCCTCTACTTTGATTATAAGATGAGCATAGGACAGGTGCCTTTAAATGAACCCACCCTACAAATGCCATAAAAAAAATACCCCCAAGGAAACAAAAGGAAAATAATAAATAGATTCCAAAAAAAGAGAGTAGAAATCAGGTGGTGGATGAAATAAATGTTATATTATCTTCTCCATCCTCACCTCCAGGGGGTGCAGGGCATCGGGGAGCCTTTTGGTTTTCTACAATTTCATTATAACCATAGTCGGTGATCTTCAGGACAAACCTTCCATCCACAACACAATTCCGTGACTTCAGCCGTCCATGTGGGAAGTCTCTGTGGTGTAAATATCTCATTCCCTATGATAAACAAAAACAAAAATATTCAATTAATATAAAAACAGAAAAAACTAAATAGCCGATCATTTCTCCAGAAGACTCCAGGGCTGAGCATTCGACACCTCTACATCCACCGCCAAGCGCTAGACTTGTTGGGCTTTTATAACTCCTAAATATGTGGCTGTACTCTGTATTGCTATTTTGTTGACTTGACTGGTGCTACACTTATATTTTTTTTTCAATAGTAATTGTTGAACCCTTTTCTCATTTTAACATCTCACTCAGACACGTCTACATGGTACAAACCTTGATCAAATCTAAAACAAGCGATGATTTGAACATCCAGTCCAGCTTGACGTCTTCGTTTTCAGTAGATCCTCCAGGCTTCCTCTGGTACAATGTTCAGTCACGATGGCAAAAATGCCACAGTCGGAAAAGAAGCCCAGGAAAGGATTCACATTTTCGTTCCTCAAATCTTCATCTGAAAAACATAAAAAGGAACATTCATCTATAAACAGGACCTGATTTACATTGATGCCAGTATTTCTAAGCCGCCCACTAATTATCGGTCATCTTGTGCATAAATAAGAATACAGTACAATGCATGATAATTATTGGTGCAATACAGTACATGAGTAAAAGTCAAAACCTAAGATAAAAACAAAATGAGTAAATGCCCTGTAGTATGTATATAAGTAAATAGTAATAGTTATAAATAACACAGAGGACTTACCGTAGTTGACACTATTTTTATCAAAAAATCATAAAAACCATCACACCGCGACAAGGTGTTCCCAATCAGGATGCTCCTATCTTTAGTGTTAAACCTCACCATGTGTCAGCAGACCTCAATGTATGTGGGGGCAGATCAGGACCCAGACCCAACTGTTCAAACATCTGCCTGTGAAAAGCTACATAGACAAAATGCCCAGCTCAAAAAGGTCTAGGTCCTACTCTGCCCCATCTGTGTTTTTATATCTGTTGACATTAATACTAGAGATAGGACCATCCCGATGGTACACCTTGTTGCAGTGGGATGGCTTTTACGCTTTTTTTTTTTTTTTTTTTCAAAACAGTGTTAGCTACGTCCTTTTTGTTATTTTTATGTACTATTGCTATTTACTTACATACCAGTACATGATGCCTGTAAAGAAGAAAACTAGTGAGGTTTTCAGAAAGAAAAAATTCATTATTCATTAAGGCCTGATTCATTATTGCATTTTTGGCTTTCTTTGTTGCGTTTTAAATCTTTTCAGCCTTTTTTTGTTCGTACCATATTTATATTTGTATTTGAGCCTTTTTTTAAGTAATTTTTTATGTGTTTGTCCAGTTCTTTTTAAGCGAACTTAATAAATGTAGCTAATACTAGAGAAGAGAGAGAAGATTCAAAAAGATCTAAACAAATTGGAACTGTGGGCCGCAACATACGGAATGGTTTATATCAGGGAAAAATGCAAAGTACTACATCTGGGCAAGAAAAATGAAAAAAACATATACATTATGGGAGGAACAGGGCTAAGCATCAGCACATGTGAAAAAGACTTGGGTATACTAATAGATAACAGACTGCACATGAGTCAACAGTGTGATGCAGCAGCAAAAAAGGCAAACAGTTCTTGGATGTACACACATGGTCAAAATTGTTGGTACCCCTCGTTTAATGACAGAAAAACCCACACTGGTGACAGAAATAACTTGAATTTGACAAAAGTAATAATAAATCAAAAATCTATGAAAATGAGCAAATGAAAGTCAGATATTGCTTTTAAACTATACTTCAACAGAATTAAAAAAAAAAATAAAACTCATGAAATCGGCCTGGACAGAAATGATGGTTCCCTTAGCTTAATATTTTGTTGCACAACCTTTTGAGGCAATCACTGCAATCAAACGATTCCTGTAACTGTCAATGAGACTTCTGCACCGTTCGACAGGTATTTTGGCCCACTCCTCAAGAGAAAACTGCTCCAGTTGTCTCGTGTTTGAAGGTTGCCTTTTCCAGACGCATGTTTCAGCTCTTTCAAAGATGCTCAATAAGATTTAGGTCAGGGCTCACAGAAGGCCACTTCAGAATAGTCCAATGTTTTCCTCTTAGCCATTCTTGGGTGTTTTTAGCTGTGTGTTTTGGGTCATTATCCTGTTGC
This sequence comes from Oophaga sylvatica, assembly GCA_033576555.1. Classification (NCBI taxonomy): domain Eukaryota; kingdom Metazoa; phylum Chordata; class Amphibia; order Anura; family Dendrobatidae; genus Oophaga; species Oophaga sylvatica. The sequence goes on from JARQOD010000008.1 coordinate 119,643,857, forward strand.
AAGACCCATGATCTGCGACTGAGACCAAGCTTTCTGACACTGGGCAGCACATTTCTCTCTAGAGTCCCTTGATAGTCTTGAGATTTCATTGTACCCCACACAGATTCTACGCACCATGTGTCAGATGCAGCAAAGCAGCCCCAGAACATAACAGAGCCTCCTCCATGTTTCACAGTGGGGACAGTGTTCTTTTCTTGATATGCTTCATTTTTCCATCTGTGAACATAGAGCTCATGTGCCTTGCCAAAAAGTTCAATTTTTGTCTCATCTGTCCATAGGACATTCTCCCAGAAGCTTTGTGGCTTGTCAACATGTAGTTTGGAAAATTTCAGTCTGGCTTATTTATTATTTTTTTTCAACAATGGTGTCCTCCTTGGTCGTCTCTCATAAAGTCCACTTTAGGACAATAAACATGTAAGAGCGCAGCATGAGAAGCACCAGGTGGTTTAATTGGGATGTTACAATGAAAGGTGGGGGGATTAGCCTCTCACCTGGAAGGGTTGTGCACCCCTGCACAACTCCGGTAGGGGACGTCTTCGTGTACTCCTGCTCTGTAGCTCTGGGATCGCTCCTGTGCTGTGCTTCTAGTTCTGGTCACGTGGGCCCAAGATCCAGTCACGTGATACCACTTCACAGGATGTGACATCACTTCAGGTCCTGTTGCCTGGATATGAACCCTTGCGACATTGACATTGATAAAGTCCACTTTGGCTCATACAAAGACGGATGGTGCGATCTGACACTGATGTTCCTTGAGTTTGAAGTTCACCTTTAATCTGTTTAGAAGTTATTCTGGGCTTTTTGTTACCATTCGTACTATATGTCTCTTTGATTTGTCATCAAATTTCCTCCTGTGGCCAAGTCCAGGAAGGTTGGCTACAGTCCCATGGAGCTTAAATTTCTGCATAATATGTGCAACTGTAGTCAGAGGAACATCAAGCTGCTTGGGGATGGTCTTATAACTTTTACCTTTAACATGTTTGTCTATAAATTTCTTTCTAATCTCCTGAGACAGCTCTTTCCTTCGCTTCCTCTGGTCCATGTTGAGTGTGATACACACCATGTCACCAAACAGCACAGTGGGACTTCACAGGAGAAGTCCCAGAAGACTGGAGAAGAGCAAATGTTGTTTCTATTTTCAAAAAGGGGAAGAAGGTGGACCCAGGGAACTACAAGCCGGTGAGTCTGACTTTTATACCAGGAAAGATCTTTGAGCAAATTATTAAACATGTATGTAAGTACCTGGATAAGAATGAAGTGATTAACCAGACTCAGCATGGGTTTGTAACTAATAAGTCATGCCAGACTAACTTAATTTCCTTCTATGACAGAATCACTGACTGGGTGGATCAGGGAAATGCTTAGATAGAGTTTATATTGACTTCAGCAAAGCATTTGACGAAGTATCTCACAAATCCTTATGAAAAATTGAAAAAAAGACTAAGTATGGAATGGACAATGCAACTGTTAGGTGGATTCATAACTGGCTTATGATCGGACGCAAAGAGTTGGTCGTAAATGGCTGCACATCCCCGTTGGAAGAATATCTCAAGTGGGGTAACCAGGGCTTTGTCCTGGGCCCTGTATTGTTCAACATCCATTTGAACCCAGGCAAACACTCACCAGAAGTCTGAGCGGTCCCCAAACAGCGGCAGACCAGTAGAACAGGTGACCCTGGATAGCGGCTCCCACAGAGACCAGGGGGCGGAGAGGTGCGAGCCAGTGCAGCAGTGCTGAGGAATTCGCGCGCTGGGAGGGAAGGATGCAGAAGGACCTGCGGCACGTGACCACGGGTCAGAGGGGAAGGAGGCGGGGCAAGCGTGGAATTTGCCGGGAAGCCGAGAAGCATGGCGGAGGACCCACAGGTAAGGACAGGATACCACGGGACACCAGGAATGAAGGGGCTCTAAGGATGACAGGGCACCCAGAGAGAGAGAGTAGAAACAGACAAGCCGAGGTCAGTGAAACCGGGTCTGGCAAAACAGTACAGAAGGAGCAGACAAACAGAGATACTTAGGACCAAGCAGAAGTAAAAAACGGGCGGGGAAATAACAGTACTGAATCAGAAGAGAAAGATCACCAACAGGGAACAAACCAGGGCAGAACCAAACACTAGACCAAAACACAGGCACAAGGCACAGGCACACAGGGTCGCACACTCAGCCCAAAAACGAAAGTTAACCCAAGCAGGACAAAAAAAAAAAGA
>JARQOD010000008.1:119646162-119847452 GCA_033576555.1 Oophaga sylvatica
CATCCTGGGTTACAACACCGCCAGTTGTTTCTCGGAAGTGCTGTTAGCACAGTTAACACTTGCTCCGTGTTACTGGGGTTCAGTAATGTCAGCTGTTCCCCTGCTGTGTGAACGGCAAAAAGTCTGCTGCCTCCACCTGTTCTGTTCTCATCCCTGGGTTACAACACCGCCAGTTGTTTCTCGGAAGTGCTGTTAGCACAGTTTTACACTTGCTCCTGTGTTACTGGGGTTCAGTAATGTCAGCTGTTCCCCTGCTGTGTGAACGGCAAAAAGTCCTGCTGCCCCCACCATGTTCTCTTCTCATCCCTGGGTTACAACACCGCCAGTTGTTTCTCGGAAGTGCTGTTAGCACAGTTAACACTTGCTCCCGTGTTACTGGGGTTCAGTAATGTCAGCTGTTCCCCTGCTGTGTGAACGGCAAAAAGTCCTGCTGCCTCCACCATGTTCTCTTCTCATCCCTGGGTTACAACACCGCCAGTTGTTTCTCGGAAGTGCTGTTAGCACAGTTAACACTTGCTCCGTGTTACTGGGGTTCAGTAATGTCAGCTGTTCCCTGCTGTGTGAACGGCAAAAAGTCCTGCTGCCTCCACCTGTTCTTTCTCATCCCTGGGTTACAACACCGCCAGTTGTTTCTCGGAAGTGCTGTTAGCACAGTTACACTTGCTCCGTGTACGGGGTCAGTAATGTCAGCTGTTCCCTGCTGTGAACGGCAAAAGTCTGCTGCCACCAGTTCTTTCTCATCCGGGTTACAACACCGCCAGTTGTTTCTCGAAGTGCTGTTAGCACAGTTAACACTTGCTCCTTTACTGGTCAGTAATTCAGCGTCCGCTGTGTAGGAAAAATCGCCCTCACCATGTTCTCTCTCACCTGGTTCAACCAGTTGTTCTCGAAGGCTGTGCCGTAAACTGCTCCGTTACTGGGGTTCAGAAGTCACTGTTCCCCTGCGTGTGAAGCAAAAGTCCGTGCCCCACCATGTTCTCTTCTCATCCCTGGGTTACAACACCGCCAGTTGTTTCTCGGAAGTGCTGTTAGCACAGTTAACACTTGCTCCCGTGTTACTGGGGTTCAGTAATGTCAGCTGTTCCCTGCTGTGTGAACGGCAAAAAGTCCTGCTGCCTCCACCTGTTCTGTTCTCATCCCTGGGTTACAACACCGCCAGTTGTTTCTCGGAAGTGCTGTTAGCACAGTTAACACTTGCTCCGTGTTACTGGGTTCGTAATGTAAGTGTCCCGCTGTTGAACGGCAAAGTCTGTGCTCCACCTGTTTTTCTCCGGTTAAACACGCGTTGTTTTCGAAGGCTGTTAGCAAAACACTTGTCCGTGTTACGGGTTCAGAATTCAGCTTTCCCCTCTGTGGACGGCAAAAAGTTCTCTCTTCTCATCCCTGGGTTACAACACCGCCAGTTGTTTCTCGGAAGTGCTGTTAGCACAGTTAACACTTGCTCCCGTGTTACTGGGTTCAGTAATGTCAGCTGTTCCCCTGCTGTGTGAACGGCAAAAGTCCTGCTGCCTCCACCATGTTCTCTTCTCATCCTGGGTTACAACACCGCCAGTTGTTTCTCGGAAGTGCTGTTGCACAGTTACACTTGCTCCGTGTTACTGGGGTTCAGTAATGTCAGCTGTTCCCCTGCTGTGTGAACGGCAAAAAGTCCTGCTGCCTCCACCATGTTCTTTCTCATCCCTGGGTTACAACACCGCCAGTTGTTTCTCGGAAGTGCTGTTAGCACAGTCTACACTTGCTCCTGTGTTACTGGGGTTCAGTAATGTCAGCTGTTCCCCTGTCTCGCTGCCCTGTCCTGGTGCGTGACAGTGCAAATAATTGTCGGCTGGGGCGATGCCTCCACCATGTGTTCTGTTCTCATCCTGGGTTACAACACCGCCAGTTGTTTCTCGGAAGTGCTGTTAGCACAGTCTACACTTGCTCCTGTGTTACTGGGGTTCAGTAATGTCAGCTGTTCCCTGCTGTGTGAACAGCAAACAGTCCTGCTGCCTCAACTTTAATTTCCATGGGTACCTTCTGCTACCCATCCGGGTTCCAGTACCGTCAGCTGGTTCTCCGCAGTGCCTTTGGCGTAGGTGCCTCCATGTCGGTATCCGAGTTCCAGCAACGTCTGCTGGTCCTTGGTAGTGCTTTGGAGCACAGGTACCTCCTGCTTAGTAACCGTGTCCCAGTAACGTCAGCTGGTCCTCGGTTGTGCCATTGGCTCTTTTCCTTCTGCTGACCCTCCGGGTTCCAGCACAGTCAGCTGGTCCTCGTTACTTTCATTGGCTCTTGTACCTTCTGCTACTCATCCGGGTTCCAGTACCGTCAGCTGGTTCTCCGCAGTGCCTTTGGCCTAGGTGCCTCCATGTCGGTATCCGAGTTCAGCAACGTCTGCTGGTCCTTGGTAGTGCTTTGGAGCACAGGTACCTCCTGCTTAGTAACGTGTCCAGTAACGTCAGCTGGTCCTCGGTTGTGCCATTGGCTCTTTTCCTTCTGCTGACCCTCCGGGTTCCAGCACAGTCAGCTGGTCCTCGTTACTTCCATTGGCTTTTGTACCATCACCAACAGGACAAAGAAGGTTAAGACAAACTACAAGATACAGAACAAGAGACAGAAGAACAATAAGCAGAAGATCAAAAAGCAGAAGAACATTAAGTATAAGACCAAAATGAAGAGCAAAATATATGCTCTAAATTCTAAGCAGAAGAAGACTAAGCAGTGTATGGGGGTGAGTCCGTTCCTCCTCGTGGTGCCCCTGGAAAATGCCTGATGCTGCTGCAGGCTAAACTGAACGCGGACAAATACTGTTGTAATTAAAATCTTTTGTGACAGCAAGAACGGAAGGATGAAAATTCAGAGTTTTACAGATTACAAGTACAGGAATGTCTGTCACAAATAAGAATATGATGAAAAGGATGAATAGGAAGAAGATGAAGAAGTAGAATATGAAGAATAATAACTGTTTAATAAGAACAATATAAGTAATGTTAACAAAAAGATGAATAGCAAGAAGTTTTAGAAGATTAAGAAGGTGAAGATGAAGAATAATTTGATGAGAAAGATGATGCTGCTGAAAATTATGAAGGAGAAAGTGTGTGAAAAGTTAAAAAGGTGAAGACCATGGAAGTTGTGAAACAGACATATTTGACAAAATAGAAAAAAGGTTAAGAACATTGTCAATTTGTTCGTCAATCCGAACGTATTTCCTAAAAAAAAATAAATAATGCTATTCCATTGGATTGGGTCAAACATCTATGCCTTTAATGTCTCCTCAACCTCCCCCAATACATTCTACATTACTCTTTCTTGTTTTCCTTCATGTACAATTAACCAACAAGACAAGAATGGTTTTTTTTTAATTTCGATATTTTTGTTCCCATAGACTTACATGGGACTTCCGGTATCGGTATCGGGTATCGCCGATATTTTAGTGATATCGGCGATACCATTACGATTCCGATACTTTAGGATATCGGAAAGTATCGCTCAACTCTAGAGATCACACGATCTCTACCACCTAAATCAGATCTCTGGTGTAACAAAACAAAGCCGCAGCCACTGAAAAAACAGGAAAAGGCAAATGAACAAATAACAGTGGCTACAGATAAATTGAGAGGAGCACAGGCCCCAGGAGGGGACCCGGCTGACCTCCACAAAAGTGCAGAAAACTATGAAAAAAGCAAGCACAAAAAGAAAAGCAGAAAATATCTTATCTGAAAGCAGCAGATGCAGGCAAGACTCCAGCAACTTCCAAATGAACCAGGAACCACAATTGAGACAAGAACAATTGATCACCGGCGACCATCATGGGAGGGAACCTCCCTTATATCAGTCCAGTCAGTGATCCCCGATTGCCATTCCTCGCTGAAAGGTTTAGTACTGTCTGTAACCACCAGAGGGAGCCTCTGCTCAGAAACCATCTCTAGCACATTCACAACAGAGGTCCCTTCCAACTCTACCATTCTATGATTCTACCTTCTCATTTAAAGATTTTTCTGTATTTTCATGACTATGAAAATTGTACATTCACACTTAAGGCATCAAAACTATGAATTAACACATGTGGAATTATATACTTAACAAAAAAGTGTGTAACAACTCAAATTATGTCTTATATTCTAGTTTCTTCAAAGTAGCCACCTTTTGCTTTCATGACTGCTTTGCACACTCTTGGCATTCTCTTGATGAGCTTCAAGAGGTAGTCACTGGAAATGGTTTTCACTTCACAGGTGTGCCCTGTCAGGTTTAATAAGTGGGATTTCTGGCTTTATAAATTGGGTTGGGACGATCAGTTGTGTTGTGCAGAAATCTGGTGGATACACAGCTGATAGTCCTACTGAATAGACTGTTAGAATTTGTATTATGGCAAGAAAAAAGCAGCCAAGTACAAGGAGGTAATCACTCCTGCAGTGTATCACTTCACTGCCGTGAGAGTTCACCAGAGTTCATCAGCTCACTTAAGTCACCACTGCATGAGAACCGGAGCTGAATTGCTATGGGCTGTTCGTCGCATGGGTATGTAAGAAGATGCAGGAATTCAGTAATGCAGGGATTGCAATACAAGGCTGTATAACAAGGTTGTTAAATTGGCTAACAAAGAAAAGGGTGGCAATGGTCTTCTCGCAGGGAGCTAATAACATTTACCAATGGATAGCAACAAGGGGAGTAAACAAAGTGTTAACGCAACAGTCTGATATGTAAATGGCACTTATCGTGGTCTTTTCTGGTCCTCATTCGAATACAGTCTGGTGGGGGTTTGTAGTACCGGCAACAGCCAGCGTGGCGTCCTTAGATGGATCCAGCGAATCACAGTCTAGCTTCTGATGGCAACGGGCGGTCACCGGTTCTACCCATTGAGCCCCTAGTCCATAAAACTGTGCAGCCAAAGTAGGGAGCGCTGCAGGAGTCTCTGTCCAACACGTGTGCTGCTGCTGCTCGTCTATTGGTAGAGGGGGATGCACCTTGGGACTCTGCACTTGGCACACAATCCTCCGCATGAGCACAGCCCTCTGCCTAGCCGCGTGCGCGGCGCTCTGCACACTCACTGTCTGTCTGGAGTGCTTGCTTAATCTCTGCCACAGCTCGTCTCCGCGCTGTCTGTCACCCTGCGGAGCGCGTCGCCTCCTTCTGATCACAATGCCGGCGGGGGATTAACTCCTGCTTCGCGTGCTTTCAGTTCTGTTTCCGGCTTAAACACGCCCCCTTCTTCCCAGGTCATGGAACCTGTCCGGTCCCAAATTCCTTCCCCCGGGCAACATGGGACGTGGACTCGATAGTTCCGGACACGGCTCAATGCAGGCACCCGCAGCCCGATCTTCCTCCTTACAGATATACACATACACAGACACACACAGACAGAAGCAGACACCAGCAGACGGATGCAGACAGACACAGACAGACACAGGCACATGCAGACAGACACAGACACACACAGACAGCCGCAGACAGACACAGACAGACACGCACATATTCTCCGCTCACACACATATTCTCCACCCACACACTCTTCTTCCTTCTGACATCATTTCCTTTGACAATTTGCAGCGTTTTTGGCAGCAAATCTGCAGCAAATACGCAAACTTTTTTACACCTGCATTTTTGCTGCAGATTTGACTGACTCAATTGAAGTCAATGAGTCAAAAATGCTGCAGAAAAGTAAAAAATTTACATGCTGCAGAAAATAAAACACTGCAAATACGGACGTAAATTTACTGATCATGTGCACAACACTTCAGGGTTGTCATTGAATTACCTTGCTTTAGTATTCCATTGTGTTATTGGGAGCATTTACGCGCGTAAAACAATGCAGCGAAAACGCATCAAAAATGCATCGTGTGCTCATAACCTTAGTTTAGGCTGCACTAAGGTGGTCAGTGTCCACATTAAGTTTGGCCATTAGCAACATGCGGCCAGCCACACCACATGGTCATACCCTTATAATGAGCCATGTTGTCACACAATAGTAAAAGTGGATAACATGGTGAGGAACACCTAAATTAAGTGATTAAGACGTGTGACCCAAAACTTTCACCTGTATTGTGTGTATGAATGTGGATCACACTCATTATTGATACAGTTCATGCAAAACTCGTCTTCACAAGAAAACAAAATATATTACTCTCATGTCCCACACTAATCCTATGTGTTTCATTAACTCAAAGGGAAAGCCTCATACATATCGCTAGGCCCAAGGTGAAAACAAAACCTAGAGAGGAGTCAGTGACATATGAGGTGAGCAAATATCCTCAAGGCGAGTCCTTGCTTCTATAAATAAAAAACCTATGCTCAAAACTCTTTAATTTTAAAATGTAGCATGTTCTGGAGGGCACAGGGCACTGGCACAACATAGGAAATCTATCATGAGAGATACTGTCTGCTGAGGTGCGGTATCTCAGCTTATCATGTACTATATAACAAGCAATAAGCATTTTCTATGCAACTGCGACAATGTCCGGGATCTGTGCTTTCATAAAACAATAGGAAATGAGAGCTGAGGGTAGTTAACTGTAATAACACAACATATTTGTGCTAATTTGGTAACGCATTATATGTTCATCATGGTTAAGTGGTCAGTGATTAAAAAGTCATTACATCATATACAGTAAGCAGTTTGTATTATGTGCATAGTAACTCCATAACTAATATTTAGTCACAAGTACTATATTTGATACCATGAAGGAGTACTTTGCATCTGCCGATTCTCATACAGCCTAACGCCACTCATCATTTTATTGTAGAAGCTAACGCTGTATTGTCGCAGGGTGCATCTCCTGGTAAATGGTGTCCATGTGCATACTTTTCTAAAAAAAACCTGTCATCTGTGGAGAGAAATTATGACATTGATAACAGGGAACTCTTGGCAATCATGCTGGCCTTTGAAGAGTGGTGTCATTTTTTGGAGGGGGCAGTTCATGTGGTTATGGTAATCACGGATCATAAGAATATCGTACATCTAGTCTGCGAAAATTCTATGCCTCGACAGGCAAGATGGGCATTGTTCTTCACCAGAAAAATGTGCATAAATAGACACTAAATTAATATCAAAATATATATTTAAAATAGAATATTTTATTATTTATTAACATATACAGAAAATTAGATACAATAAAAACACTATTATAGCTGATCATACGGAGCACATTGAATAAAAATATATATATAATCTTTGAGCCAAATATACATAAATATATATCTATAATAAATTAATTGTTTTGTGGCAAATTGATATACAATACATGTAATAAATATTATATAAATTATACAACATTAATGACCAAAAAAAATTTGATCAAAAAGTAGGACCCCATAAAATAGTTTTTGAATAATTCAGTGCAGAAAATAGATAAAATCAAATCAAACAATTTTTGTGAAAAAAGTGTTAAAATAAAACACAATAAATCACAATAAATATTGTGTATTGCACATAGAGTATTTAAACAAAGTGATATAGTGCATAAAAATCCTCTGTGCATAACATTAATGAAAAAGTGCAAAAGTGCTCTAGATTAATAAAGATTCCTCTATATGCACAAAAAGTGCTGTGTGCTACAAATAAATACTATTATTGAAAACACTGATACAAAAAGTGCTGCGTGCTGAAAATAACAGATGCTCTGTACTGAAAAAATGCCTATAGTGCTATAATATGCAATGCACTGTACAGAGATTAAGTGCTATGTGCTACAAATAAATACCAATTGCTCTGTACTCAAAAACACTAATACAAAATGTGCTGCGTGCTATAATTAAATCAAAACCAAATCCTCTGGTATTCAAAAATTACCTAAAGTGCTACAGTGTCAGATTTGCAGTGCGCTACACAAGGGGTCAATATTCAAATGAAAAGTGCATATCAAATAAACCACATTATAAATTGAAGTTATGCATATAAGAGCTCCACATACCAATCACCAAATGTGCTCCTGGTCCCTACGCGCGTTTCGGCTCTAGCCTTCTCCCAGTCAGGTCAGGATGGAGGCGTTTTCTATGTCCTCACCCCCCCCGCTCCTCGGCATCACTTGCGTAGGGCCGTCTGTGAGTCCCACAGATGGCGTTTGGATTCCCGCAATTGCGCATTTCAAATTCGGCCCCACACATGCGCAGTGTGCTTTGCTCAACAGTGGGCAAAGCATAAAATCATTACAGCGCATGCACTACTCTTTCCTTGCCCCGGAAGTCGTCCAAGGCAAGCAGTCATTTCCGGGCAAGGAAAGAGTAACGCATGCGCTGTAATAATTTTATGCTTTGCCCACTGTTGGGCAAAGTACACTGCGCATGCGCGGGGCCGAATATAAAATGCGCAATTGCGGGAAGCTGAACGCAGTCTGTGGGATTCACAGACGGCCCTACGCAAGTGATGCCGAGGAGGCGGGGGGGGACAAAGAAAACGCCGCCCTCCTGACCTGACCACCCTGATTGACAGCGCCAAATACGAACTTTACCAAGGTATTTTGATATAAAAACGTGGTTATCATGATATAAGGTAAATACCGATAGCTTTGTTATGGGACGCACTATTCAGCCATATCTTTAGTTGATATGGCAAAATTGGGGTGACAGATTCCCTTTAAGGTGGATGCCTTATCTCGTTGTTTTCCTGGGGTGGAGATAATTGTGAACCGGTTCCTATACTACAAAAAGGGGTGGTGGTTATTGCACCTATATGCTTCGAACTTAAGAAGTTGTTGTGGCTCAGGGGGACGCCCCTGCTGCCTGTCTGTTAGGGAAACTGTTCATACTGTGAATCTCCATCTGAGAGTTCTTAATGAACATCATGATTCGGTCTTTGCCGGACATCCCAGTAATAAAGCCACCACAGATCTTCTTACTCTGCGTTTTTGCTGGTCTTGGGTACATCAGGATCTCAGGGAGTATGTAGCCACCTGCTGTGTCTGTGCTGTTCTAAAACCTCTCATACTCGTCCGTCTGGGTCTTTCCAACCATTGGCTATTCCCAGTAGACCTTGGACTCATTAATCGGTTGATTTAACGTTTGTTTTTAATCACTGATCTACCCGTGTCGGCAGGTAATACAAGCACCTGTAGCTTGATGTCTGGCTCGTAGCCGAATGTCACACAATGATGATTTATGTAGAGGAATTTTACAAGGGAATGTCAGTGACATTACAACACACCGGTCCGACTCCCGGGATTATGGTGTGCTGTGTCATAATGCATGGTCCCTCTAGTCTTCATGACAAGTGCACTAACAGCTTGACGTGACATTAATTTGGTGGTGGAACCAGTGGTGCAGCCAATTTTACAAAGTGTCCCCATAGCTATTTGTCAATATATAAACCCCAAGACGCATGTTGCTCATGTTACAGTTTGCAGCCTGCGTCGCCTAAATGAACTACCATGTCTGCAGCATCTCCGTACTTGTATCCCACCAAACATATCTAGAACGTCATTGGTCAGCAATTAGAAAGGGAGCTCCCAATAGTGGATTTTGGTGATTTGCTTCTCGATTGCATTCAGCACGGCAGAATCTTCCTCAGACGACCATTAATAATCTCACTGATAGCAGTAGAAGCTGTAAATGAGTCAATTTATGCACATGGCTCATGTCTTGAACCACCAGGCAAACACTCACCAGAAGTCTGAGTGGTCCAAGCAGTGGCAGACCAGTAGCACAGACGTCCCCTGGATAGCGGAGAGGTGCAAGCACAGTTCAGCAGCGCTGAGGAATCCACGCGCCGGGAAGGAAGGATGCAGAAAGGACCTGCGGCACGTGACCACGGGTCAGAGGGAAGGAGGCGGGGCCAAGCATGGTAAGGGTAAGGACAGGATACCGCAGGGAACCAGGGAATGACGGCGCTCTAAGGGATGACAGGGCACAAGGAGAGAGAGTAGTAACAGACAAGCCGAGGACAGTAAAACAGGATCTGGCAAAAACAGTACAGAAGGAGCAGACAAACAGAGATACCTAGGACCAAGCAGAAGTCAAAAACTGGGTGGGCAAATAACGGTACCAAATCAGAAGACAAAGATCACAACGGGGAACAATCCGGGTCAGAACAAAACACACAGACCAAAACACAAGGCACAGGCACACAGGGACGACAAGGCATGGACCTACAAAGAGACTATAAAAAGGATTACAGAAACCAATGGGAGACTGTCAAGATTAACCCTAGACTCTCCAGACCACAGAATGAAGAACAAACCATGACAGTACCCCCCTCTCAACGAGGGGCCACCGGACCCCCAGGTGTCTCAGGATGCTTGGCATGGAAGGTGTTGTGAATGTGTTAGAAATGAATTCTGAGCAGAAGCTCCCTCTGGTGGTTACAAACAGTACTGAACTATTCAATGAAGATTGTGAAGATTGGCAATCAGGTGTTACAGACTGGTCTTGTATAAGGGAGGTTCCCTCCTATCAGGGTTGCCGGTGATCAATTGTTCTTGTCTCAACTTTGGTTCCTGGTTCACTTGGAAGCTTGCTGTGTCTTGCCTGCATCTTCTGCTAACAGATAAGATATTTTCTTTTATTTTTGTGCTTGCTTTTTGCATTTTGTCCTGCACTTCTGTGGAGGTCAGCCAGGTCCCCTCCGGGGGCTTGTGCGCCTCTCAGTTTATCTGAGCCACTGTTATTTGTTCATTTGCCTTTTCCAGTTTTTTCAGTGGCTGCTGCTTAGTTTTGTTACACCAGAGAACTAATTTAGGTGGTAGAGGTCGTGTGATCTCAGGTGTTTTTGCAATTAGTGAGTTGGTATTTTTTTAGGGTTTTTTGGATTGCAGTAAGTGTCCTTCCTATCCTTTTCTTTCTAGGAAGATTGAGCCCCAACGTTTTCTCATACTATTTTCTGTCTGTGTCTGTATTTCCTCTTGTCTAACCGCCATTACATGTTTGGGGGCTTCCTATGTTCTTTGGGGATCTGCTCCGGGGCAGATAGTTTTCCTCTTTCTATCTTTAGGTGTAGTTAGCTTCTCAGGCTGTGATGAGGCATCTAGGACCAACGTAGGTACGCTCCACGACTGCCTTTAGTTGTGGTGGTTAGTCAGGGTACTGCAATCCAGTAGATTCCAACCTCTCTGGTGTATTGCCTTTTTTGCCTGCTCTCCTCAGCTACCAAATCATAACAGTATCACCGGCCAAACTGAAAATTATATGGTACTCACAGAAGGGAAAGATAGTGTAAAAAAAAAAAAAGTTGTCAGAGTTGTCAGAGATATTTTTTTTTTTTTCTTTCCCTCATTTTCTCTGGGTGCTGAGGATTTTTTTTTCTCTCAATGGAGTTTGCACAGTTGTCTGGCCGTGTGGATCAGCTTGCCACTGAAGTTCGGAGTATTGCTACCTATCTTGCAGGGTTGCCGGTTGTGGAACCTAGGATCCCCATGCCAGATTTGTTTTTAGGGGATCAAGCTAAATTTCTGAATTTCAAAAATAACTGTAAGTTGTTTTTTGCCTTAAAACCTAAGTCCTCAGGGAACGCAACACAGCAGGTTCAAATTGTCATCTCTCTCCTGCGCGGCGATCCTCAGGATTGGGCTTTTTCCCTGACACCTGGGGATCCTGTTTTGAATAATGTTGATGCATTTTTTCTGGCTCTGGGGTTATTGTACAATGAACCTAATGTCACTGATCAAGCTGAAAAAGCCTTGTTGGCATTAAATCAGGGGCTTGAGGACGCTGAGTTATACTGTCAGAGATTCCGAAGGTGGGCAGTCCTGACCAAATGGAATGATGATGCTTTGGCAGCCCTTTTTCGGAAGGGTCTGTCAGAGAATGTAAAAGATGTTATGGTGGGTTTCCCTGCTCCCTCTGGTCTCAATGATTCTATGTCATTAGCGATTCAAATTGACAGACGTTTGCGTGAGCGTAGAGGTATGCGTGGAATAGTGTTGCCTTGTGAACCAGCTTCTGAACCCATGCAGTGTAATAGAGTGGCTTCTGGGGCACAGCGTCATGAGTTTCGAAAACGCAATGGGTTATGTTTCTACTGTGGTGACGCCTCTCATGCTATTTCAGTCTGCCCTAAGCGGGGAAGACGTTTTGCACGCTCAGTTGTCTTGGGTAGTGTTCAGACTAAATTTCTGTTGACTGTTACCCTGATTTGCTCCCTGTCCACATTTTCTGCTCAGGCTTTTGTTGATTCGGGAGCAGCTATTAACCTGATGGATTTTGATTTTGCTAAACGTTGTGTGTTGTGAATGGACTTGAAATGAGTTCTGAGCAGAGGCTCCCTCTGGTGGTTACAAGCGGTACTGGACTGTTCAGTGAAGATTGTGAGGAGTGGGAATCAGGTGTTACTGACTGGTCTTATATAAGGGTCGCCTTCCCATCAGGGTTGCCGGTGATCAATTGTTCTGGTCTCAATCCTTGAGTCCTGTTTCCTTTGTAGCCTGCTGTGTCGTGTCTGCATCTCCTGCGAACAGATAAGACATTTCTCTTTTTGTTTTTGTGCTTGATTTTTGCATTTTGTCCTGCACTTCTGTGGGGGCCTTCAGGGTCCCCTCCGGGGGCTTTTGCCCTCTCAGTTTAGTCCAGCCACTGATGTTTGTACTTTTGCTTTTTCCAGTTTTTTCAGTGGCTGCTGTTTTGATTTTGTTACACCAGAGAACTAATTTAGGTGGTAGAGGTCGTGTGATCTCAGGTGATTTTGAAATTAGTAGAGTTGGTGCTTTTCAGGGTTTTTTGGGATTGCAGTAAGTGCCCTTCCTATCCTTTTCTATTTAGGTAGTTTGGGCCCCAACGTTTGCTCATACTATTTTCTGTCTGTGTCAGTATTTCATCTTGTCTAACCGCCATTACATGTTTGGGGGCTTTCTATGTTCTTTGGGGATCTGCTCCGGGGCAGATAGCTTTCCTCTTTCTATCTTTAGGTGTGGTTAGTTTCTCAGGCTGTGACGAGGCGTCTAGGACCAACGTAGGAACGCTCCACGGCTGCCTCTAGTTGTGGTGGTTAGTCAGGGTACTGCAATCTCATAGATTCCAACTTCTCTGGTGTATTGCCTTTTTTGCCTGCACTCCTCAGCTACCGAAACATAACAGTATCACCAGCCTAAAAATTGAAAATTGTATGGTACTCACAGAAGGGAAAAAATATTGTGAAAGAAAAGGGGTTGTCAGGGTTGTCAGAGATATTTTTCTGTTTGTTGCATTTTTTTCCCTCTGTATCTCTGGGTGCTGGGGAGGATTTTTTTTTCTCTCAATGGAGTTTGCACAGTTGTCTGGCCGTGTGGATCGGCTTGCCACTGAGGTTCGGAGTATTGCTGCCTATCTTGCTAGGTTGCCTGTTGTGGAACCTAGGATTCCCATGCCAGATTTGTTTTTAGGGGATCGAGCTAAGTTTCAGAATTTCGAAAATAATTGTAAATTGTTTTTTGCCTTAAAGTCTAAGTCCTCAGGGAACGCAGCGCAGCAGGTTCAAATTGTCATCTCTCTCCTGCGCGGCGATCCTCAGGATTGGGCTTTTTCCCTGACACCTGGGGATCCTGTTTTGAGTGATGTTGATGCATTTTTTCGGGCTTTGGGGTTGTTGTACGATGAGCCTAATGTCACTGATCAAGCTGAAAAAGCCTTGTTGGCATTAAATCAGGGGCTTGATGACGCTGAGTTATACTGTCAGAGATTCCGTAGGTGGGCAGTCCTGACCAAGTGGAATGACGACGCTTTGGCGGCCCTTTTTCGGAAGGGTCTGTCAGATAATGTAAGGGATGTTATGGTGGGATTCTCTGTCCCCTCTGGTCTCAATGATTCTATGTCATTAGCGATTCAAATTGACAGACGTTTGCGTGAGCGGAGAAGTACAGTTAGGTCCATAAATATTTGGACAGAGACAACATTTATCTAATTTTGGTTCTAGACATTACCACAATGAATTTGAAACAAAACAAATCAGATGCAGTTGAAGTTCAGACTTTCAGCTTTCATTTGAGGGTATCCACATTAAAATTGGATGAAGGGTTTAGGAGTTTCAGCTCCTTAACATGTGCCACCCTGTTTTTAAAGGGACCAAAAGTAATTGGACAGATTAAATAATTGTAAATAAAATGTTCATTTCTAGTACTTGGTTGAAAACCCTTTGTTGGCAATGACTGCCTGAAGTCTTGAACTCATGGACATCACCAGACACTGTGTTTCCTTCTTTTTGATGCTCTGCCAGGCCTTCACCACGGTGGTTTTCAGTTGTTGTTTGTTTGTGGGCCTTTCTGTCTGAAGTTTAGTCTTTAACAAGTGAAATGCATGTTCAATTGGGTTGAGATCAGGTGACTGACTTGGCCATTCAAGAATATTCCACTTCTTTGCTTTAATAAACTCCTGGGTTGCTTTGGCTTTATGTTTTGGGTCATTGTCCATCTGTAGTATGAAACGACGACCAATCAGTTTGGCTGCATTTGGCTGGATCTGAGCACACAGTATGGCTCTGAATACCTCAGAATTCATTCGGCTGTTTCTGTCCTGTGTCACATCATCAATAAACACTAGTGACCCAGTGCCACTGGCAGCCATGCATGCCCAAGCCATCACACTGCTTCCGCCATGTTTTACAGATGATGTGGTATGCTTTGGAACATGAGCTGTACCACGCCTTCGCCATACTTTTCTCTTTCCATCATTCTAGTAGAGGTTGATCTTGGTTTCATCTGTCCAAAGAATGTTCTTCCAGAACTGTGCTGGCTTTTTTAGATGTTTTTTAGCAAAGTCCAGCCTAGCCTTTTTATTCTTGATTCTTATGAGTGGCTTGCACCGTGCAGTGAACCCTCTGTATTTAATTTCATGCAGTCTTCTCTTTATGGTAGATTTGGATATTGATACGCCTACCTCCTGGAGAGTGTTGTTCACTTGGTTGGCTGTTGTGAAGGGGTTTCTCTTCACCATGGAGAGTATTCTGCGATCATCCACCACTGTTGTCTTCCGTGGGCGCCCAGGTCTTTTTGCATTGATGAGTTCACCAGTGCTTTCTTTCTTTCTCAGAATGTACCAAACTGTAGATTTTGCCACTCCTAAAGTTGTAGCAATTTCTCGGATGGGTTTTTTCTGTTTTTTTGCAGCTTAAGGATAGCTTGTTTCACCTGCATGGAGAGCTCCTTTGACCGCATGTTTCCTTCACAGCTAAACCTTCCAAATGCAAACACCACACCTCAAATCAACACCAGCCCTTTTATCTGATTAATTGAGAATGATATAATGAAGGGATTGCCCACACCTGTCCATGAAATAGCCTTGGAGTCAATTGTCCAATTACTTTTGGTCCCTTTAAAAACAGGGTGGCACATGTTAAGGAGCAGAAACTCCTAAACCCTTCATCCAATTTTAATGTGGATACCCTCAAATGAAAGTTGAAAGTCTGAACTTCAACTGCATCTGATTTGTTTTGTTTCAAATTCATTGTGGTAATGTCTAGAACCAAAATTAGATAAATGTTGTCTCTGTCCAAATATTTATGGACCTAACTGTATGCGTGGAATGGTGTTGCCTTGTGAACCTGCTCCTGAACCCATGCAGTGTGATAGAGTGGTGTCTGGGGCACAGCGTCATGAGTTTCGAAAGCGCAATGGGTTATGTTTCTACTGTGGTGATGCCTCTCATGCTATTTCAGTCTGCCCTAAGCGGGGAAGACGTTTTGCACGCTCAGTTGTCTTGGGTAGTGTTCAGACTAAGTTTTTATTAACTGTCACTCTGATATGCTCTCTGTCCTAATTTTCTGCTCAGGCTTTCGTTGATTCTGGAGCAGCTATTAACCTGATGGATTATGATTTTGCTAAACGTTGTGGGTTTCCCTTGATACCCCTACAGAAGTCTATTCCCCTACTGGGGATCGATTCTACCCCTTTGGCTGAGAATAAACCTCAGTTCTCTACTCAGGTGATAATGAGGGTTGAACCTGATCATCAGGAGTGCTGTAAATTTTTGGTTCTGTATAATCTGCATGATATTATCGTACTGGGCTTCCCTTGGTTGCAGTCTCATAATCCTGTTTTGGATTGGAAATCTGTGTCTGTAACCAGTTGGGGCTGCCAATGTGTTAATACCAACACTCCTGTTTTTTCTGCCTCCCCCCAGGCTCAGGATGTTCCTGACTTTTTGATTGATTTTTCTGATGTGTTTAGCGAAAGTAAATCTGCATCCTTGCCTCCCCATAGGAGCTATGACTGCGCTATTGAATTAGTGCCTGGTAGTAAATTCCCTAAAGGTCGCCTTTTTAACTTGTCTGTACCTGAACATGACGCTATGCGGTCTTATATCAAGGAATCATTGGAGAAGGGTCATATCAGACCATCCTCTTCACCCTTAGGTGCCGGTTTTTTCTTTGTGGCCAAAAAGGATGGTTCATTAAGGCCGTGTATTGATTATCGTCTTTTGAACAATATTACTGTAAAATATCAATACCCGTTACCTTTGATTTATGATCTGTTTTCCAGGGTGAAAAACGCTACTTGGTTTACCAAGCTTGACCTCAGGGGGGCATATAACCTTATTCGCATTAAGCACGGGGATGAATGGAAGACGGCATTCAATACCCGGAGGGGCATTTTGAGTACCTTGTGATGCCCTTTGGGCTCACTAATGCTCCTTCTGTCTTCCAGTCCTTCATGAATGACATTTTCAGGGATTTTGTGGATAAATTTCTGATTGTTTATTTGGATGATATCTTGATTTTTTCTAATGACTGGGACTCTCATGTGAAACATGTTCGAACTGTATTCCAGATTTTGAGAGAGAATGCTCTGTATGTGAAAGGATCAAAGTGTCTTTTTGGCGTACAGAGGATCTCATTTCTGGGATTCATTTTGTCCCCATCTGTTATTGAAATGGACCCGGTCAAGGTTCAGGCCATCTGTGATTGGGTCCAACCTACTTCATTAAAGGCTCTTCAAAGATTTTTGGGTTTTGCCAATTTTTATCGTAAATTTATTGGTAATTTCTCGGTTATTGTTAAACCATTGACTGATTTGACCAGAGTAGTATAGGGGCACCCCCTTTCGTCAAACTCAATTTGACAGGTCGACACGCCCCCTATCATTTAATCCGTCTCCCTGTCAGATTGATCCAGGTCGTCACGCCCTCTGGCTGAACTTTGCTCAGGCTGGGAAATCTGTGGCTGAACTTTGCTCAGGCTGTGAAATCTGGTCTGTTGGATTTTGTGAATTTCAATCAAAGTGATTTATTCATGTCTATTTATATTTTATTCAGTGCCTTTGATTAGTCTGTGGAGTATTAGTGTAACTTTTAAGGACCAGTAAATGTATAAGGAGTTCTAGTTAAATAATGCGGCTTTTTAGTGAAATAAAGAGTGAATCTTGATTTTATACTGTTGTTAGAAGTCTAAATATTTTTCTATCTACTGGCTAACATGGTACAAAGATATACATATTTACTGCACCATAGAGGTAATTTATCTATGTGTGTGTTTCACACAGGACAAGTTCTGTGATCCGTCTTTTGCTCAGGCTGGGAAATCTGTGGCTGAACTTTGCTCAGGCTGTGAAATCTGGTCTGTTGGATTTTGTGAATTTCAATCAAAGTGATTTATTCATGTCTATTTATATTTTATTCAGTGCCTTTGATTAGTCTGTGGAGTATTAGTGTAACTTTTAAGGACCCAGTAAATGTATAAGGAGTTCTAGTTAAATAATGCGGCTTTTTAGTGAAATAAAGAGTGAATCTTGATTTTATACTGTTGTTAGAAGTCTAAATATTTTTCTATCTACTGGCTAACATGGTACAAAGATATACATATTTACTGCACCATAGAGGTAATTTATCTATGTGTGTGTTTCACACAGGACAAGTTCTGTGATCCGTCTTTTGTGTGGGAAAAGTCAACAATTTTTATTAAGGTCTAAAATACATTATCATGGATAAAAATCCAAAAGAGTGGGATATACAGCATGCAGAAAAATAGCCAAATGCAGACAGGTATGAACTACATTCAAATCAATATATAATAGTGCACATCTCCATATCTTATATGTTATAACGATAATAGCAGTCTATGTAACTCACAATATCCCCCAATAGGCAGACATATATGCACTATATATAGGATTATAAGTATCTCAATGAAGCATGTATATCAATAAAGTAACTTCCCCATCAAGATGCTAATATAATGATGTTAGCATGCAAGTGCAGGGCTCACAATACATACTGTGCGTGCATATGAAGTCAATTAGCACATCCATATGAGGGGCTATATTAAAAAGCAGTTGTGTATAGTTGGCCAATCAAATATTAGTTATGCGTTAGCTATCAGTGTCAACCATAGCAGCTCTCAGAGTTTTACTGTATTAAAGGGTAGTTTTAACTCCATCCGTAGATGTAAAGCTATTTTCTAGCAGAGAGTGCCCTATTTGTGCACTGACATGAACTGTAAAGGGTTTGTATTAGAAGCACCCAGTAAATGTCTGTATTAGAATCCATCAGTAAATGTATGTAAAGCTCATTTCTAGCAGGCTTGTATAAATGTCCCCCAGTAAATGTGTAAAAGTTTGGAACTGATATGGCTGAATGTAAAGGTGATTTCTAACACTCTCTGTTAGAGATGTCTGGAACAACATTCAAATCAATATATAATAGTGCACATCTCCATATCTTATATGTTATAACGATAATAGCAGTCTATGTAACTCACAATACCCCCCCACCCCCAATAGGCAGACATATATGCACTATATATAGGATTATAAGTATCTCAATGAAGCATGTATATCAATAAAGTAACTTCTCCATCACAGATGCTAATATAATGATGTTAGCATGCGAGTGCAGAGCTCACAATACATACTGGGCGGGCATATGAAGTCAATTAGCACATCCATATGAGGAACTATATTAAAAAAGCATCGCCATAGATGTGAGATCATACCTGAATGCTGCTTGGCACCCCTTGTGTATAGCCCTCATTTCTAACAGTGTTTTTCACAGATAGATCACTTCAAGAAAACTGTCCTTCATCCCTATAGTGTAGTTTAATGTATCAAGGTGTGTGTACAAGGTTTGGAATTGTCAGAATGAGTGAAGGTCGATGCTACGGTAATTCAGGCAAACAGTAAATAGTATTGCATTGTGTATAGTCAGTGGGATCTTTTAAAACCAACACATTTATGTGTATTCTGATAGCAGTGCCCATAGAATGAGTGAAGGTCGATGCTATTGTGACATGTTAGAAACCACATATACTAAATAGCCCATTCAGGCAAACAGTAAATAGTATTGCATTGTGTATAGTCAGTGGGATCTTTTAAAACCAACACATTTATGTGTATTCTGATAGCACTGCACATAAAACCGAAGGTCTCTAGCAAATATATATGCACTAATGTGATTTTAAAACAATGGGTTTCTGAAGGGTCTTCCCACACTACCACTCTGTGGGAAGCTGTGTGGAAATGACAGGCATAAGAGATCATTCATATTAAAAACGTTTATTGCCAGAAATAATCATGATTTTACTGTAATAAATAAATACAGCTCAAAGACATTTCAAGCATTGAACTAATTGTGAAACCAAAACGATATTGAACTAATTGTGACACCAAAACGTTTACTGACAGGGAGTACATAGTGGGGAGAGACCTTTTGCAGTGGTGACCTGACTGTGAGACACCATATTTTTCAACATTTTTGCTCCTTCACAGATTTATTTTGCATTATATATTTTTTTTTTATTTTGCTTAAGGATCGTGTACAGAGGTGTTTTTATGTTTTAATACTGATAGACATATTGTGAACTGACATATAGGGTCCATGTGAGACACCATATTTTTCAACATTTTTGCTCCTTTACAGATTTATTTTGCATTATATATTTTTTTTATTTTGCTTAAGGATCATGTACAGAGGAGTTTTTATGGTTTAATACTGATAGACATACTGTGAACTGACATATAGGGTCCATGTGAGACACCATATTTTTCAACATTTTTGCTCCTTACAGATTTATTTTGCATTATATTTTTTTTTTTCAACATTTTTGCTCCTTCACAATTTATTTTATTAATTTTTTATTTTGCTTAAGGATCATGTACAGAGGAGTTTTTATATTTTAATACTGATAGACATATTGTGAACTGACATATAGGGTCCATGTGAGACACCATTTTTCAACATTTTTGCTCCTTCAAAGATTTATTTTGCATTATATTTTTTTATTTTGCTTAAGGATCATGTACAGAGGAGTTTTTATGGTTTAATACTGCTAGACATATTGTGAACTGACATAGGGTCCATGTGAGACACCATATTTTTCAACATTTTTGCTCCTTCAAAGATTTATTTTGCATTATATTTTTTTATTTTGCTTAGGATCATGTAAGAGAGTTTTTTTTTAATATGTAGAATTGTGAATGATGGTCCATGTGACTTTTAACTTTTTGCTCTTAGATTATTTTTATTTTTATTTGCTTAAGGACATGTACAGAGGAGTTTTTATGGTTTAATACTGCTAGACATATTGTGAACTGACATAGGGTCCATGTGAGACACCATATTTTTCAACATTTTTGCTCCTTCACAGATTTATTTTGCATTATATTTTTTTATTTTGCTTAAGGATCGTGTACAGAGGAGTTTTTATGGTTTAATACTGCTAGACATATTGTGAACTGCCATATAGGGTCCATGTGAGACACCATATTTTTCAAATATTAGTTATGCGTACGCTACCACTATCATCCATAGCAGCTCTCATGATGCTAGCTATTCTGATCAGCTTATCATATCAACCATGAAGCCTCTTTTAACCCCTTCACAATAATGTACAGAGGAGTTTTTATGTTTTAATACTGATAGACATATTGTGAACTGACATATAGGGTCCATGTGAGACACCATATTTTTCAACATTTTTGCTCCTTTACAGATTTATTTTGCATTATATTTTTTATTTTTCAACATTTTTGCTCCTTCACAGATTTATTTTACATTATATTTTTTATTTTGCTTAAGGATCATGTACAGAGGAGTTTTTATATTTTAATACTGATAGACATATTGTGAACTGACATATAGGGACCATGTGAGACATGCCTGGACAAGTCCGGGCATGTCCGGGCATGCCTGGACAAGTCCTGGTCACGGGACAGCCGTGGAAAAAACAATAGTGAAATTCAAAAACTATGTGCTGGCCGTTAACACACGCATAGTCATCTAGAAAATATTGAGCGAGTTGCTTCACAAACCCTCTCAAGGCATGTTGAATGTTAACGTTCCCGCTATGAGCTACACACATGACCAACTGTATAGCCTGGGATGCGCAGCGTTCTTGTTGCACATGACTATTTTTAAAGACGCTAAGCCCCTCAGATATAAAAGACAGACCTGTTGGGACGTGTCCGGCCTATTTTGGCACATGCCCACTCCTATGCATCGATATTGAGCATCGTTCAACAAAAATCAGGTACATAGTTTTAACCATAGCTGTGTTTCTGACTCTCATGCCATGCCAGAAAGGCCTATTTTGGCACTGGCCCGCACCTATGCAACGATTTTGATCAGCATTCAACAAAAAATTGCGTGCAAACTTTTTAGCATACCTGTACAAACTTTTTTAACATACCTGTGTTTCGGACCTGTACAAACTTTTTAACACCTGTGTTTCGGACTCTCATGTCGTACCAGAAGCACCCAGTGCCATGTACTCTAGCTCATAATATGTGAATGCTGACATTTCCAGGGTCATTATAGTTGTGTAAATGCGCTGGGGGCTCGTGTATCGGCCCCTAGGGTGTAATGCGTGATCATTTTAATTATTTTTCAATTCATAACCACACGTTCTCAGGCAGACAGGTTTATTTCACAGAAGTTGACTGTACAGTTGCATAATTTTTGTTTAAAATCATACATTTGCATAATTTTGTTTAAAATCGCACAGTTCTGCGATAATGTCGGGTGTTGGACACGCACTTATCAGTCTTTCATACGTGTCGCAGAAAGATTTTAGCCTGTTCTGCGAGAGTTTATTATGCACGTACTGTGCAGACATGTCAAGAAACATTTTGGTGTGTTCACCAGTCCATACGGGTGTTGATGTGTAAGGCGATCGACCAGCATCCTTCTGCTTCTTACTTACACGACGGCGCGATACCGCGCGTTTCTTTGACGCTAATGCATCGGCTGAATTGGCAGCTGCTGCTTCCACGTTGCTATTTGCAGATTCTGTAGCTTGACACAGACGTATATTCTTAAGCCGACTACTCTCAGCATTCCCGGGGTGCTCGGTTGGCGCGTCGTTTTCTTCACGATCTGCGACACACCCGTGTGAAAGAGGCTCAGTTCTCACCTCCGTTCTGTTCTCAAATCCATAATTGCGCTGCTGCAAAACTCGCGAATGACGATCCTCCGTAACTAAAGAAAAGATACGTGGTGTAGTTAACCGCTAAGTGGGGGAGATATAGGAAGAGCTCCATGAGCCACATGGCTCTGATTCAACGCGATATTTGTAAAGCTACTAGCACCGATTATCTGTGAAACCGATGCATGATTGTTTGTATAAGTACAGTATAGAGCGGCCTAGACATATATACTTACAAGTATGCCCGGGTGCTGATCTACAGAGAATGCTGAATTAACAGACATCTCGCTGCTGGGCGCCGCCGTATGGGGCTGTTTTCTCCCTCAAACTGCAACCTCACGGGCGATACTCTAGCAGCTGTAAATAAAATATAGCATACATGAATGCGCACAACACACTCACAAAGCTAACTTGACACAGGTAAATAAAACTAGTTACCGCAGAAATTTTTATCTGCGTGTATAACTACACTATAGAACTGCGTAGACATATATGCTTACAAGTATGAGACGTGTAGTGTAGTTCAGAGATTGGTGAATTAAACGGTGTGGAGGTGCTCGGACGTTTTCGTATGGGTGTGTTTTCTTTTTCAAGCTGCAGCCTCCTGCTCGTTAGTTTAACATCTGTAAATAAAATATAACTATTACTAGCCACAGAGATGATATCTACGCGTGCCACACGCACAAAGCTAAATTCGCAAAGCTATCGTAACGCGCGTAAATAAAATATACCCACTAGTTATCGGTGGGGTCACAGGGTACAGAGGATACAAACACACATATCACCCGGGTTTCAAGGACCCGCTACCTTTTCTATTCCAGAGCCGTGTGCTTAGCGAATCACCCCATCTTTTAGGAGCGTTGGGAGGATTATAGTCCGGTTCTACGAACTCGACATCTGAATCCTGGGGTCCTCCACGATCTCAACATCGGAATCGCGATGCTCGAGCGGCTCAGTCGCCACAGGGTTACCAACCGTCCAGTCCGCTACAGCTGTATCTGTATGAGAAAATGTTTATATTATTAAAACATGTCTAGCTAACGACCCAGTCAGCTAAAATAAAATTAACTGTATGGATTTTAACGGCAGTCTATATTAATTATTAATATTAATAGTAGACGTTATAAATTTACAGCTTCCACGTTTACCCGTCTAGATACATAGGTTTAAAACATATGATATAGCTATAGGTTTCTTGCCTGTGACAGACTGGTGAGAGCTTGAAGCTCGTAGCCCGCTAGCAGAGTTGCCATCCTCTAACAGGTTCTGCGTAATGAACCGGTTCTCGTAGGAGTAGTCTGAATGGACTCCCTCTTCTTAAATAAGAATGAAATATATCGTTTATATATACAAAGCGCAGACTCAGACAGCCCGACACAATACGACGTACACTATATACGGTGTAAAATTTACCCGATTGTTCTGGTGAAAGCAAAGCAGAATATTGAACGCGAGAATATCTGGACTCCATCTTGAATAAAAAGGGTCCGCTATTAAATTAAAGCAAATAAAGATCAAGTATGAAAACACGACTAAGCTGTTCATGCAAATACTACACAAACTTAAATATAATTGAAACAAACGTGGATATTCACGAGACATAAAAATACGCACTTTAGCTCTAAAGATCAACTATGAAAACACACTTAACCTATTCATGCAAATACTACACAAACTTAAATATAATTGAAACAAACGTGGATATTCACGAGACATAAAAATATGCACTTTAGCTCTAAAGATCAACTATGAAAACACGCTTAACCTATTCATGCAAATACTACACAAACTTAAATATAGCTGAAACAAAAGACATAAAAATACGCACTTTAGCTCTAAAGACCAACTATGAAAACACGGATAAGTTATTCATGCAATTACTACACAGACTTAAATATAATTGAAACGAAATCCGTAAAAATACTCACTATAGTCCTGTTCAGATCGGGGTTGTGGTCTGTGAGTTGTGAACAAGTGCGAACTGTATTGCTTGTGAGCTGCCTGTATTTATTAGGGGCTAACAGAGAGAACACGCCCTCTATCACTGCCCCCCATGCTAGATAGAAAAAAAATCTATTAATGTTTTACAGAGACATCATGTCTGCTAAGCACCTTGAAACAATATTTCACACCCGAAGCGTCACCATCATGTAATAGTTATATTTTATTTACAGATGTTAAACTAACGAGCAGGAGGCTGCAGCTTGAAAAAGAAAACACACCCATACGAAAACGTCCGAGCACCTCCACACCGTTTAATTCACCAATCTCTGAACTACACTACACGTCTCATACTTGTAAGCATATATGTCTACGCAGTTCTATAGTGTAGTTATACACGCAGATAAAAATTTCTGCGGTAACTAGTTTTATTTACCTGTGTCAAGTTAGCTTTGTGAGTGTGTTGTGCGCATTCATGTATGCTATATTTTATTTACAGCTGCTAGAGTATCGCCCGTGAGGTTGCAGTTTGAGGGAGAAAACAGCCCCATACGGCGGCGCCCCAGCAGCGAGATGTCTGTTAATTCAGCATTCTCTGTAGATCAGCACCCGGGGCATACTTGTAAGTATATATGTCTAGGCCGCTCTATACTGTACTTATACAAACAATCATGCATCGGTTTCACAGATAATCGGTGCTAGTAGCTTTACAAATATCGCGTTGAATCAGAGCCATGTGGCTCATGGAGCTCTTCCTATATCTCCCCCACTTAGCGGTTAACTACACCACGTATCTTTTCTTTAGTTACGGAGGATCGTCATTCGCGAGTTTTGCAGCAGCGCAATTATGGATTTGAGAACAGAACGGAGGTGAGAACTGAGCCTCTTTCACACGGGTGTGTCGCAGATCGTGAAGAAAACGACGCGCCAACCGAGCACCCCGGGAATGCTGAGAGTAGTCGGCTTAAGAATATACGTCTGTGTCAAGCTACAGAATCTGCAAATAGCAACGTGGAAGCAGCAGCTGCCAATTCAGCCGATGCATTAGCGTCAAAGAAACGCGCGGTATCGCGCCGTCGTGTAAGTAAGAAGCAGAAGGATGCTGGTCGATCGCCTTACACATCAACACCCGTATGGACTGGTGAACACACCAAAATGTTTCTTGACATGTCTGCACAGTACGTGCATAATAAACTCTCGCAGAACAGGCTAAAATCTTTCTGCGACACGTATGAAAGACTGATAAGTGCGTGTCCAACACCCGACATTATCGCAGAACTGTGCGATTTTAAACAAAATTATGCAAATGTATGATTTTAAACAAAAATTATGCAACTGTACAGTCAACTTCTGTGAAATAAACCTGTCTGCCTGAGAACGTGTGGTTATGAATTGAAAAATAATTAAAATGATCACGCATTACACCCTAGGGGCCGATACACGAGCCCCCAGCGCATTTACACAACTATAATGACCCTGGAAATGTCAGCATTCACATATTATGAGCTAGAGTACATGGCACTGGGTGCTTCTGGTACGACATGAGAGTCCGAAACACAGGTGTTAAAAAGTTTGTACAGGTCCGAAACACAGGTATGTTAAAAAAGTTTGTACAGGTATGCTAAAAAGTTTGCACGCAATTTTTTGTTGAATGCTGATCAAAATCGTTGCATAGGTGCGGGCCAGTGCCAAAATAGGCCTTTCTGGCATGGCATGAGAGTCAGAAACACAGCTATGGTTAAAACTATGTACCTGATTTTTGTTGAACGATGCTCAATATCGATGCATAGGAGTGGGCATGTGCCAAAATAGGCCGGGACACGTCCCAACAGGTCTGTCTTTTATATCTGAGGGGCTTAGCGTCTTTAAAAATAGTCATGTGCAACAAGAACGCTGCGCATCCCAGGCTATACAGTTGGTCATGTGTGTAGCTCATAGCGGGAACGTTAACATTCAACATGCCTTGAGAGGGTTTGTGAAGCAACTCGCTCAATATTTTCTAGATGACTATGCGTGTGTTAACGGCCAGCACATAGTTTTTGAATTTCACTATTGTTTTTTCCACGGCTGTCCCGTGACCAGGACTTGTCCAGGCATGCCCGGACATGCCCGGACTTGTCCAGGCATGTCTCACATGGTCCCTATATGTCAGTTCACAATATGTCTATCAGTATTAAAATATAAAAACTCCTCTGTACATGATCCTTAAGCAAAATAAAAAATATAATGTAAAATAAATCTGTGAAGGAGCAAAAATGTTGAAAAATAAAAAATATAATGCAAAATAAATCTGTAAAGGAGCAAAATGTTGAAAAATATGGTGTCTCACATGGACCCTATATGTCAGTTCACAATATGTCTATCAGTATTAAAACATAAAAACTCCTCTGTACATTATTGTGAAGGGGTTAAAAGAGGCTTCATGGTTGATATGATAAGCTGATCAGAATAGCTAGCATCATGAGAGCTGCTATGGATGATAGTGGTAGCGTACGCATAACTAATATTTGAAAAATATGGTGTCTCACATGGACCCTATATGGCGTTCACAATATGTCTAGCAGTATTAAACCATAAAAACTCCTCTGTACACGATCCTTAAGCAAAATAAAAAAATATAATGCAAAATAAATCTGTGAAGGAGCAAAAATGTTGAAAAATATGGTGTCTCACATGGACCCTATGTCAGTTCACAATATGTCTAGCAGTATTAAACCATAAAAACTCCTCTGTACATGATCCTTAAGCAAAATAAAAAAATATAATGAAAATAAATCTTGAAGGAGCAAAAATGTTGAAAAATAGTGTAATGCAATAAATTGTTAGCGAGAAAAATGTTGAAAAATATGGTGTCTACATGACCTTATGTCAGTTCACAATATGTCTATGCAGTATTTAAACAAATAAAAACTCTTGTACATGATCCTTAAGCAAAATAAAAAAATATAATGCAAATAAATCTTGAAGGAGCAAAAATGTTGAAAAATATGGTGTCTCACATGACCTATATGTCAGTTCACATATGTCTATCAGTATTAAAATAAAAATCCTCTGTACATGTCCTTAAGCAAAATAAAAAAAAAAATGTTGAAAATAAAAATATAAAGCAAAATAAATCTGTGAAGGAGCAAAAATGTTGAAAAATATGGTGTCTCACATGGACCCTTTTGTCAGTTCACATATGTCTAGCAGTATTAAACCATAAAAACTCCTCTGTACATGATCCTTAAGCAAAATAAAAAAATATATAATGCAAAATAAATCTGTAAAGGAGCAAAAATGTTGAAAAATATGGTGTCTCACATGGACCCTATATGTCAGTTCACAATATGTCTATCAGTATTAAACATAAAAACACCTCTGTACACGATCCTTAAGCAAAATAAAAAAAAAATATATAATGCAAAATAAATCTGTGAAGGAGCAAAAATGTTGAAAAATATGGTGTCTCACAGTCAGGTCACCACTGCAAAAGGTCTCTCCCCACTATGTACTCCTGTCAGTAAACGTTTTGGTGTCACAATTAGTTCAATATCGTTTTGGTTTCACAATTAGTTCAATGCTTGAAATGTCTTTGAGCTGTATTTATTTATTACAGTAAAATCATGATTATTTCTGGCAATAAACGTTTTTAATATGAATGATCTCTTATGCCTGTCATTTCCACACAGCTTCCCACAGAGTGGTAGTGTGGGAAGACCCTTCAGAAACCCATTGTTTTAAAATCACATTAGTGCATATTATATTTGCTAGAGACCTTCGGTTTTATGTGCAGTGCTATCAGAATACACATAAATGTGTTGGTTTTAAAAGATCCCACTGACTATACACAATGCAATACTATTTACTGTTTGCCTGAATGGGCTATTTAGTATATGTGGTTTCTAACATGTCACAATAGCATCGACCTTCACTCATTCTATGGGCACTGCTATCAGAATACACATAAATGTGTTGGTTTTAAAAGATCCCACTGACTATACACAATGCAATACTATTTACTGTTTGCCTGAATTACCGTAGCATCGACCTTCACTCATTCTGACAATTCCAAACCTTGTACACACACCTTGATACATTAAACTACACTATAGGGATGAAGGACAGTTTTCTTGAAGTGATCTATCTGTGAAAAAACACTGTTAGAAATGAGGGCTATACACAAGGGGTGCCAAGCAGCATTCAGGTATGATCTCACATCTATGGCGATGCTTTTTTAATATAGTTCCTCATATGGATGTGCTAATTGACTTCATATGCCCGCCCAGTATGTATTGTGAGCTCTGCACTCGCATGCTAACATCATTATATTAGCATCTGTGATGGAGAAGTTACTTTATTGATATACATGCTTCATTGAGATACTTATAATCCTATATATAGTGCATATATGTCTGCCTATTGGGGGTGGGGGGGTATTGTGAGTTACATAGACTGCTATTATCGTTATAACATATAAGATATGGAGATGTGCACTATTATATATTGATTTGAATGTTGTTCCAGACATCTCTAACAGAGAGTGTTAGAAATCACCTTTACATTCAGCCATATCAGTTCCAAACTTTTACACATTTACTGGGGGACATTTATACAAGCCTGCTAGAAATGAGCTTTACATACATTTACTGATGGATTCTAATACAGACATTTACTGGGTGCTTCTAATACAAACCCTTTACAGTTCATGTCAGTGCACAAATAGGGCACTCTCTGCTAGAAAATAGCTTTACATCTACGGATGGAGTTAAAACTACCCTTTAATACAGTAAAACTCTGAGAGCTGCTATGGTTGACACTGATAGCTAACGCATAACTAATATTTGATTGGCCAACTATACACAACTGCTTTTTAATATAGCCCCTCATATGGATGTGCTAATTGACTTCATATGCACGCACAGTATGTATTGTGAGCCCTGCACTTGCATGCTAACATCATTATATTAGCATCTTGATGGGGAAGTTACTTTATTGATATACATGCTTCATTGAGATACTTATAATCCTATATATAGTGCATATATGTCTGCCTATTGGGGGATATTGTGAGTTACATAGACTGCTATTATCGTTATAACATATAAGATATGGAGATGTGCACTATTATATATTGATTTGAATGTAGTTCATACCTGTCTGCATTTGGCTATTTTTCTGCATGCTGTATATCCCACTCTTTTGGATTTTTATCCATGATAATGTATTTTAGACCTTAATAAAAATTGTTGACTTTTCCCACACAAAAGACGGATCACAGAACTTGTCCTGTGTGAAACACACACATAGATAAATTACCTCTATGGTGCAGTAAATATGTATATCTTTGTACCATGTTAGCCAGTAGATAGAAAAATATTTAGACTTCTAACAACAGTATAAAATCAAGATTCACTCTTTATTTCACTAAAAAGCCGCATTATTTAACTAGAACTCCTTATACATTTACTGGGTCCTTAAAAGTTACACTAATACTCCACAGACTAATCAAAGGCACTGAATAAAATATAAATAGACATGAATAAATCACTTTGATTGAAATTCACAAAATCCAACAGACCAGATTTCACAGCCTGAGCAAAGTTCAGCCACAGATTTCCCAGCCTGAGCAAAGTTCAGCCAGAGGGCGTGACGACCTGGATCAATCTGACAGGGAGACGGATTAAATGATAGGGGGCGTGTCGACCTGTCAAATTGAGTTTGACGAAAGGGGGTGCCCCTATACTACTACTGACCAGAAAGGGTTCTGATGTGGTGAATTGGCCTCCTGAGGCAGTCTCTGCATTTCAGGAACTTAAGCAGAGATTCACTTCTGCTCCTGTTCTACGGCAGCCTGATGTTTCTCTGCCATTTCAGGTGGAGGTTGATGCCTCTGAAATTGGGGCAGGTGCCGTTTTGTCCCAAAAAGATCCAGAGACCTCTAAAAGTAACCCTTGTGCCTTTTTCTCTCGAAAATTTTCTCCTACTGAACGTAATTATGACGTGGGTAATCGGGAGTTACTGGCCATGAAGTGGGCTTTTGAAGAGTGGAGACATTGGCTGGAGGGAGCCAAACATCAGGTGGTGGTCCTTAAGGACCATAAGAATCTGGTTTATCTGGAATCTGCCAAGCGACTCAATCCTAGACAGGCCAGGTGGGCCTTGTTTTTCACACATTTTAATTTTGTGGTTTCCTTTCTTCCTGGCACTAAGAATGTTAAGGCGGATGCCCTCTCGAGGAGTTTCCTTGCGGACTCTCCTGAGTTATCTGATCCTACTGTTATTTTGAAAGAGGGTGTAGTTCTTTCCGCCATCTCACCCAATTTGAGACTTGCTCTAGAGGGGTGTCAGGAGGATAGGCGCGAGCGCTGCCCTGTTGGAAAATTGTTTGTCCCGGACCAGTGGAAAAAGAGTGTGATGTCTGAGATTCATTGTTCCGCGTTGGCTGGGCATCCCGGAATTTTTGGTACCAGAGACTTGGTTAGTCGGCCCTTTTGGTGGCCTACCTTGTCTCGTGATGTCAGGGAATTTGTGCAGTCCTGCGGGACTTGCTCTCGCTCCAAGCCTTGCTCTCGCTCTAGTGGTTTGTTGATGCCATTGCCTGTGCCCAAGAGACCATGGACCCATATCTCTATGGATTTCATTTCCGACCTCCCTGTTTCTCAGAGAATGACCGTCATCTGGGTGATTTGTGATAGGTTTTCCAAGATGATACATCTTCTGCCATTACCTAAGTTGCCTTCCTCCTCTGAATTGGTGCCTTTGTTCCTTCAGCACGTGGTTCGTTTACACGGCATTCCTGAGAACATTGTGTCTGACAGAGGAGTCCAGTTTGTTTCCAGATTTTGGAGGACCTTTTGTTCTAAACTTGGTGTTCAATTGTCTTTCTCCTCGGCGTTTCATCCTCAGACCAATGGTCAAACTGAGAGAACAAACCAGACATTGGAGACTTATCTAAGATGCTTTGTGTGTGCTGATCAGGATGACTGGGTCTCTTTTTTGCCTTTGGCTGAGTTTGCTCTTAATAATAGGGCTAGCTCTGCCACTTTGATGTCTCCATTTTTCTGTAATTCTGGGTTTCACCCTCGATTTTCTTCAGGACAGACGGAGGCTTCTGTCTGTCCAGGTGTTGACTCTGTTGTGGAGCGTATGCAACAGATTTGGGACCAGGTAGTGGAGAGGTTGTCCCTCTCTCAGGAGAGGGCCCAGCGGTTTGCTAACCGGCATAGGACTGATGGTCCTCGGTTTAAAGTGGGGGACTTGGTCTGGTTGTCCTCAAAAAATATTCCTATGAGAGTGGCATCTCCTAAATTTAAGCCTAGGTTCATTGGACCTTATAAGATCATGGAGATTCTTAATCCTGTTTCTTTTCGTTTGCTTCTTCCAGGGACATTTAAGATCCATAACGTTTTCCACAAGTCCTTGTTGAAGAGGTTTGTTGAGCCAGTGGTTCCTACTGCTTTGCCTCCTGACCCTGTTATGGTTGAGGGCAATATGGAGTTTGTGGTTGAGAAAATATTGAATTCTCGTTTTTCTAGACGGAAACTCCAGTATTTGGTTAAGTGGAGAGGTTATGGTCAGGAAGACAATTCTTGGGTGTTTGCTTCGGACATCCATGCTAGGAGACTCATCCGTGCGTATCATAGAACTCATCCTGACCGACCTGGTTGCTCAAGTTAGGGTTCGGTGACCCCTCCTCAAGGGGGGGGTACTGTTGTGAATGGACTTGAAATGAGTTCTGAGCAGAGGCTCCCTCTGGTGGTTACAAGCGGTACTGGACTGTCCAGTGAAGATTGTGAGGAGTGGGAATCAGGTGTTACTGACTGGTCTTATATAAGGGAGTCGCCTTCCCATCAGGGTTGCCGGTGATCAATTGTTCTGGTCTCAATCCTTGAGTCCTGTTTCCTTTGTAGCCTGCTGTGTCGTGTCTGCATCTCCTGGGAACAGATAAGACATTTTCTTCTTTTTGTTTTTGTGCTTGATTTTTGCATTTTGTCCTGCACTTCTGTGGGGGCCTTCAGGGTCCCCTCCGGGGGCTTTTGCCCTCTCAGTTTAGTTCAGCCACTGATGTTTGTACTTTTGCTTTTTCCAGTTTTTTCAGTGGCTGCTGTTTTGATTTTGTTACACCAGAGAACTAATTTAGGTGGTAGAGGTCGTGTGATCTCAGGTGATTTTGAAATTAGTAGAGTTGGTGCTTTTCAGGGTTTTTTGGGATTGCAGTAAGTGCCCTTCCTATCCTTTTCTATTTAGGTAGTTTGGGCCCCAACGTTTGCTCATACTATTTTCTGTCTGTGTCAGTATTTCATCTTGTCTAACCGCCATTACATGTTTGGGGGCTTTCTATGTTCTTTGGGGATCTGCTCCGGGGCAGATAGCTTTCCTCTTTCTATCTTTAGGTGTGGTTAGTTTCTCAGGCTGTGACGAGGCGTCTAGGACCAACGTAGGAACGCTCCACGGCTGCCTCTAGTTGTGGTGGTTAGTCAGGGTACTGCAATCTCATAGATTCCAACTTCTCTGGTGTATTGCCTTTTTGCCTGCACTCCTCAGCTACTGAAACATAACAGTTGTGGGTTTCCCTTGATACCCCTACAGAAGTCTATTCCCCTACTGGGGATTGATTCTACCCCTTTGGCTGAGAATAAACCCCAGTTCTCTACTCAGGTGATAATGAGGGTTGAACCTGATCATCAGGAGAGTTGCAAATTTTTGGTGCTGTATAATCTGCATGACATTGTTGTAATGGGTTTCCCTTGGTTACAGTCTCATAATCCTGTTTTGGATTGGAAATCTGTGTCTGTAACCAGTTGGGGCTGCCAATGTGTTAATGCCAACACTCCTGTTTTTTCTGCCTCTCCCCAGGCTCAGGATGTTCCTGACTTTTTGACTGATTTTTCTGATGTGTATAGCGAAAGTAAATCTGCATCCTTGCCCCCCGATAGGAGCTATGACTGCGCTATTGAATTAGTGCCTGGTAGTAAATTCCCTAAAGGTCGCCTTTTTAACTTGTCTGTACCTGAACATGACGCTATGCAGTCTTATATCAAGGAGTCATTGGAGAAGGGTCATATCAGACCATCCTCTTCACCCTTGGGTGCCGTTTTTTTCTTTGTGGCCAAAAAGGATGGTTCATTAAGGCCGTGTATTGATTATCGTCTCTTGAACAATATCACTGTGAAATATCAATATCCGTTACCCTTGATTTCTGACCTGTTTTCCAGGGTGAAAAGTGCTACTTGGTTTACCAAGCTTGACCTCAGGGGGGCGTATAACCTTATTCGCATTAAGCACGGGGATCAATGGAAGACGGCATTTAATACCCCAGAGGGGCATTTTGAGTACCTAGTGATGCCCTTTGGGCTCACTAATGCTCCTTCCATCTTCCAGTCCTTCATGAATGACATTTTCATGAATTTTGTTGATAAATTTTTGATTGTTTATTTGGATGATATCTTGATTTTTTCCAATGACTGGGACTCTCATGTGAAACATGTTCGGACTGTGTTCCAGATTTTGAGAGAGAATGCTCTGTATGTGAAGGGATCAAAGTGTCTTTTTGGCGTACAGAGGATCTCATTTCTGGGATTCATTTTGTCCCCATCTGTTATTGAAATGGACCCGGTCAAGGTTCAGGCCATCTGTGATTGGGTCCAACCTACTTCATTAAAGGCTCTTCAAAGATTCTTGGGTTTTGCCAATTTTTATCGTAAATTTATTGGTAATTTCTCTGTTATTGTTAAACCATTGACTGATTTGACCAAGAAGGGTTCTGATGTGGTGAATTGGCCTCCTGAGGCAGTCTCTGCGTTTCAGGAACTTAAGCAGAGATTCACTTCTGCTCCTGTTCTACGGCAGCCTGATGTTTCTCTGCCATTTCAGGTGGAGGTTGATGCCTCTGAAATTGGGGCAGGTGCCGTTTTGTCCCAAAGAGATCCAGAGACCTCTAAAAGTAACCCTTGTGCCCTTTTCTCTCAAAAATTTTCTCCAACTGAACGTAATTATGACGTGGGTAATCGGGAGTTATTGGCCATGAAGTGGGCTTTTGAAGAGTGGAGACATTGGCTGGAGGGAGCCAAACATCAGGTGTTGGTCCTCACGGACCATAAGAATCTGGTTTATCTGGAACTAGCTGTAGTACCCGGCTTCGCCCGAGTTAATTATTAACTGCTGTTAGCTGTAACAAAATAGACTATGTTAACAAAAATTTATTCTGCACATAAAAATCACACACCAAAACGTGCGGGGGTTAAAATTTCCATTCAACACATAGCCTATGATGCTCCTGGGGTTGAGATGTGCGGGCATGCAAAATTTCATGCCCGTAAGTACAACGGTGCAGATTCCTATCCCGGGTCAAAATTATTTGCCGATTTGGAATGCGCGGGGTTAAAATTTCGACTCAAAACCTAGCCTATGACGCTCCCGGGGTCGAGACGTGCGGGTGTGCAAAATTTCATGCCCGTAAATGCAGATTCCTATGCCGGACATACACACAAGCATTCAGCTTTCTCCCCATTATGTAGATAGGGCCAAAATTGTTTGGCGATTTGGAACGTGCGGGTGTTAAAATTTCCATTCAACACATAGCCTATGATGCTCCTGGGGTTGAGATGTGCGGGCATGCAAAATTTCATGCCCGTAAGTACAACGGTGCAGATTCCTATCCCGGGCCAAAATTATTTGCCGATTTGGAATGCGCGGGGTTACAATTTCGACTCAAAACCTAGCCTATGACGCTCCCGGGGTCGAGACGTGCGGGTGTGCAAAATTTCATGCCCGTAAATGCAGATTCCTATGCCAGACATACACACAAGCATTCAGCTTTCTCCCCATTATGTAGATAGGGCCAAAATTGTTTGGCGATTTGGAACGTGCGGGGGTTAAAATTTCCATTCAACACATAGCCTATGATGCTCCTGGGGTTGAGATGTGCGGGCATGCAAAATTTCATGCCCGTAAGTACAACGGTGCAGATTCCTATCCCGGGCCAAAATTATTTGCCGATTTGGAATGCGCGGGGTTAAAATTTCGACTCAAAACCTAGCCTATGACGCTCCCGGGGTCGAGACGTGCGGGTGTGCAAAATTTCATGCCCGTAAATGCAGATTCCTATGCCGGACATACACACAAGCATTCAGCTTTCTCCCCATTATGTAGATAGGGCCAAAATTGTTTGGCGATTTGGAACGCGCGGGGTTAAAATTTCGATTCAAAACATAGCCTAGGACGCTTTCGGGGTCGAGACGTGCGGGCGTGCAAAATTTCATGCCCGTAAGTGCGACGGTGCGGATTCCAATCCCGGACAAACATACCCACATACATACACACATACATACATTCAGCTTTATATATTAGATCAGCCAAGCGACTTAATCCTAGACAGGCCAGGTGGGCCTTGTTTTTCACACGTTTTAATTTTGTGGTTTCCTTTCTTCCTGGCACTAAGAATGTTAAAGCGGATGCCCTCTCGAGGAGTTTCCTTGCGGACTCTCCTGAGTTATCTGATCCTGCTGTTATTTTGAAAGAGGGTGTAGTTCTTTCCGCCATCTCGCCCAATTTGACACTGGCTCTGGAAGGGTGTCAGGAGGATAAACCCGAGCGCTGCCCTATTGGGAAATTGTTTGTCCCAGACCGGTGGAAAAAGAGTGTGATGTCTGAGATTAATTGTTCCGCGTTGGCCGGTCATCCCGGAATTTTTGGTACCAGAGACTTGGTTAGTCGGTCCTTTTGGTGGCCTACTTTGTCTCGTGACGTCAGGGAATTTGTGCAGTCCTGCGGGACTTGCTCTCGCTCCAAGCCTTGCTCTCGCCCTAGTGGTTTGTTGATGCCATTGCCTGTGCCCAAGAGACCATGGACCCATATCTCTATGGATTTTATTTCCGACCTCCCTGTTTCTCAGAGAATGACCGTTATCTGGGTGATTTGTGATAGGTTTTCCAAAATTATACATCTTGTGCCATTACCTAAGTTGCCTTCCTCCTCCGAATTGGTGCCTTTGTTCCTTCAGCACGTGGTTCGGTTACACGGCATTCCTGAGAACATTGTGTCTGACAGAGGAGTCCAGTTTGTTTCCAGATTTTGGAGGACTTTTTGTTCTAAATTTGGTGTTCAATTGTCTTTCTCCTCGGCTTTTCATCCTCAGACCAATGGTCAAACTGAGAGAACAAACCAGACATTGGAGACTTATCTGAGATGCTTTGTGTCTGCTGATCAGGATGACTGGGTCTCTTTTTGCCTTTGGCTGAGTTTGCTCTTAATAATAGGGCTAGCTCTGCCACTTTGATGTCTCCATTTTTCTGCAATTTTGGGTTTCACCCTCGATTTTCTTCGGGACAGACGGAGGCTTCTGTCTGTCCAGGTGTTGACTCTGTTGTGGAGCGTATGCAGCAGATTTGGGACCAGGTAGTGGAGAGGTTGTCCCTCTCTCAGGAGAGGGCCCAGCGGTTTGCCAACCGGCATAGGACTGATGGTCCTCGGTTTGAAGTGGGGGACTTGGTCTGGTTGTCCTCAAGAAATATCCCTATGAGAGTTGCATCTCCTACGTTTAAGCCTAGGTTCATTGGACCTTATAAGATCATGGAGATTCTTAATCCTGTTTTCTTTCGTTTACTTCTTCCAGGGACATTTAAGATCCATAACGTGTTCCACAAGTCCTTATTGAAGAGGTTTGTCGAGCCAGTGGTTCCTATGGCTGCGCCTCCTGACCCTGTTTTGGTTAAGGGCAATCTGGAGTATGTGGTTGAGAAAATATTGGATTCTCGTTTTTCTAGACGGAAACTCCAGTATTTGGTTAAGTGGAGAGGTTATGGTCAGGAGGACAATTCTTGGGTGTTTGCTTCGGATATCCATGCTAGGAGACTGATCCGTGCGCATCACAGAGCTCATCCTGACCGACCTGGTTGAACAAATGAGGGTTCGGTGACCCCTCCTCAAGGGGGGGTACTGTTGTGAATGTGTTGGAAATGAATTCTGAGCAGAAGCTCCCTCTGGTGGTTACAAACAGTACTGAACTATTCAATGAAGATTGTGAAGATTGGCAATCAGGTGTTACAGACTGGTCTTATATAAGGGAGGTTCCCTCCCATCAGGGTTGCCGGTGATCAATTGTTCTTGTCTCAACTTTGTTCCTGGTTCACTTGGAAGCTTGCTGTGTCTTGCCTGCATCTTCTGCTAACAGATAAGATATTTTCTGCTTTTATTTTTGTGCTTGCTTTTTGCATTTTGTCCTGCACTTCTGTGGAGGTCAGCCAGGTCCCCTCCGGGGCTTGTGCGCCTCTCAGTTTATCTGAGCCACTGTTATTTGTTCATTTGCCTTTTCCAGTTTTTTCAGTGGCTGCTGCTTAGTTTTGTTACACCAGAGAACTAATTTAGGTGGTAGAGGTCGTGTGATCTCAGGTGTTTTTGCAATTAGTGAGTTGGTATTTTTTTAGGGTTTTTTGGATTGCAGTAAGTGTCCTTCCTATCCTTTTCTTTCTAGGAAGATTGGGCCCCAACGTTTGCTCATACTATTTTCTGTCTGTGTCTGTATTTCCTCTTGTCCAACCGCCATTACATGTTTGGGGGCTTCCTATGTTCTTTGGGGATCTGCTCCGGGGCAGATAGTTTTCCTCTTTCTATCTTTAGGTGTAGTTAGCTTCTCAGGCTGTGACGAGGCGTCTAGGACCAACGTAGGTACGCTCCACGGTTGCCTTTAGTTGTGGTGGTTAGTCAGGGTACTGCAATCCAGTAGATTCCAACCTCTCTGGTGTATTGCCTTTTTTGCCTGCTCTCCTCAGCTACCAAATCATAACAAGAAGGCCCGAATCAGATGGTTCGCATGCACCATACGAGCAGGCACCCAAGATCGATCCTTCGGCCCGTATCCCTTCCAGTGCACTAAGTACTGCAATGACCTGCGGACCAGACGGGAATCCACAATGTGTGCCACTTCATACTCCATATGTCCGTCCACAAAAGAGGGAAGGAACAGAACCAGGACCCTCCACTACTGTTTTAACAGAGACCTATGGAACACATCAAGAAGTTTCAATGAGTCCGGAAGATGTAAACGATAAGCCACTGGTTTAATTATCTCAATAATCTCATAAGGCCCAATAAACTTTGGGGCCAACTTGGTCTATGGTACGTTAAGACTAATGTTCCGAGTGGAAAGCCACACCATGTCACCAAGCTGTAGCGCCTGACCAGAGTTTATTTTCCTACCAGCAAAGAATTTATACTTCCCCTGAGCTCTGGAGATATTCCGTCGGACCTCCGACCACAGATCCCTGAGCCGTTTAACACACCTCTCTGCCCCAGGACAACTGGAATCCAACTGAGAGAATTCTCTGAAGCGAGGGTTAAACCCTTAGTTGATCAAAAACAGGGACTTGCCAGTGGATTGATTCTCTCGATTGTTGAAAATGAATTCCGCTAGAGGCAAAGCATCACACCAGTTTTCCTGTAAAACAGAGGTCAAACACCAAAGGATCTGTTCGAGAGATTGATTGGTGCGCTCAGTTTGGCCTTTACTTTCAGCATGAAATGCCGAAGAGAAAGATAAGAAGGTACCCAACTTCTTACAAAAAGCCCGCCAAAACTTAGCCACAAACTGAACCCCCCTGTCAGTGTCACGGGTGTGTCGCCACGAAGATCGTCGCGATTACACAACCTGACTTCTCACAGCTGAGTTTTTGGTGCTTGGTGTTTGTCGGCAGTGAGGGAGTTAATTCTCCCTCTCTCTGTGTTAGACGAGGCCCAGCCTCGCCCAGCTGCAGTTAATGCTGCACTAATGAGATTCCTTCAAATACCTGCCAGTCTGCTAGGGAAGTGTCGGTGAAAGCATTCATGCAGACCAGCAGAGCGGATTGTGGTATTGTGAAGTCTGAAGTGAAGAGTATCTGGTGTGGTTTTCTCCCCTCCTCGCTTTATTATTTATCTCCTTACCCGTTGGTGTTCCCTCTGTAGTTGTATAGTGAGTTTTGTATGCAAGGTGGTCTTTTATTTTACCCCTTGTACTGTCTCGTTCATCTTATACTGTGTGTAGGCATTTACTTTCCCGTTCCCTGTGGTGGTGATCAGGGTCCTTCTCAGGACTAGATTACAGAGGGTCAGGGATTCACAGGAGATAGGGTTACGCTGGCGGCCTGGACCTCTGTACCATCAACAGTACCTCCAGGTAGAGGGATTAGTCAGGGCCCCAGCTTAGGGTCAGCAAAGACCCCGGACCTCCTGTATACAGTGACAGCGTGACATTTTCACCGACCATACTAAAGATTCTCTCCAGCCACCATGGATCCAGTAGCCAGTCTAACTCGGCAGTTGCAGAGTTTGTCCATGGAGCTGGCGGACGTTAAGTCCAAGGTTTTGTACCCCCTGGAGCAAGCCGGACCTGAACCTAAAGTAGCTCTCCCTGACAGGTTCACTGGAGGGCGGGACAAATTTTTTGCTTTCCGGGAGGCATGTAAATTGTACTTTCGGCTGCGACCTCGGTCATCGGGGAGTGAAGATCAAAGGGTAGGAATTGTCATCTCGCTCCTACAAGGGGACCCCCAATCATGGGCGTTCTCACTTCCCCCGGGCTCCCCGGCTCTCCAGTCAGTGGATAGGTTTTTCGCAGCTCTGGGTCTTGTATATGATGACCCGGATCGGGTCTCCCTTGCTGAATCTAAGTTACGTAAGATACAGCAGGGAGATCGTCCGGCGGAGGAATTCTGTTCGGAGTTCCGTAGGTGGGCCACGGACACGGACACCTCTTAGGAGCCAGTTTTGTCAAGGTTTATCTGACAAATTAAAGGATGTGTTGGCACAGTATGACCCTCCCACGTCACAGGAAGCCGCTATGGCCCTTGCTATTCGCATTGACAGACGGCTTCGGGAGAGGTGCGGGGTAACTCCGCCCCCTGTGATGACTCCACCTTCTACTAGGGCCCCTTAT
The DNA here is from genome assembly GCA_033576555.1 of Oophaga sylvatica. Taxonomy (NCBI): domain Eukaryota; kingdom Metazoa; phylum Chordata; class Amphibia; order Anura; family Dendrobatidae; genus Oophaga; species Oophaga sylvatica. The sequence continues at coordinate 119,686,218 of JARQOD010000008.1, forward strand.
ATGGAGGTTCCCCTGGTCAGTCCAGAGGAGCCTATGCAGTTAGGAGGGACATCATTCCGAGGGAGAGGATCGGCAGTGCGCCGCAAGACAGGAAGGTGTTTCTTCTGCGAGAGAAAGGGACATTTTATTGGGGGGTGTCCATCCCGTCCTTTGCAGAGTGAGAAGTCGCCGGAAAACTATTGATCCCAGGTTGTGTGGTGGACGACAATCTGGGAGCATGTATTTCGTCCCCAGGTCCGTCTCAATTTCTCGTACCGGCGGAGTGGTGGTGGGTACGAGAACTGAGAGGATATCTGTTCTTCTGGATAGTGGGGCCGGGGCTAATCTGGTGGACGCTCGGTTTGCCCGGGTTCAAGGTATGCGACTGAGTGTATTGGCTAAACCCATCCCCATATTCTCGATCGACGCCAGGCCTCTCGGTCAAGGTAGTTTTTTGCAAGCCGTGCATAACATAGATCTTCGAGTGGGGGCGATACATAAAGAACTGTTGTCTTGTTACGTGTTGGAGGGTCTTCCCACTCCTATAGTGTTGGGCCTTCCTTGGTTAACTAAGCATAACCCGGTTATTAATTGGCAATCCAGAGAGATAAGCCAGTGGAGTGAATTCTGTAATAAAAACTGCATGAACACGGTCATCGGTGCGGTCGTGCCTAGGGCCTTACCTCCATTTCTGGTGGACTTTGAGGATGTATTTTCGGAGAAAGGGTGTCAAGAACTACCTCCTCATCGCGCGTATGACTGCTCTGTAAAATTGCTCCCTGAAGCCAAGTTACCGAAATCTAGGTTGTATAACCTTTCTGGTCCTGAGAGGCAGGCCATGAAGGATTATATTTCGGAGAGTCTGGCTAAGGGGCATATTAGACCTTCATCTTTCCCGGTGGCCGCGGGGTTCTTCTTTGTGAAGAAGAAAGATGGAGGCCTACGCCCTTGCCTGGATTTCGGTGAGCTTAATCGGATTACGGTCCGAGATCCGTATCCGCTCCCACTATTCCCGATCTCTTCAATCAGATCGTGGGCGCCAAATGGTTCTCTAAGTTGGATCTCAGGGGGGCGTATAATCTGATTAGGATGAAGGAGGGGGATGAGTGGAAGACGGCGTTTAACACTCCGGAGGGGCATTATGAGAACCTTGTCATGCCATTTGGTCTGACTAATGCCCCGGCGGTGTTTCAACATTTTGTTAATGACATCTTTCGCCACCTAGTGGGACAGTTTGTTGTCATATATCTGGATGACATCTTAATTTACTCGCCGGATCTTGTGTCTCATCAGGAGCATGTTAGGCAGATGTTGCAGATCTTGCGGGATAATAAACTGTACGCCAAATGGGAGAAGTGTGTGTTCGCCGTACAGGAACTTCAGTTTTTAGGATTCCTGGTGTCAGCATCCGGTTTTCGTATGGACCCTGGGAAAGTGCGGGCAGTTCTTGAGTGGGATCTGCCAGAGGATCTTAAGGCATTACAACGTTTCCTGGGTTTGCTAACTACTACCGGAAATTTATTCGTAATTTCTCGTCCATAGTTAAACCTCTCACAGACATGACTAAAAAAGGGACGGATTTTTCAAGGTGGTCTGACAAGGCTTGTCAAGCGTTTTCCTCCTTGAAAAAATGTTTTGCTTCGGCACCCATACTCATTCAACCTGATGCGTCACAGCCGTTCATTGTGGAGGTAGACGCTTCTGAGGTAGGGGTGGGAGTGGTATTATCTCAAGGTCCGTCCCCTGGTAAATGGCATCCGTGCGCCTTCTTCTCTAAAAAATTGTCGTCCGCTGAGAGGAATTATGATGTCGGCAATAGGGAACTCTTGGCCATTAAGTTAGCTTTTGAGGAGTGGCGTCATTTTCTGGAGGGGGCAGTACACCCGGTCACCGTCATTACCGATCACGCTCTAAGACCCCACATACCCGTCCGTCCGGGGCCCTCTTACCTTTGAAGATCCCGGAGCGTCCGTGGACTCATCTGTCTATGGACTTTATTACGGACCTCCCGCCGTCTTCAGGTAAAACAGTCATACTCGTTGTAATGGACAGGTTCAGCAAGATGGCACATTTTATCGCTCTTCCTGCTCTTCCTAATGCTAAAACTCTTGCGCAGGTGTTCATTGGGGAGATTGTGAGGCTTCACGGGGTACCCTCCGATGTGGTGTCGGATCGGGGGTCTCAGTTTGTGTCCAAATTCTGGAAGGCATTTTGTACACGGCGGGGGATGCAGTTGTCATTTTCATCGGCTTTTCATCCGCAGAACAATGGTCAGACAGAGCGTCTGAACCAGAGCTTGGAGACATATCTCCGGTGTTTTGTGTCAGAGAACCAGGAGGACTGGGCTTCTTTCTTGCCTCTGGCGGAATTCGCTCTTAACAATAGGCGGAGCGAGTCCACTGGTAAGTCCCCGTTTTTTGGGGCATATGGTTTTCACCCCCAGTTTTGTACTTTCAATAGGGGGGGCTCTTCTGGGGTTCCTGAGGAGGAACGATTTTCGTCGTCACTTGCTTCAGTGTGGAGAGGAGTGCTGAATAATCTGAGTACTATGGGGAACCGATAAAAACGTATGGCTGATAGGAGGAGAGTGTCTGGTCCGGACCTAAGTGTGAACGATCGGGTATGGTTGTCTACCAAAAATATAAAACTTAAGGTTCCCTCTTGGAAACTGGGTCCCAGGTTCATCGGGCCATACAGGATCAGTTCTATAATTAATCTGGTGGCATTCCGTCTTGACCTCCCCCCTACGTTTAAAATTCACAATGTGTTCCACAGATCGTTGCTTAAGAGGTATGTGGCGCCGGTGATACCATCACCTTTACCTCCTCCTCCTGTGGTGGTCAATGGTAACTTGGAGTTTCAGGTGTCGAAAATCATCGATTCACGTCTGAATCGCCGGTCCCTTCAGTACCTGGTTCATTGGAAGGGGTATGGTCCTGAGGAGAGGACGTGGGTTCCTGCGTCAGATATTAACGCAGACCGATTAATTCGGGCCTTCCACACAACTCACCCAGATAAACCTGGCCCTGAGGGTCCGGAGGCCCCTCGTAGAAGGGGGGGTACTGTCACGGGTGTGTCGCCACGAAGATCGTCGCGATTACACAACCTGACTTCTCACAGCTGAATTTTTGGTGCTTGGTGTTTGTCGGCAGTGAGGGAGTTAATTCTCCCTCTCTCTGTGTTAGACGAGGCCCAGCCTCGCCCAGCTGCAGTTAATGCTGCACTAATGAGATTCCTTCAAATACCTGCCAGCCTGCTAGGGAAGTGTCGGTGAAAGCATTCATGCAGACCAGCAGAGCGGATTGTGGTATTGTGAAGTCTGAAGTGAAGAGTACCTGGTGTGGTTTTCTCCCCTCCTCGCTTTATTATTTATCTCCTTACCCGTTGGTGTTCCCTCTGTAGTTGTATAGTGAGTTTTGTATGCAAGGTGGTCTTTTATTTTACCCCTTGTACTGTCTCGTTCGTCTTATACTGTGTGTAGGCATTTACCTTCCCGTTCCCTGTGGTGGTGATCAGGGTTCTTCTCAGGACTAGATTACAGAGGGTCAGGGATTCACAGGAGATAGGGTTACGCTGGTGGCCTGGACCTCTGTACCATCAACAGTACCTCCAGGTAGAGGGATTAGTCAGGGCCCCAGCTTAGGGTCAGCATAGACCCCGGACCTCCTGTATACAGTGACAGCGTGACAGTCAGACACCACATTCAACGGCACACCATGCAACCGCACATGTTGAAGAAAATACCGGACAGAGTTTCCACCGAAGGCAAGGCTGCCAATGGTATAAAATGGGCCTGTTTGGAAAACCTGTCCACCACAACCCACACAACAGTATTACCCTGGGAAGGAGGGAGATTAGTAATGAAGTCCATGGACAGATGAGTCCATAGCCTCTCCAGGACTGGCAAAGGCACCAGTCATCCGGCCGGCAATGAGAGCTCTTGGAATGGGCACAAACCCCACAGGCAGAAACATGTTTTTTAATATCAGACCCCCATTGAGGGCCACCAAAAAAAACCTTGCCACCGCGTGGCTGAAATACCTGGATGGGCACTTAACTAGACTCGGGAACAAAGAGTTTACCCACAAGTTTGGACACTGGAGCCAAAGACTGGGCCTCCAGCTCAGACGAAACTCCTGCCACCACTACCTAAGGATGAAGAATGGAGGACGGCGGCTCGGGGGCGGACACTAGCTCGTAACTATGCGACAAGGCATCAGCTTTAACATTTTTGGACCCTGGACGAAAAGTAATTGAAAATTGAAATCGCAAAAAAAAAGCGACCATTGGGCTTGCCTGGGAGTTAATCTTTTAGCAGATTCGATATACGCCAAATTCTTATGATCAGTTATCACGGTCATGGGATGGGCCGCCCCTTCCAAAAAATGCCTCCATTCTTCAAATGCCAACTTAACCGCCAGGAGTTCTCTGTTGCTAACATCATAGTTTCTCTCGGCTGAAGAGAACTTCCTGGAGAAGAAGGCACACGGCTTAAGATTGGTTAAAGTGGCAGGTCCCTGGGACAACACTGCTCCCACCCCCACCTCAGAAGCATCTACCTTGACAACAAATGGCTTGGATGGGTCTGGTTGTACCAAGATTGGGGCAGTCATGAAACACCTCTTCAAAGTTGAAAAAGACTCCATGGCCGATGGAGACCAATTCTTCACATCCGCCCCCTTACATGTAAGATCTGTGAGGGGCTTAACCACCTGTGAAAACCCCTTGAAAAATTTACGGTAATAATTGGCGAATCCCAAGAAGTGCTAGAGTCCCCTGAGATCTCGGGGTTAAACTCAATCAACAATAGCTTGCACCTTCTTGGGATCCATACGTTTCGTCACATGACACAAGTCATCACATTGTATCATCACATGACACAATAAGTCCAAGAAAAGATAATTGCTGTACAAAAAACGAACATTTTTCAAGTTTGACAAACAATTGGTTCTCTCTGAGTCTCTGGAGAACTGATCTTACATGAAGCAAATGAGCATGACTGTCAGCAGAATATACCAGAATGTCATCTAAATAAAATACCACAAAGCGGCCTATCAGGTCTGCAAAATCCACATTAGCACTCAAAGAACAAAACAGTGCAAAAATCCAACAAAATTAATGCAAAATTGAAATTTTATTGTAAATAGTCATAGAACAAGGAACAGGGAGTAAAAAGTGACGGCAACCAATAGCAAACGAAACCGCAACAAAAAGGGGGGTCAACCCAGGAAAACAGCCCGGATATGTATAGAGAACATCACAGACTAATATAGGAAACAATAGTAGTATAATGAAAATTGTGCCCCGCCGTGTAACATGCAAAATTGCTCACAGGGTAAATCCATGGTCATGCATAACAAATACCTCCAAATGGACAATATACATACCAGGTGTAACCGGGTGGACGGGAGACGAAACGTATGGATCCCAAGAAGGTGCAAGCTATTGTTGATTGAGTTTAACCCCGAGATCTCAGGGGACTCTAGCGCTTCTTGGGATTCGCCAATTATTACCGTAAATTTTTCAAGGGGTTTTCACAGGTGGTTAAGCCCCTCACAGATCTTACATGTAAGGGGGCGGATGTGAAGAATTGGTTGTTCCTTGTTATATGACTATTTACAATAAATTTTCAATTTTGCATTAATTTAGTTGGATTTTTGCACTGTTTTGTTCTTTGAGTGCTTCTGTATGAGTTTCAGTGTGTCCTATTATAATCCTATATATGAACTAGTTATGTAACTACAATAATATCATTTGATATAATGTACCACTATGGTTCTTTTGACTAGTTCCTCGCGTTTTTCAATTATTGGTTAAAATCCACATTAATAAAGTTTTGGAAAACCGCCGGTGCATTAGTGAGACCAAATGGCATCACTAGATTTTCAAAAAGCCCCTCGGATGTGAGGAAGGCCGTTTTCCATTCATCCCACTCCCGTACCCTAATCAGATTGTACGCCCCCCGGAGGTCAATTTTGGAGAACCAGTTAGCCCCAGACAGATGATTATACAAATCCAGAATTAAGGGAAGGGGGTAAGTATTCTTCACTGTTATCTTATTAAGTTCCCAAAAGTCAAGGTAGGGGCGTAGACCATCATCCTTTTTCTTAACCAAAAAAAACCCGGCCGCTACAGGAGAAACGGAAGGTCGTATAAGCCCCTTGTGAAGGCTCTCCGCAATATACTCATTCATGGCTAAACGTTCCGGGCCTGACAAATTAAATAAACGGGCCTTAGGCAGTTTGGCCCCGGGATCTAAATCGATAGCGCAGTCATAGGGTCTGTGCGGTGGTAATGCCTCGGCCTCACTTACGGAAAACACGTCTTCGAAGTCCTTCAGATACTTCGGAATACCCTCCAGACCGACAGACGACACAGAAACAAATTTAACGGGTTCAACAATCAATGTAGATTTATGACAGAAAGTGACACAATTACATCCCCACATAATAATTTCTCCCGTTTCCCAGTTAATGACAGGGTTATGATGTTGTAACCACGGCATTCCCAGTACAAGCCCAGAAGGCAGATTGTCCAAAACAAAACATCTTAACTCCTCCATACGAGTAGAGCCTCCTTTAAGAATAGGGCTTTAGAAACATAAAGGATCCCAGCTTGGGTAAGAGGAGATGAGTCAATGGCCACAACTTTAAGAGGGGTCTTGAAACTGACTATCCCTATCTTGTATTGGGTAGCAACACGGGAGCTCATCAGGTTGATGGAAGAACCGCTGTCCACAAAAGCTGTAGAAGAAAAACGACAACCGTCCACCAGCAGTTCAACTTGTAGCAACATTTTAGAACATGGGGATAATTGTACCTGCAGGTCTGGGCTGCCTCCTCGATCACCACCCAGACCCAGTCATTTTCCGTCACCTTGAAAGATGACGGACAGGAAGAACATTCCTTCTTCCAATGTCCCGGTTCCCCGCAGTAAAAGCACAACTGCTTCTCACGACGGCTTCTCCTTTCCTTCTCCTTAAGGGTGAGTGCGCCAATCTCCATAGGTTCAGACGTAGCACTAGTTCCTCTACCGCTGGAGAACAATGGGGTCTCGTATTGCATCACTCCACTAGCACGTAGTCTGTGTCATGTGTGCATTGCCACGAAGATCGTCGCGGTTGCACATTTTGACTTCTCACAGCTGAGTTGCTGTTTCTTTGTGTTTGGCAGCTAGGGAGTTAATTCTGTCTGTGCTCGGTGCTGGGACTGGGTGCAGTTTCTCCCGGCTGCAATTGATTATTTGTTGATTGGTTTCCTTTAAGTTTCTGGTTGACTGCTTTGGGAGTTGCCAGTGAAACTCTTCATGCAGACCACAGATAGGAATGAATCTGTATAGACTCTAGTTGAGAGCTCCTTAGTTGTTTTAAGCTTAACTTGCTTAGAGTTTATTTCCCAGACCATTTATGTTCCTTCGGTGTTTGATGTGTGTATGCAAGAGAGTGCTATCCTGTCTGTCTTATATGTCTAATATGTGTATTTAGCTGAGATCAGCCCCTATCCCTTTGGTGGTAATCAGGATCCTTCTTAGGACTGATTACAGGGTTCAGGGTCTGATAGGAGACAGGGTTAGGCTGGAGACTTGGACCTCTGAACCATTATCAGTACCTCCAAGGTAAGGGATTAGTTAGGACCCCAGTGTAGGGTCAGGTTAGACCCCGGTCCTCCTCTTTCCTGTTACAGCTCATCAAGTCCTCAAGATTAACCCTGAGTTCAACTGATATCGTTTCTGCACATCTAGTCTTCAAGATTAACCCTAAGTTCTGCTGATATTGTGTCAGGTAAATCTATTTTATACTTACATTCTGATGTTGCTAAACTATATGTTGTATAGAGTGTGGTTCCTGTATAAATAGTTTACTGACATTGTAGTCATATCATTAGACAGCGTGACAGTCTGCGATCCATATGCACAGCCTGGATCATGGCATCCTCCAGAGAGTCTGGTAGAGGGTGCAGCGCCAAGGAATCCTTCAGATGCTCAGATAAGCCTCTCCGGGACAACCCTCGCAGGGCAGCATCATCCCAGGAGACCTCCGCAGCCCAGAGTCTGAACTCCAAGCAAAACCACTCGGCCGAGTGCTTCCCCTTGCACACACTCATCACCATGTCCTCAGCCAAGCGCACTCGGTCTGGTTCATCATAAATATGCCCCAAAGCCTCAAAGAACGCATCCACAGTCAACCTCTCCAGGGACCAGGAAGGAACAGAGAAAGCCCAGGCTTGGTGAGCCCCTCTAAGTAAAGACATAACCACCCCTACCCTCTGACATTTATCCCCAGAGGAGCGAGGCCTTAATGAAAAAAAAAGTTTGCACCCCTCTTTAAAAATCTTAAATTCCTTCTTGTCCCCTGAGAAGGTGTATGGCAATTTCACTGGGGGTTCAGGGGACACCAGGGCATCATCCCGATTCCCCAGGGCACCTGCAGAAAAAGCCCGCTGCACCGTATCAGCTAGGTGCTGCTGAGACTGCGCCGTGGTACGTTGTTCCACATTTAATTTTTGGAACATCTGAGTCAGGTGCTTAACCTGCTCAGACAATGCCTGAAGGGGATCCATATGCCTCCCACCACCCCGAGGAAGGACAGAGGGAAGCAGGTACAAGGTCGGTTATAATGTCTTGAACCGCCAGGCAAACACTCACCAGAAGTATGAGCGGTCCAAGCAGCGGCAGACCAGTAGCACAGACGACCCTGGATAGCGGCTCCCACCGAGACCCGGAGCGGAGAGGTGCGAGCACAGTTCAGCAGTGCTGAGGAATCCACGCGCCAGGAGGGAAGGATGCAGAAAGGACCTGCGGCATGTGACAAGGGGTGGACACCGCGTCCGTATCTCCCATGCCGTACACCCTCTACACCCTCTAAACTGATAATGCTTTCCCTTTACTGGCAATTCCTCCCTAACTGAGGGGTTTAATAGCTATTCTGAATTCTGGATAACTAAACTACAGTACATTCCTATGGTACTGTGATGAAGGTCTTTTGGACCGAAACATCTATTGTATGTACTGTTTTCAATTAAATCTCACATTGAATATTCTTTATCCCCTGGTGTGCTGAGTTTTTCTCTACATAACCAAACACACAGACCAAAACACAGGCACAAGGCACAGGCACACAGGGGTCGACACACTCAGCCGAGGGCGAAAGTATAACCGACAAGGCATGGACCCACAAAGAGGCTATAAAAAGGATCACAGAAAGCAAAGGGAGGTTTTCAAGATTAAACCTAGACTCTCCAGATCACAGAATGAAGAACAAACCATGACAGCTCATATTCAATATTGAATAAATCGGAATGTTTTAAAATTTTCTTTTGCATTCTTTCATCATTTGCAAATCAGTGACACGTCTATTCATTCTGTGACTTAACTGTATGGCTTTTCCTTCTTCATGTTACAATTTCAGTGTTGAGGAGTGTAGATTATTTGCAGCAATGACTAGCCAGCTCCAGTGAAAATATTATTGGTGTTCTGAACCTGCTGTCCACCCTCTGCCAAAATACATGATGGGATTTGGCGCGATTTGTAGAGTGGTGCTGCCGCAGAGACGTCGCTCTGGTTCTCTTCAACTTTAATTTCTTAAGATGTTTTCATTGTCTGCGAGGAACATTCCTGAGCCCTATTAGTGGAGGAAATGGCACTTCCCCTCACCAGCAACCTCTTCACCTGAGGGGGTTCTCAACATGTAATCCAAATTTGTGAGTAATAATCTGACATATTTTCCACACATGTGTATGCAGATTATAAATCCTGTTAAGAAAAGGATCAGACGGCAGAGTACATGCCGACAACAGTGTAAGCAAATATATGATAGGACTAGATACAGCAGTTTAGTAGACAGTATCACACAAGATAGGCCTAGATATAGTAGCTCAGCAGACAGACTCACACATGGAAGGATTAGATAATCATATCAGCAGACACTTTAACTTTAACACACATTATAGGATTAGATACAGCAGTTTAGCAGAGAGTACAACAAATGAAAGGCTTAAGCCCGGGTCTCACATAGCGATACACCAGCGATCCCGACAACGATATGCACTTGTCAGGATCGCTGGTGTGTCGCTACATGATCGCTGCTGAGCTGCCAAACAGGCAGCTCAGGCAGCGATCAGCACAGCGACACTGCAGGTAACATTGCTTAGTTACCCGCAGTGTACGTTGGATACCAGCGCCCTGATGCAGGGAGCTGGTAACCAAGGTACACGTCGGGTTTCCAGGCGCTGCGCGGTGCCTGGAAACCCGACGTGTACCTTGGTTACCAGCTCCCTGCATCAGGGCGCTGGTATCCAAGGTACACAGTGGGTTTCCAGGCACAGCCCCGCGCCTGGAAACCCGCTGTGTACCTTGGTTACCAGCGGATCGCTGGTCTCCCGCCTGTCACACGCAGCGATGCGTGCCTGTCAGTAGGAAACCAGCGATCAAAAAAATGTCCAGACATTTCAGCGATGATCAGCGATACCCGGCAGGGGGGCTGATCGTCGCTGAATGTCACACACAGCGATATCGCGGGGGAGATTGCTGCTGCGTCACAAAACTAGTGACTCAGCAGCGATCTCGCTAGCGATATCGCTGTGTGAGACGGGGGCTTTAGATATACTGGCTAGGAAGACCATATTACATATTATTATGGACTGTGTTATGGATTACATAAATTAAAATCCAATATCACTGGACAAATGGGAGAATCTCCCCTGTGAGTAGATAATTAAAGGGGTTGTCCACTACTAGGACAACCCCTTCTTGATCAAAATGTTTGGCCCCCATAAAATAATAAAGCTTATACTCACGTCCCGAGTCAGCGCCGTTCTTGCTGTGTCAGCACTCGCTCTCCCAGGACTCTCATGCAGCTGTTGTGACATGTGACGTCAGCGCCCATTCAGCGCTGGCGTCACTGTCTCCACATGAAGAAGTCCGTGCTGCACCTGATCTCTGACTTCCTCTTCATGCTCAATTCGACAGGAGGTGGGGACAGTGATGCCAGCGCTGATTGTGGGCACCGGCGTCACACGTCACAACAACAGCACAGGAGTTCTGGGAGACCAAGTGTCAACACTGAGGGAACAGCGCAGAACGGAAGGTGAGTATAAGCTTTATTATTTTAGGGGGGGCAAGCAAGGGGTAAGAGAAGAAGTTGTCCAGCCAAGCTACATGGAGACCAAAGGTTCTTTGCATGTTTCCTCATTATTAATGAGGTGCTAAATAAGCTGGGGAAGATAATTGCCCCTAGCTAAACAACTCGGGTTCATACAAGGGACATCACATGCAATATTTCAATGTCATATTTATAATAATCTGATGTCAAGACAATCCACAAACAGCGTGTGCAGAATTAGTCGGTGATTTGTATTTTTAATTAATTTTATTAATGAACAACTACAGTGCTGTCAGTCAATGCAAAAGATTAACAAGCATGAAACCTGAATATTTAAGAAGTGAAAGTGTGGTTTTGTCTTTCTTAGGACAATATCTCTGAGTGCAGAATCATTGGGCAACTAAATGAAATAAATAAATGTTCTTATCTCAATTGTTTATTTTAAACTGTTAAAGTGAGAACAAGAACCAAACAACTCAAAGTGTATAAAAATATATTTCTGAAATTTCCAAAAAAAGATCAGTGACCAATATTGCCCCTCTTCTCTTTAATAACAGCCATAAACCTTTCAGCCTTGAAGTCTGTCAGTTTCTTAATCTGTTGACAATCAACTTATGGCAGCACCAACCACAGCCTCCCAGACACTGCTCAGAGAGGGACTGTTTTCCTTCACTATAAATCTCCCATGTAAAGATGGCCCACAAGTTCTTCATAGGCCGGGTTTCGGTCAGGTAAGGAAGGGGCCATGTCGTCATTGTCTCATCTTTAAGTTCTTTATTGGCACAGAGCCGTGAAGACTTTAATGCCGTGATGAAGAATTGCACAGCAGGAAATTCCTGGTTTTCTTGAAAGACACAGACATTTTCTGGAACCATTGCTGGAAAAAGTGTCTTCTAAAAACTAACAGTAGGTTTGGGAGTTGATTTTGAGTCTATATTCAACCAGAAAAGGTCCAATGAGCTCATCTTTAATAATCCCAGCCCATACCAGTACCCTACCTCCACTTCGCTGGCATCTGAGTGGAAGTGGGGAGTCTGTGCCCTTTACTGATCCAGCCACGGCCCATCCTTCTGCTACGTTCAGAGTCATTCATCGCATCAGTCCATAAAACTTTGAACAATCTGTATCAAATATTTCCTGGCCCGTCCTGACATTTCCTCTTTTGTTTCTTGCTAAGTGGTGGGTGGGCTCAGCCTCCTCACCTCGGCCATGTCTTTGATTATTGAACACCTGGTACTTCTGTGCCTTACTCAGTGGTGGTTGGGTTCAGCCCCCTCACCTTGTCCATGATTTTGAGCAATGAACACCTTTTATTTCTGTGTCTTGCTCAGTGGTGGTCGGACTCAGCCTCTTCACCTCGGCCGTGTCTCTGAGCACTGAACACCTTGTACTTCTGGGCCCTCCAGGGAGGTTGCAGTACTGGCATCTGACATCACTGGAAGATAATGGCTTCCTGGCTGCTTCACGTTTGATTGTTCTCGTATTTTTGGCAGTTATTGTGTGTCTTTTTTCACAACATGTTTGTTGTGATCCTACTATTTGCAACAAAACGTTTTATAGCTCTCTAATCACGCCCCAATATCTTAGCAATTTCAATAGTGATGCACCACCAGCAAGATGTGTAACAATTTCTTACTTTTCAAAGTCGGTTAAATCTAATTTTTGGCCCATTTTGCCTGAGGAAAAAAGTTGCCTAAAAATTCTGCACACCCTGATAAAAGGTGTTGTATCCTGAGGCCGCGCCCAATTATTACAAAAATGCACATCACCTGATCTGCTTCATCCAATCAGCATTCAGGTTTATATAGTTTGGAGTTGGACAATCTGAATGAAAATAATAATCTGATCACTATATTCACTGCCTACTAATTCTGCACACAGCATATCTGTGTGTGGGACATATTCACATCTCTAGTTCCAAGTGCCAGGATTTTCAGTCCAGACAACCCACAGAAATATAATATCAACACAAATTATGGATATATCATAGAAAAATATTTAGAATTGAGAGTCCTCAGTGGTTGATACCTTTTAATGGCTAAGGGCTCATACTCACTGGCGCCGAAAACGGATGATATTCAGCCGAAAAAAAATCGGATTCAAATCTGACCAATGTTATTCAATAGGTGAGTTCTCATTTGCGATTTTTTTCTCATCAGAAATTGGTGTGAGAAAAAAATCACAGCATGCTGCGATTTGATGCGATTTTGGCATGAGAATCGCCAATGCAAGTCAATGGGTGCGAGAAATCATCGCACAGCACTCGCACCATGCAAGTGCTGTCCGATTTATACGCACCAGTCTCCTTTGAAAAGCCGGCAATTCATCCTCGGCTACTGTAAAATCATACTGACAGCTCACAAAACACTAGATACATACACATAGAATACATATATATATATATATATATACATGTCATTGTGACACATACATATATATATATATTTATAGTTCATACACTTCTACATACTGTAGTAGCCGCTAATTCAATTACCGGCTTTTGTGAAATCACAGAAGCCGACATGAAATGATACATTGTTTACACACAGTTAACCATGTCATTTCATGTATTTTGATATATGGTTTTAACTTACAATTACATAAGTGTATGTGTGCAAAATTTCAGACATGTAGGGGTTAATTAAAGGTGTAAATTCGTTGAAAAAAAATGCGTGGGCTCCCGCTGTATTTTCTCCACCAGACAGACAAAGCAAGCGAGTGGGGGCAGATAATAGCCTAGGGAGGGTGCATTTATTTTGTGCCCCCCCTGGCTACTAACATCTGCCCCCAGACACCCCAGAAAAGGCAAATCTCTAATTAGATTAGCCCTTTCTGGCACTTTGCCCGTCTATTCCCATTGCCCTGTAGCGGTGGTGAATGGGTTAATAAGGGGTTAAAGCCACCTTGCAATTGAAAGGTCACTTTAAGCCAGGTTAATAATTGAGAGCTGTCAATTAGACAACTATCAATTATTAATCCTATTGTATGAAAGAAAAATCAAACACACACACTTTAATAAAAAAGAAGTTTAATGAAATAATCAAACAGTTTTTGACCATATTTTATTTTCCTGCTAAAACCATTTCCTGTAATAAAAATAAAATAAAAAAGCAAAATTGTTCTTACCTCTCCGATGCACAGTCAGGTCCCACGCTGTAATCTATCAGAAAGGGTTAACAGGTTACAGCTAGCAGGGAGCTAATGCTGCCTGCTGAGCTGTTACCCCCCGAATGAATGAGCTTATCTTCCAGCGAAAGGAGAGGAAGTGATTAATGAATGAAGCTTAATTGATTTATTCCCACTTTCACTTCAGGTCAGGTCACCATGACCTGACCTAAAGTGAAAGTGGGACGCAATCAATTAAGCTTCATTCATTAATCACATCCTCTCCTGTCGGCCAGAGATAAGCTCATTCATTCAGGTGCTTTCAGCTGAGCAGGCAGAATTACTTGCGCTGCTTGGTTGAAAGCTAGTTAACCCTTTGTGAAGGATTACAAAGTGGGACCTGACAGATCGCCAGATAGGTAAGAATAATGTTGTTTTATTATTTTTTCTTTATTATAGGAGATCAAGGGCTTCGCAGGGATTAAGAGTTAAATAAAAGATGGTCAAAAAAATTTGTTTTTATTTCATTAAAATTATTTATTCTTAAAGTGTGTGTGTTTTTTTATTTCCTTCAATAGGATTAATAATTGATAGTTGTCAAATTGACAGCTCTCAATTATTAACCTGGCTTAAAGTCACCTTTCAATTGCAAGGTGGTTTTAACCCCTTATTAACCCATTCGCCACCGCTACAGGGCAATGGGAATAGACGGGCAAAGTGCCAGAAAGGGCTAATCTAATTAGAGATTTGCCTTTTCTGGGGTGTCTGGGGGCAGATGTTAGTAGCCAGGGGGGCACAAAAAAATGCACCCTCTCTAGGCTATTATTATCTGCCCCCACTCGCTGGCTTTGTCTGTCTGGTGGAGAAAATACAGTGGGAGCCCACGCATTTTTTTTCAACGAATTTACACCTTTAATTAACCCCTACATGTCTGAAATTTTGCACACATACACTCATGTAATTGTGTAAGGTTCTGTGTACATGTTCCTGAAACTCAGTTTTTCCGTCAGCCATTTTACTTTCTGTCTTGCTGCAGCTGTCTTGCCCTCAGTCAATATGGAGTTTCCAGCTTGCATGTTCCCGCCCTGATTCTCTCCCTCTTGTTCTTAAGCAGCCACAGCTGAGCAATCAGTGCTTCAGAATCAAGCCTGCAGTGAACCTGTGACCTGACTCCTGGAAGCCTTGGACCTTGTACTCCAGTTATTTCCTATTGTGGAACTTTGGAACACTCGTGGACTTTGGAACCTTGCTATTTGATAAATCCACGTTTGCATGGACTTATGGTAACAGAGAAGAGATCCTGAACCTGTTGTGAGAGTGATTGCTGAGCTTAAGTTACTCTGGCCTGCTGTGTCTCCTGCTTTTGTATCTGCAAACTGTGTGACTATTATTGCCACTTGTATGAAGTAATACAAGACCTTCTATATCAAACCTGTGACTCCTGTGTTTTCATCGCACCCAAGCACAAGACACTATATGAACTGTACTCCTTACATTACAAGATTCTGAAGCCAAACGTTAGTGTCTGCTGGGTCTGGAAAGGCTGTGTCTGCTGTAACTGTGGATATCAGATGTCCGGTTGAACTTTCTGTGATGATAGTGGTTGTGACTTCTCACAACCATTCCAGGTGAGCAGTTCCCTTAATTTTTTTTCTCTCTGCAGTGTTACCACAGGTAAACACTATTGTTTTTTTTTCTTCTCCTCTCCTTCCAGTACTCCTGTCTTAAAAGATCTGGAAAATGGAGGCCCGCATAAAGGAACTTTGCGGAGTGACTGATAACATCCTTGCAGATTTGCAGACTATAAAAACCCGTTTTACAAACCTACAGGACCTCACTAACCACAATTTGCAAGTGTTTGGACAAACTGCCCAGGATTTGCGAGCCAGGATTGAGGTTCTAGAGGAGCGAGTCCAGGCTCCTGCCGTAGCCCCGAGTCCTGGGATTCCTAAGTTGCCCCCTTTTCGTTTTGGCGGTGAACGTGAGAAATTCAGGGGATTTATTAATCAATGCAATCTTTTTTTTTCTGCACATGCTTCACAATTTCCCACTGAACGATCTAAAGTGCTTATTATAATTATGTTGCTTACCAACAAGGCTTTGATGTGGGCAAACCCTCTGATTGAGACTGAGGATGAATGTTTGGATCATATTGATGCTTTCATTTCAGCCATGGGGCAGGTGTTTGATGACCCCAATCGAGGTGCAACAGCTGAAGCAGCCATGTTAGCTTTGCGCCAAGGTAAGCACTCGGTAGCTGAATATGCCTTGGATTTCAGGAGATGGGCCCTTGATACCACCTGGGACAGTTCCGCCAAAAAATCTATTTTTCGAAAGGGGTTATCTCCACTAATTAAGGATGAACTTGCTCGTGCCGACCCTCCCACTGCGTTAGGTGACTTTATTAACTACTGCATCCGTATTGATACTCGTCTGACTGAACGCAGGCAAGAGAGATGGTTCGAAAGCAATCGCACTAACCTTTTCCTACCTTCCTCTCCAGCTAAGGAACCTTTGAGTAGGATCACACGGGAACCTGAACCTGAACCCATGCAGGTAGACTCTTTACAACGACGGGTTAGTGATGCACGCAAGGAACATCGTTTTAAGGAGAATCTATGTTTCTATTGTGGTAAGTCAGGGCACTTCATTATAAACTGCCCCAGCCGTTCTCGTAAGACTACTGCAGCACTCATTCACTGTGAGTGTTGCGAGAGGGGATCTGTTAGGTCCGAGCCTCAGGCTCCAGAGAAATCTGCAGCAACAGATCTTGATTTCTCGGACTTAAACTCCGTTACTTCTGAGGACGTTGACTGTGTAAACGCTGCAATTTTTCAAGTTTCCTCAGCGGTGTCCCAGCTGAGTTGTAAGAAAAACAATTCTCATTGCTTTCTTTCCATCAAACTCTGGGTTGACTCAGCTTGGGTGTCTAGCTCTGCTATGATCGACTCAGGGGCAAGTGGAAATTTTATGGATGTCTCCTTTGCTCTGAAACAGGGGATACATTCAGTGAAGAAGGCTACTCCAGTACAGATGGAAACTGTGGATGGCTCCCTGCTGACCTCTGGACCAGTGGATCAGGAAACAGAGCCTTTGAGGGTTCTTATGGGTAAAGATCATCAAGAGAAACTGTCCTTTATGCTTATCTCTTCTCCCCACTTTCCCATTATTCTAGGGCTACCATGGCTGCAGGCTCAGAATCCTACCATTAACTGGGAGACCAAGGAATTACACTTTCCAGAGAAACAGATGAGTCCAAAAGTTTCAGCTTGCTCTGTTCCTAAAGGAACCATGTCAGTCCCTGAACTACCAGCTGTATACCAGGACTATGTGGATTTATGTGACAAGAAGAACGCTGACCAGCTTCCCCCTCACCGTCCATATGATTGTCCAATTGAATTATTGCCTGGAGCAGAGATACCTTTTGGTAAGATTTACCCCCTGGCGGGGCCCGAGCTAAAGGCTTTAAAGGATTAAATAGACGAAAATCTAGCCAAGGGCTTCATACGCCCCTCTTCATCTCCTGTAGGTGCACCCATCTTCTTTGTAAAGAAGAAAGATGGATCTCTGAGACCCTGCGTAGACTATAGGGAACTCAATAAGGTTACTATTAGAAACCGTTATCCATTGCCTTTAATCCCTGAGTTATTGGAGAGAGTGCGACATGCCAAAATTTTCTCTAAACTAGATCTCCGTGGGACCTATAACTTAGTCCGTATTAGACCTGGGGATGAATGGAAGACTGCATTCAGGTCACGCTATGGACACTTTGAATATCTAGTTATGCCTTTTGGTCTGAGTACCGCCCCAGCCACTTTCCAACACTTGGTGAATGACATCTTCAGGGATCTCCTAGATACATTCGTGGTGATTTATTTGGATGATATTCTAATTTTTTCTAACTCCACAGAGGAACATCATGGACATGTGAGAATGGTCTTGGAACGTCTAAGACAAAATCATCTTTACATCAAACTTGAAAAGTGTGAATTCCATAGGACCGAAATTCAATTTCTGGGGTATGTACTGTCTACACAAGGAATTAGTATGGATGGAAGCAAGACCCAAGCCATCAAGGATTGGCCAAGTCCTAGAAATGTGAAGGAGGTGCAGTGCTTCATCGGGTTTGCCAACTTCTATAGACGTTTCATTAGGAATTTCTCTGAGGTAGTGTCACCTATCACCCAACTTACCCGGAAAGAGTCTAGGTTCTCCTGGACTCCCCAAGCCCAGGAAGCATTTTCCCGTTTAAAAGATAAATTTACCACTGCACCTATCTTAGTACATCCCAACCCCGAACTTGCCTTCATAATAGAGGTGGATGCTTCGGACTGTGCCGTTGGAGCTATACTCTCTCAGAGAACAGGTGAGAAGAATGTCTTGCATCCCTGTGCCTTCTTTTCCCAGCAGTTGTCTTCGGCTGAGAGGAACTACGATGTGGGCAATAGAGAGTTGTTGGCCATTATTGCCGCCTTCAAAGAATGGAGACACCTTCTTCAGGGAGCTGCACAGCAAATAGTCGTCCTGACAGACCATCGTAACCTTGAATTTATCAGGTCGGCTAAGTGCCTGACTCCTCGCCAGGCTCGCTGGAATCTTTTCTTAAACCAATTTAATTTTATCATTTCTTATAGACCAGGATCGCGCAATGGAAAGGCTGATGCACTCTCTAGGATTTATTCAGCAGAGACACGTCCACTTACTCCTCCTAAGACTATTCTTCCTGACTCTAGATTCCTGGGAGTGATTCATAATCAAGACCTACTTAAGGACATCAAGGAAGCATACCATGCGGATTCCTTTTTGGCACAACCCCCAAGGGACGTAAGTCTTGTCTTTAAGAATGGTGTGTGGATTCAGGGACAACGTCTGTATATTCCTGAAACAGTCAGATTAAGAGTATTGCAACTCATTCACGATTCCAAGATAGCTGGGCATAGAGGAATTCTAAAGACACAGGAATTTCTTTCTCGTTTCTTTTGGTGGCCCACTTGCAGGAAGGATGTTTTAAACTATGTCACTTCATGTGAAGTCTGTGCAAGATGCAAAACACCTCGCTCCTCACCAACTGGTCTGTTGCAACCTCTTCCCACCCCGTCCCGCCCGTGGGGATCCATTTCTATGGACTTCATTGTGGAGTTACCAACCTCTCAAGGGAAGAACACCATTCTAGTGGTGGTTGATCGTTTAACAAAAGCAGCTCATTTTATCCCTTGTGTCGGCTTACCCACTGCAAGACAGACATCAGATTTGATGATTAAAAATGTGTTTTGTTTACATGGAGTACCAGATGAGGTTATTTCGGATCGAGGGGTGCAATTCACTTCAAGGTTTTGGCAAAATTTCTGTGCAGCATTGGACATTAAAGTGAACCTTTCTTCTGCTTTTCATCCTCAGACTAATGGACAGACGGAACGAACCAATCAGACCCTGGAGCAGTATCTTCGCTGCTTTATCTGCCACCTACAGGATGATTGGGTGGATCTACTTCCACTGGCTGAGTTCTCTTATAACAACTCTCAGAGCGCCTCCACTAAGCAGTCTCCTTTTTACTCCAATTTAGGTTATCATCCTAATATTCTTCCTCGATTTCCCATAGAAACGCCTTTGCCAGCAGTGGCTGAAAGAATCACGTCTTTACAAAAGAATATGGATCTTCTAAAGGGAAATCTGGAATTGGCTCAGGAAAGGTACAAGAAAGCCGCAGATAAATTTCGTAAACCTGCACCAGCTTTCAAGGTAGGAGACCTGGTCTGGCTGTCAACCAGAAATCTTAAGTTAAGAATTCCATCATCTAAGTTGGGACATAAATACATTGGACCTTATAAAATCAGTAAAATTATAAGTGCTGTCGCTTGTCGTCTTCAACTGCCCAGAACTATGAGAATCCACCCTGTCTTTCATGTATCTCTACTAAAGGCTGCGACACCCAATACGTTTCCTGGACGTTCTTCTCCTTGCCCTGACCCAGTGCTAGTCGATGGTCAGGAAGAATTTGTGGTGGAAAGGATTCTAGATTCCAGGTTGTATAGAAATCAGTTACAATATTTGATTAAATGGCAGGGCTACCCAGTGGAGGACAATTCATGGGAACCAGTCAATAACGTTAATGCTCCTCGCTTGCTCCGTCAGTTTCATCAGAGGTACCCACACAAGCCTGGTCTGAGGTCATCCGGAGGTTGTCCCTAAGGGGGGAGTAATGTAAGGTTCTGTGTACATGTTCCTGAAACTCAGTTTTCCGTCAGCCATTTTACTTTCTGTCTTGCTGCAGCTGTCTTGCCCTCAGTCAATATGGAGTTTCCAGCTTGCATGTTCCCGCCCTGATTCTCTCCCTCTTGCTTCTTAAGCAGCCACAGCTGAGCAATCAGTGCTTCAGAATCAAGCCTGCAGTGAACCTGTGACCTGACTCCTGGAAGCCTTGGACCTTGTACTCCAGTTATTTCCTATTGTGGAACTTTGGAACACTCGTGGACTTTGGAACCTTGCTATTTGATAAATCCACGTTTGCATGGACTTATGGTAACAGAGAAGAGATCCTGAACCTGTTGTGAGAGTGATTGCTGAGCTTAAGTTACTCTGGCCTGCTGTGTCTCCTGCTTTTGTATCTGCAAACTGTGTGACTATTATTGCCACTTGTATGAAGTAATACAAGACCTTCTATATCAAACCTGTGACTCCTGTGTTTTCATCGCACCCAAGCACAAGACACTATATGAACTGTACTCCTTACATTACAAATTGTAAGTTTAAACCATATATAAAAATACATGAAATGACATGGTTAACTGTGTGTAAACAATGTATCATTTCATGTCGGCTTCTGTGATTTCACAAAAGCCGGCAATTGAATTAGCGGCTATTACAGTATGTAGAAGTCTATGAACTATAAATATATGTATATATATATGTCACAATGACATGTATATATATATATATATATATATATATATATATGTATTCTATGTGTGTATATGTATTGTTTCTATTCTTTATTAAAGCTGTCAGTGTGAGTTTACAGTATAGCCGGGTATGAATTAGCGGCTATTATACTATGTAGAAGTGTATGACCTATATACAGTGGTGGCCAAAAGTATTGGCACCCCTGCAATTCTGTCAGATAATACTCAGTTTCTTCCTGAAAATGATTGCAATCACAAATTATTTGCTATTTTTATCTTCATTTAATTTTCTTGCAATGAAAAAACACAAAAGAGAATGAAGCAAAATCAAATCCTTGATCATTTCACACAAAACTCCAAAAATGGGCCAGACAAAAGTATTGGCACCCTCAGCCTAATACTTGGTTGCACAACCTTTAGCCAAAATAACTGCGAACAACCACTTCCGGTAACCATCAATGAGTTTCTTACAATGCTCTGCTGGAATAGTAGACCATTCTTCTTTGGCAAACTGCTCCAGGTCCCTGATATTTGAAGGGTGCCTTCTCCAAACTGCCATTTTGAGATCTCTCCACAGGTGTTCTATGGGATTCAGGTCTGGACTCATTGCTGGCCACCTTAGAAGTCTCCAGTGCTTTCTCTCAAACCATTTTATAGTGCTTTTGGAAGTGTGTTTTGGGTCATTGTCCTGCTGGAAGACCCATGACCTCTGAGGGAGACCCAGCTTTCTCACACTGGGCCCTACATTATGCTGCAAAATTTGTTGGTAGTCTTCAGACTTCATAATGCCATGAAGATGACACGCACCACACTGAGGTGGATACCAGGGCTATGGGGTACTCGGAGCCGAGCCCATTGATTTCTATGGGAGTTGTCACTGGCAGCGGGACTCGGTCCGTGGCCCTGGCGGTCATGCAATGGGGGATATTTACAGGGGATTATTAGGATAGGTAGTTTGTGACGCCACCTGTGGTATCTGATCAATTGGACCAGCGCTGCTATAAGGATCTTCGCAGGGGATGTTATGGGGGCAGCTGGGTGGTAAGTCTCCCACAGGTGAGACGGGTCCCTGGAAGTCTATGGTGATGGTGCAGGGTGTAGTTAAGAATTCAGTCACACACAATGCAGCTTCTTTTCATACCTTTTACTTGAAGGTGTTTCAGCAAGATCCCGGGGAGCTGATTGGGGTGAAGAATGCACATTCGGGTAACCGCTGAGCAGGTTAGAGGCCTCCTTAACTTCAAATATATCTGAGTCCAAACTTGCGTGAAGCGAAGTTAACTCTGTAATCTCCAGCTTTCTCAATAGCTGTAATGCCCGGCCGACATTGTGGTGGAGCCTTCTATGTCTCTGACTAGCAGATGTTGAGAGAACTAAGTCCTTACTTTTGTCGTGCACTTGACTCAAAGTCCCCGTTCTCCCTGACTCCGGTTACGTATCGACGCCTAGGGCTGCTCTCTGCGACCTGTAGTCCAGATGCCTCCGGTTTTCTTGTTACTATGCTTGAAACACTAGCAACGCTTCGGACCCCGGTGTCCGGTTAATTAGTGCAGGTAATCCAATACCCAAGGCACTTCTCTATCTTCTCCACTGCGCCCTTCGCCCTGCTTCCCGCTCTTAACATAAGCACTTGTAGCTTTCGATGGTAAAGTCAGCTTTCTTCTAGAGCTCACTGAATAGCTCTCAGTATCCTCCAAGTCCAGACTGGACTGACACTGAACTGCCCTGCACTCAGACAGGAAACAGACTGGGATGACTCACTCTTGAGCCACCTGGAGCTTGACTAAACTCCTCTCCCTCCTAAGTTGACTGACTGGAAAGACTGAACTGAAACTCAACCCAGCTCTGCTACGTGTCACTCCCTTTTATACCCCTGATGGGTGTGTCTGAAAGTGTGAGTGAAGTGAATGCATATCAAGCGTTGCGGTTACCTTCCTGTGCACTTTCCTGGATAATGTGTGCCTGACATAGCTGGGCCACACATCCCCCCTTGGTTAAACACAGCACTCCCGAGCTGTAAAAGAGAAAAAGAAAACATTTTTTTTTTTTTTTGCATTAAACAACAACATTTTAACTCATCCCATCCGGGAGGTACGACTTCTTGAACGTTACAATTTGTACATTAGAAAAAATACAAAAGTATCAAAATATTCTCAATATACAAGACAAATTCTTGTGGAGGACCCGCACCAAAAACCTCCCACGTGGGTCCTGGGTGGGCTGCAGGACTTCTGACTGCAGACCTCACTCTAGGCCACACCATACGGGTTTTTCTTCAGAGGTAGATAGTAATGGTTTCGTGTAAAACCAAGATGGTGCACCGTAGTGCAAACTATTTACAAAGCAAGTTCTTGGGCTGGCACAGTCCACAGCCACGCAGTCCATTGCATGGGAAAAAGACACATATATATATATATAAATTTCAAGTATTCATTAATTCTTCACTTTAACTTTCACTTTACCCAGCCGGGTATTCTATCTGAACATACAAGCTATGTAAAATTTTCATACATATCAGTAAAAGACAATAAAGTGCAATTCTGCTAAACTTCTTTCAACTTTATACATGCTTTAGTTGCAGTAAACCCCTGTCTGGGTCCTACTGGCTTTCATTTTTCTTGCTAACTTCAATAACGTCTTCCACTCCTGGGGCTGGAACGACGCGGTGTTCTTTTGATCGCATAACAAATAAGTCATGGCCTGCTATCAGCGTTTGAGTGGCCACAGTTCTCATTCTAACGGTGGACCCAACGGGTACTTCTTTTCTGTAGGACGCTGATTGCGTCGCTGCAGGGGCCACAGTAACTTGCGATGCTGGTTGCGTTGCTGAGGTAGTCGCAGGGGGCGATGCAAAGTGGTCGCAGATTGCGATGCAGAGTAGGTCGCCGATTGCGATGCAGGGGGCGACGTAGGTCGAGATGAGTATGCAGGGGGCGATGCTGAGGCACGGCCTGGTGCGGTGAGAGCTTGGGACTGGGACGCTTCGGTATTGTGTACGGTACCGGCGTCGGGGACGGGGTCACTGACAATAGAGACGTTTAGGGCATACCATCCCTTTAAACCCCAGTGCCGGGTGTAGCTCACTATGTCCCCATTTATCAGGTCCCTCCCAGGATGACCGATGGGCAAGTGGGACTCCACGTCCCGGTGGCTCACAAAGACCCCCGCATAGAGGCCCGGCTCGCGGATAAAGCCCCAGCCCTTGCGGAGCTGAAACTCGGTGACGCACCCCTGCCGCCGCGGTTCCCGTCGGGTACCTTTATCTCGGCGGACGGTTTCTTTATCAGCGAAGAACTTTTCATGCCATTCCTGTCGGTCTCGCTGTGTCTTTCTATCTTCCTCCTGCTGTTGTCTCACTTTCTCGCAGTGCTGCCAGGCATTTCCGGTTTGGAGGTCGTAAGTCACGTCGTCCAGACGCTCCATCTCATCCCAGTCGATCTCCGGCAATGATGGCTGGGACCCCTCCGGTGATCTTACCGGGGAACCGTACTCTGCTGTGGCCTCCTGGCCTGGCCGGCACTCCGGACCGGGCAGGGCCTCTTCAGCCTCCTTCCCCTCCACCTCTGCATCGGTGGGATCAGGTACAGCACTTTTGGGGGCAGCCTCCGATCTCTCTTTAGCCTTCCTCAGCAGGGAACTTGGGAAATCAGGAGACGGCGTTATGCTTGTGGGAGAGAGCACTGCGTCCCACAGCAGCCGCTGTGTCTGGGCACGCCAGCGTCTCTCCGTCTCCTGCAAATCTGCATGACGCTGGATCATTCTTTTTAGCGCCGCATTTTCTTTCTGCAGCTCCAGCATTGCGGGGTTAGTGTCCCGATCTGGGGACAGCTCCGGCACAGGTAGTAAATCTTCCGGTAAGCAGGGTTTGTATGCCTCCGGTCCTCTGCACAGATTCTCCTGTCCTTCCGCCATCTCGTCCCAGGCCAGACTGTAGTTTCCATCAGGAACAATCTGGTCTCTTCCGTGGAGGCGGGATTTGCGTCTCCTCCTCTTCGCATAGAGGATGAAGAGGAGGCGGATTTCCTTAGCAGTGGGGCAGGATCGCACATTATAGTAGCATTTTGAGAGGGCGGCCATATCTTTCGCGCCACAGGGGGGGTACACGCCCACGAATGCACGCCCACCTTCTTCACCAGCGCCTCAGGGCGCCAATATGGCGGTAAAATGGCGGTATTTGGCGCCAAATGCAGCAAACAGTCTTTTTCACCAAACAGTTCAATATAGGCACACAGGACTCACAATTGCAAGTTTCGCATCCTGTTCGTGACGCCAGAAGATGACACGCACCACACTGAGGTGGATACCAGGGCTATGGGGTACTCGTAGCCGAGCCCATTGATTTCTATGGGAGTTGTCACTGGCAGCGGGACTCGGTCCGTGGCCCTGGCGGTCATGCAATGGGGGATATTTACAGGGGATTATTAGGATCGTTCAAGCAGTCCAGTGCCAGAGGCAGCAAAGCAACCCCAAAACATCAGGGAACCTCCGCCATGTTTGACTGTAGGGACCGTGTTCTTTTCTTTGAATGCCTCTTTTTTTTCCTGTACACTCTATGTTGATGGTTTTTCCCAAAAAGCTCGACTTTTGTCTCATCTGACCAGAGAACATTCTTCCACAATGTTTTAGGCTTTGTCAGGTAAATTTTGGCAAACTCCAGCCTGGCTTTTTTATGTCTCGGGATAAGAAGTGGGGTCTTCCTGGATATCCTACCATACAGTCCCTTTTCATTCAGACGCCGATGGATAGTACGGGTTGACACTGTTGTACCCTCGGACTGCAGGGCAGCTTGAACTTGTTTGGATGTTAGTCGAAGTTCTTTATCCACCATCCGCACAATCTTGCGCTGAAATCTCTCGTCAATTTTTCTTTTCCTTCCACATCTAGGGAGGTTAGCCACAGTGCCATGGGCTTTAAACTTCTTGATGACACTGCGCACGGAAGACACAGGAACATTCAGGTCTTTGGAGATGGACTTGTAGCCTTGAGATTGCTCATGCTTCCTCACAATTTGATTTCTCAAGTCCTCAGACAGTTCTTTGGTCTTCTTTCTTTTCTCCATGCTCAATGTGGTACACACAAGTACACAGGACAGAGGTTGAGTCAACTTTAATCCATGTTAACTGGCTGCAAGTGTGATTTAGTTATTGCCAACACCTGTTAGGTGCCACAGGTAAGTTACAGGTGCTGGTGATTACACGCATTAGAGAAGCATCACATGATTTTTCAAACAGTGCCAATACTTTTGTCCACCCCCTTTTTTAGGTTTGGTGTGGAATTATATCCAATTTGGCTTTAGGTCAATTCTTTTTGTGTTTTTTCATTGAAGACTAATTAAATGAAGATAATAATACCAAAGAATTTGTGTTTGCAATCATTTTCAGCAAGAAACTGAGAATTATCTGACAGAATTGCAGGGGTGCCAATACTTTTGGCCACCACTGTATATATATTTTTCCTTTCATTCAATTAACCATCCTCCTCTCACCTGACTATAAGAAGGGGTGTGGATGGGACCCATTAAAATCTCTCATCCATACAGACTGGGGTCAGATTCAAGATAAATGATGCGTATCGTAGATCTGTACAAATTTCCCTGGCATCTCCTCCGCCAGAAGGTCTCACAAAAAGTAACATGTTTCTGAATGTATCATTTATTTTTTCTACTGATTTTGCCTTTTATGTATGTCTTTTTGTAATTTTGTAATCACTGCACCCTTTTTCATATATTAAATGTAAGTTTGTTCCTGACTGCTTTAACCTCTTAAGGACTGCCGATACGCCTTTTAACGGCAGCGTCTAATGGTACTTATTCCTCAGCGCCGCTTTTTAATGGCACTGAGAAATAAGGGCATAGCGCCCCCAGTGTCGGAAAATCTCCAGTGTCTCAGATCTCGCTGCATAACTGGGACCCTAGAGAACATTATCAGGGCCAATAAAACATCGCATAACCCTCGGCCCAGTGTTAATCTATGGGCCAGCTCAGATCTGCGATTATTTTCTCATGCCCATTCGCGAGAACAATCGCAACATGCTGTAATTGGCAGCGAGACTTGTCTCACTCGAACCCATATAAGTCTATGGGTACGAGTGACACAACGCACAGCACTCGGATATCACCCGAGTGCGGTGCGATATACGCCGACGCCGGCAGCAGAGGAGATGGAGAAATTAATTTCTCCACCTCCTCCGCAGCTGTGCGAGAGGATCGGAGAACAGTAGCATGACACTCGGCTCCGGCTCGCATCGGATGTGATACGCTCATGTGACTTCAGCCTGCGTATGAGAAACTGAATAACCATTTACAGTTGTATCTGAGTCACACGTGCAACGAGTCGGAAGTGTTCATGACACGCATGATAGGATTAGATACACTGGCTCAGCAGCACACTATTCCTGGGCAGTGGCGGATTTTAATAGGGTCAATCTGGGCGGTAGCCCAGGGACCAGTGGTGTGGGGGGGCACACCACAGGGCCGCCATCAGGGCATTACGGCCCTGACTGGCGTATGGAGCCCGGTGGGCAGAGGAGGCCCGCATCGGACCCCGTTTCTTCTGCTCACTGGGCCCCTACCGGCAGCCGGCAGGCTAAACCGGGCTCTTAGCGGCGCTGCAGCAGTTTAACGCTATTGACGTCAATAGTTAACAGACGCCAGCCAATCAGAGGCTGACGTCATTGTCAGTCGCCGGCGAGTGTGCGCTTCAGCTGCGTGAAGGGAGGTTCGCCGCAGGAGCGCGGCAAGGTAAAAAGAACTTGCTTTTTTTTTTATTGAGAGCGGCAATCCGGGGGGCCCGGGGCAGACTGTGAAACATGGGGGCAGAGTGTGAGACATGGGGGACAGAATGCTGGACACGGGGGCAGACTGTGAGACATGGGGGCAGAATGCTGGACATGGGTGCATACTGTGAGACACGGGTGCATACTGTGAGACACGGAGCAGACTGTGAGACACGGGGGCAGAATGCTGGACACGCGTGCAGACTGTGAGACACGGGGGCAGAATACTGGACATGGGGGCAGACTGTGAGACACAGGGGCAGACTGTGAGAAACGGGGGCAGAATGCTGGACACGGGGGCAGAATGCT
The DNA here is from genome assembly GCA_033576555.1 of Oophaga sylvatica. Classification (NCBI taxonomy): domain Eukaryota; kingdom Metazoa; phylum Chordata; class Amphibia; order Anura; family Dendrobatidae; genus Oophaga; species Oophaga sylvatica. The sequence continues at coordinate 119,714,382 of JARQOD010000008.1, forward strand.
GGACATGGGTGCAGACTGTGAGACACGGGGGCAGAATGCTGGAAACGGGGCAGACTGTGAGACACGGGGGCAGAATGCTGGACACGGGGCAGACTGAGATACGGGGCAGACTGTGAGACATGGGGCAGAATGCTGGACATGGGGCAGAATGCTGGACACGGGCAGAATGCTGGACACGGGTGCAGACTGTGAGACACGGGGGCAGAATGCTGGAAACGGGGCAGACTGTGAGACACAGGGGTAGAATGCTGGATACGGGTGCAGACTATGAGACACGAGGGCAGAATGCTGGAAACGGGGCAGACTGTGAGACACGGGGGCAGAATGCTGGACACGGGGCAGACTGTGAGACCCGGGGCAGACTGTGAGACATGGGGCAGAATGCTGGACACGGGGGCAGAATGCTGGACACGGGGGCAGAATTTGCCAGCTCCTGTGCTGTGAATAAATAATTTAAAAAAAAAACCAGCGTGGGTTTCCCTGTATTTTTGGCAACCAGCCAGGCAAACCCTGAGGGCTGAAACCCTCAACTGTCAGCTTCAACAAGGCTGGTTATCAAGAATAGAGGGGTCCCCACGTTGTTGTTTTTTTATTTAAAAAATGGGCGTGGGCTCCCCCCATTTTTTACAACCAGCCTTGCTAAAGTAGACAGCTGGGGGCTGGTATTCTCATGCCATGGATATTGCCCCCACTAGCCTAAAAATAGCAACCCTCAGCAGCCCAGAAAAGGCCCATCTATTAGATGAGCCAATTCTGGCGCTTTGCCCGGCTCTTCCCACTTGCCCTGTAGCGGTGGCAAGTGAGGTTAATATTTGTGGGGTTGATGTCACCTTCTGTATTGACAGGTGACATCAAGCCCACAGCTTAGTAATGGAGAGGCGTCTATAAGACACCTTTCCATTACTAATCCTATAGTTATATGGTAAATAAAGAAACAGTCAGAATAAAGTCCTTTATTAGAAATAAAACAAAACACACTTTTTCTGTTATATTCACCCATACATTCTGATATTAGCCAGAGGTAAGTGTTCACACTGGGTGTTATGATTTGGTAACTGAGGAGGACAATAGCAAAAATAGGCTAGGCAACCAGACACCCAGAGAGGTTGGTAACTTAGCGGTTTGCAGACCCCAAAACTGACAACACAACTAGAATTAGCCGTGGGATGTACCTACGATGCCCTAGACGCCTCGACACAGCCAAAGAGTTAACTAAGCCTAAAGAGAGAAAGGGGAAAGCTAACTGCCCCGGAGTAGAGCCCCAAAGGAATAGATAGCCCCCAAACATATATTGCCGGTGAGACAGATGAAGCACAAACACAGACAGAAAATAGAGTAAGCAAATGCAGGGGCCCAAACTGTCTAGACAGAACAGGACAGAAAAGGATACTGTCTGCAATCCAGCAAAAACTCTAGGAAAAATTCTAACATGTCTGATATGCAAAAATACTGAGGCCACACGACCTCTCCCCCTCTAAATCAGAACTCTGGTGTGATCTGGACGCAAATCAACAGATACTGAAATAACAGGGAAATACATACGCTGTGGCAAATGAGAAACAGAGTCCAGCACAGGCCCCCGCAGGGAACTAGGCTGAACTAACTCCAGCAAGGCAGAAAACAGAGAAAAGCAAAAGGTAAACAAATGCCACAGAAATAAACAGCCAAATAACTTATCTGAAAGATGCAGGACACAGCAGAGAGCAAGCAGACTTCCAAATGGCTCAGGAATAAAACAAATCATCAGCAAGAATCATGGGAAGGCTGCTCACTTAAATCTCCCCAGTCAGTAACACCTGATCTCCAATCATCCCCGTCAGGTGAGAGACTTCTGTTAGCCAGAGCAGCTTCATTACCAGCAGCAAGCACCAAAGGGAGCCCATACTCAGAAGCCAAATTAAAGGTGTTCACAACAACTGGGCAGTTAGATCAGATTCATGAGAACACCTTGACAATGGTTGATAGGCTCACACTATTTGGCCAAATTTTGTGCTAAGCGTCTCATGTATATTTTTCCTAAATTTCAAAAGCCATTTTACTATTCACACTTCATGTATTTCACAATAACATGCTTTAACATGATTGAGTGCAACTATTTTCGCATTTTGATGGATGTTGCTTTTTTTGGTATGCACCTGTTCAGACTAGGTCTTGATGTTTCAGTCAGATTTTCTGTTATTTAAATGCTAAGCTTTCTGACTGAGCACTCGGCACTTCAACATGTGGTGATTTTAATTACATCTAATCACATTAGGTTCCGACCAACCCATAAATGTAGGCTTTACAAAGAGAGGTGTTGATATTCACTCATACATTCAGATATTAGCCTTAGGTAAGTGTTCACACTGGGCAGTTAGGTCAGGGACCCATCAGATTCATGAAAACACCTTGACGATGGTTGATGGCTCACATTATTTGGCCAAATTTTGTGCTAAGCGTCTCGTATATTTTTCCTAAATTTCAAAAGCCATTTTGCTATTCACACTTCATGTATTTCACATTGACATGCTTTCTGCCATCCGATGTACTATCCGGTCCATGAAACCCGGGACAATCTGACCATGGACGCGGGGGAGCGCATCCGATCATGGCCGGGTGTCAGCTGATTATCACAGCTGACACCCGGCACTACGTGCCAGGAGCAGTCACGGACTGCTCCCGGCACATTAACCCCTGGCACACCGCGATCAAACATGTTCGCGGTGTACCGGGGCACAGGGAAGCATCGCACAGGGAGGGGGCTCCCTGCGTGCTCCCCTGAGAACCTCAGAACAGCGCGATGTGATTGCGCTGTTCTGAAGCATTCCTCCCTGCAAGACCCCGGATCCAAGATTGCCACCGGGTCCTGCAGGGAGATGGCTTCCTCAAGTGCCTGCTGAGAGCAGGCGCTGAGGAAGCCTGTAGCAGTACCTGTGAGATCGCTGGTCTCACAGAGTGCTGTGCACACTGTCAGACCAGCGATCTGATTAAATACAGTGATGTCCCACCCTGGGACAAAGTAAAAAAGTTAAAAAAAATGAAAATCACAAGTGTAAAAAAAATTCCAAAATAAAGAAAAAAAAATATTCCCCAATAAATTAATTTCTTCCTGTAAATGAAAAAAACAAAACAATAAAAGTACACATATTTGGTATCGCCGCGTCCGTAACGACCCCACCTATAAGACTGACCCACTAGTTAACCCCTTTAGTGAACTCCTTAAAAAAAAAAAACAAAGCAAAAAATCAATGCTTTATCATCATACTGCCAAACAAAAAGTGGAATAACTCGCGATTGAAAAGACCAATATAAATAAACATGGTACCGCTGAAAACGTCATCTTGTCCTGCAAAAAACGAGCCGCCATACAGCATCATCAGCAAAAAATAAAAAAGTTATAGCTCGCAGAATAAAGCGATGCAAAAATAATTATTTTTTATATAAAATTGTTTTTATTGTATAAAAGCGCCAAAACATAAAAAAATGATATAAATGAGGTATCGCCGTAATCATACTAACCCGAAGAATAAAACTGCTTTATCAATTTTACCACACGCGGAACGGTATAAACGCCCCCCCAAAAGAAATTCATGAATTGCTGATTTTTGTTCATTCTAACCTCCCAAAAATCGAAATAAAAAGCGATCAAAAAATGTCATGTGCTCAAAAATGGTACCAATAAAAACGTCAACTCATACCACAAAAAATAAGATCTCACATGACTCTGTGGGCCAAAATATGCAAAAATTATAGCTCTCAAAATGTGGTGATGCAAAAACTATTTTTTGCAATAAAAAGCGTCTTTTAGCGTGACAGCTGCCAATCATAAAAACCCGAAATAGTAAATCAAACCCCCTTTATTACCCCCCTAGTTAGGGAAAAATAATAAAATTAAAAAAATGTATTTATTTCCATTTTCCCATTAGGGTTAGGGTTGCGGCTAAAGTTAGGGTTAAAGTTAGGATTAGGGTTGAGATTAGGGTAAGGGGTGTGTTAGGGTTAGGTTTGTGGTTAGGGTTATGGTTAGGGTTGGGACTAGGGCTAGGGGTGTGTTGGGGTTAGGGTTGGAGTTAGAATTGGGGGGTTTCCACTGTTTAGGCACATCAGGGGCTCTCCAAATGTGACATGGCATCTGATCTCAATTCCAGCCAATTCTGCGTTGAAAAAATCAAACTGTGCTCCTTCACTTCTGAGCTCTGCCATGCGCCCAAACAGTAGTACTCAGGACAAATTGCACAATGACTTTTGGGGTCCAATTTCTTCTGTTACCCTTGGGAAAATAAAATATTGGGGCGAAAATATTTTTGTAAAAAAAAAATGATTTTTTTGTTTTTACGACTGTAAGTTATAAACTTCTGTGAAGCACTTGGGGCTTTATAGCGCTCACCACACATCTAGATAAGATCCTTGTGGGGTCTATTTTCCAAAATGGGGTCACTTGGGGGGGGTTTCCACTGTTTAGGCACATCAGGGGTGTTAGGGTCTGCGGAACGCACCAAATATATGATGTAGAGAGGTGCGTTCGCAGCCCGGGGTCCACCGTGTAGGCGGAGCCTGCTGCTAGTAAAATGGCGCAAGAAGCGAACTCTGTTATCCCGCAGAGTCGCCAAAATAAATGCCGTAACGCGCTGTGGCAATATGTGCGAACTCTGTTATTCCACAGAGCCGCTAGAAGGAATGCCGCAGCGCTATATGGCGATGTGTGCGAACTCACTTAACACCACTGAGTCGCAAAATAAACACGCTAGGGCGCTGTCTAGCGTTGAAAGCCGCTGAGACAAACTTCTGCGTCCTGTCAGGCACCCAGGTACACAGTTGACTGCTAAGCGAACATAGAACGTGATCATGCGCTAATGTCCTCGCGGGAGTCACCCGCAATCTATGGCGTCTGAACGCCAGGCCCTGAATACGGCAATCAAACTCCTCACCGGTTATGCCGGTAATCTAGGGCATCTAGGACACCGACCCTGACCAGCTAGCATACCAAACTCCTCACCGATTAAGTCGGTATTCTAGGGGCTTATTTCAGCCGAGTCCTAACCACACACAAGCATGACCACACTGGCGCAAAGCATATAACGATTGATATTAGCGCATGGCGGCCCAGCCATGCCACCCTTTTATAGTAACAGCTACAGGACCTGCCAGAAACAAGGACTAATGAGAAACTGTTCCAAAACACATGTAGTTTCAGGACCTTCCTGGCGGACCAATAGGAGCTGCTGCAGTACCTGAACATGTGACCCCTGATCTCCAATGAGAGATCTTACCCTGGGCATGCTCAGAAGGGGAAACGCAGGACTTCGTCCCAAAGACGTCTGCTCCAGCACTGGCTATAATAGCAGATCCAGGAGAGGCAGCAGAAAGTCTCTGCACAGTATTGGAATGGGCAAGACGCTGGGACCGACGTCTCTGCTGAGCAGGCTCCACTGTGGCTGGAGATGAATGGGGGACTGCAGCGGGACTTGTTCGAGACTCCACTTGTGCAGCAGCGGGAACTCAAACCCTAACAAGGGGCTCTCCAAATGCAACATGACACCAGCAGACCATTCCATCAAAGTCTGCAATCCAAAACGTCACTACTTCCCTTCCGAGCCCTGACGTGTGCCCATACAGTAGTTTTCTCCCACATATTGGGTATCAGCGTACTCAGGACAAATTGGATAACAACTTTTGGCGTCCAATTTCTCCTGTTACCCTTGTGAAAATAAAATATTCAGGGCAAAAAAATCATTTTTGTAAAAAAAAAAGGATTTTTTATTTTTACGGCTGTACGTTATAAACTTCTGTGAAGCACTTTGGGATTCAAAGTGCTCACCACACATCTAGATAAGTTCCTTGTGGGGTCTATTTTCCAAAATGGGGTCACTTGTGGGGGGTTTCCACTGTTTAGGCACATCAGGGGCTCTCTAAATGCAACATGACGCCCACAGACCATTCCATCAAAGTCTGCAATCCAAAACATCACTACTTCCCTTCCGAGCCCCGACGTGTGTCCATACAGTAGTTTTTCTCCCACATATTGGGTATCTGTAATGTATGTAGTACAGTTCCTATAGCGTCTTGTGCTTGGGTGCGATGAAAACACAGGAGTCACAGGTTTGATATAGAAAAGTCCTGTATTACTTCATACAAGTTGGCAGAAATAGTCACACAGTTTGCAGACACAGAAACAGGAGACACAGCAGGCCAGAGTAATCCAAGCTCAGCAATCACTCTCCAATACAGATTCAGGATCTTCTTCTCTGTTACCGTAAGTCCATGCAAACGTGGGTCTTTCAAAGAGCAGGGTTCAGAGTCCACAAGTGCTTCAGAGTTCCTCAGTAGGAATAGCTGGAGTACAAGGTCCAAGGCTTACAGGAGTCAAGTCACAGGTTCACTGCAGGCTAGATTCTGAAGCACTGATTGCTCAGCTGTGGCTGCTTAAGAAGCAAAGGAGAGAATCAGGGCGGGAACATGCAAGCTGGAAACTCCATTTTGACTGAGGGCAAGATAGCTGCAGCAAGACAGAAAGTAAAATGGCTGACGAACAAACTGAGTTTCAGGAATATATACATAGAACCTTACATTACTCCCCCCTTAAGGACAACCTCCGGATGACCTCAGACCAGGCTTGTGTGGGTACCTCTGATGAAACTGACGGAGCAAGCGAGGAGCATTAACGTTATTGACCGGTTCCCATGAGTTGTCCTCCACTGGGTAGCCCTGCCATTTAATCAGATATTGTAACTGATTTCTATACAACCTGGAATCTAAAATCCTTTCCACCACAAATTCTTCCTGACCATCGACTAGCACTGGGTCAGGGCAAGGAGAGGAACGTCCAGGAAACGTATTGGGTGTCGCAGCCTTTAGTAGGGATACATGAAAGACAGGGTGGATTCTCATAGTTCTGGGCAGTTGAAGACGACAAGCAACGGCACTTATAATTTTACTGATTTTATAGGGTCCAATGTACTTATGTCCCAACTTAGACGATGGAATCCTTAACTTAAGATTTCTGGTTGACAGCCAGACCAAGTCTCCTACCTTGAAAGCTGGTGCAGGTTTACGAAATTTATCTGCTGCTTTCTTGTACCTTTCTTGAGCCGATTCCAGATTTTCCTTTAGAAGATCCATATTCTTCTGTAAAGACGTGATTCTTTCAGCCACTGCTGGTAAAGGCGTTTCTATGGGAAATCGTGGTAGAATGTTAGGATGATAACCTAGATTAGAGTAAAAAGGAGACTGTTTAGTGGAGGCACTCTGAGAGTTGTTATACGAGAACTCAGCTAATGGAAGTAGATCCACCCAATCATCCTGTAGGTGGAAGATAAAGCAGCGGAGATACTGCTCCAGGGTTTGATTGGTTCGTTCGGTCTGTCCATTAGTCTGGGGATGAAAAGCAGAAGAAAGGTTTACTTTAATGTCCAATGCTGCACAGAAAAATATTTAGAGTTGAGAGTCCTCAGTGGTTGATACCTTTTAATGGCTAACTGAAAAGATGGTAACAAATTGCAAGCTTTCGAGACTACTCAGGTCTCTTCATCAGGCTGAACTAATACAAAATCTGAAGAATCACATATTTATACACAAAAACACAGAAAAAATGCAATAGGTAAGACAAGTGACGTGAAGCAGAATAGTCATTATGGCAGAGGAATGAGCATAAATATTGGAACAATTCATAGATAAGGAGAGAAAGTTTTATTACCCTCTGATTGGGGTCTGGTAATGTTTTGTGATGTTTTCACAGGGTATTTGGAGTAAATTCCTTAATTGATGTAATAGGCCATAAAACCATGTGACAGGTTCATTCCAGCATTAAGAGTGTCAAAGGACACCATCATTAAACTGAAGGACAATGAAATAGAGACATCCCTGTATCAGAAGCCAATCGACCGTCCAACATACCTTAAATGGGACAGTTTCCATCCAAAACACATAAAAAACTCTATTGTCTACAGCCAAGCCATCAGATACAACCGTATATGTTCCAACCCCATGGATAGAGATGAACACCTTGGTCGCCTTAGAAAGACCTTTTTAAATCAGGGCTACCATCCAAGAACAATTGAAAACCAAATTACAAGAGCCACCAGAATATCAAGGGATCACCTGCTACATTACAAAGCTAAAGAAGAAAATAACCGGGTGCCTTTAGTGGTCACCTACAATCCAAATCTGGAGGTGCTAAGGGGAGCTGCACGGAAACTACAACCTTTACTACAAAAAGATGCCCGGTTACAATCCATATTTCCAGACCCCCCACTACTGTGTTTTAGGCAGCCCCCAAATCTAAGAAGCATCATTGTCAGAAGTTCCCTGTCCTCCCCAACAGCTGCAGGAACCTTGCCTTGCAATCAGAAGAAATGCAAAACCTGTCCATTTATAATGACCACGGACAAGATAAAGATCCCCAACTCACATCAGGACTACAAGATACCAGGTACTTTCAGCTGCATCACATCTAATGTTGTGTACCTAATTATATGTACTAAATGTCCAACTGGGGGTCTGTATGTGGGGGAGACCGGGCAAAAACTGAGAACAAGGATGAATTCTCATCGCCACGCAATAAGAGAAAAAAGAATGGATCTACCTGTGGCAAAACATTTTTGCTCCCCTGATCATAGCATGTCAGATATGAAAATACTGGTACTAAGAAGCAGATTCACATCTCAAAGGCAGAGAAGAATTTGCGAATACAAATTGATGGTGACCTTTGACACTCTTAATGCTGGAATGAACCTGTCACATGGTTTTATGGCCTATTACATCAATTAAGGAATTTACTCCAAATACCCTGTGAAAACATCACAAAACATTACCAGACCCCAATCAGAGGGTAATAAAACTTTCTCTCCTTATCTATGAATTGTTCCAATATTTATGCTCATTCCTCTGCCATAATGACTATTCTGCTTCACGTCACTTGTCTTACCTATTGCATTTTTTCTGTGTTTTTGTGTATAAATATGTGATTCTTCAGATTTTGTATTAGTTCAGCCTGATGAAGAGACCTGAGTAGTCTCGAAAGCTTGCAATTTGTTACCATCTTTTCAGTTAGCCATTAAAAGGTATCAACCACTGAGGACTAGTGTTGAGCATTCCGATACTGCAAATATCGGGTATCGGCCGATATTAGCTGTATCGGAATTCCGATTCCGAGTTCCGATATTTTCGTCTTATCGGATACCGGAATCGGGATTGTCACTGTCACTGTCAGTGTCCGTCGGTCGGGTCTGTCAGGAGTCAGCGGCACTTACCTGGCAGAAGATCTCCGGCGGTCACGTCCTGCACTGCTTCATGGCCGCCATCTTCTTTCCCCGGCGGTCACATGCAGTTTCTCGCGATAACTGCAGTGACTGCTGGGTAATCCCGGCCGTAAAGCAGTCAGTCCGATGACGTCACCGCCGGGGAAGCAGGTAATCAGCTGTGCTGCATTGCAATGACAGGCTCTGCCTGTCATTGCGATGTAGCAGAGCTGGATCGTCGTGGGACTATCGTTATGGACTGCGTCGGACAGGTGGTATACTGTTGGTTTGTTTTTTTTCTTTTTTTACAGGAGATCGATGGCGTCGCAGGAATGAGAGAGTAATAAAAGAAATGAAAACTGTGTTGTCTCTTTTATTTCATTAAAAGACTTTTTTCTTGCTGTGTCTTTTTTTTATACATTTAATAACTTTCGGATTAATAATGGATCGGTGTCTTATTGACGCCTATCCATTATTAACCGGGCTTATTGTCACCGTGCAATCAACGGTGACAATAACCCCTTATTACCCCGCTTGCCACCGCTACAGGGCAAGTGGGAAGAGCCGGGTAAAGTGCCACAATTGGCACATCTTTTGATGCGCCAAATGTGGGGCTGCTGTAGCCTGGTATTATCAGGCTGTTGAGGGCCAAAATCCATGGGCCTTGACAGTCTTTTAATACCAGGCCGCAGCAGTCTGCATTTTACTTGGCTGGTTAACAAAAATAGGGGGGATCCCCACGCCGTTTTTTTTTCGAGGGGATCCCCTATTTTTGTTAACCAGCCAAGCTAAGCAGACTGCTGTGGCCTGGTATTATCAGGCTTGCAAGGTCCATGGATATTGGATCCTTACCAGCCTGAAAAACCAGGCCTCAGCGGTCTGCTTCATCTGGCTGGTTAACAAAAATAGGGGGGACCCCACGCCAATTTTTTTCAAGGGGATCCCCTATTTTTGTTAATCAGCCAAGATATGCAGACTGCTGTGGCCTGGTATTATCAGGCTGGCAAGGTCCATGGATCTTGGCTCCTTAACAGCCTGAAAATCCAGGCCTCAGCGGTCTGCTTCATCTGGCTGGTTAACAAAAATAGGGGGGACCCCACGACAATTTTTTTCGAGGGGATCCCCTATTTTTGTTAATCAGCCAAGATATGCAGACTGCTGTGGCCTGGTATTATCAGGCTGGCAAGGTCCATGGATCTTGACTCCTTAACAGCCTGAAAATCCAGGCCTCAGCGGTTTTCTTCATCTGGCTGGTTAACAAAAATAGGGGGGACCCCACGCCAATTTTTTTCGAGGGGATCCCCTATTTTTGTTAATCAGCCAAGATATACAGACTGCTGTGGCCTGGTATTATCAGGCTGGCAAGGTCCATGGATCTTGGCTCCTTAACAGCCTGAAAATCCAGGCCTCAGCGGTTTTCTTCATCTGGCTGGTTAACAAAAATAGGGGGGACCCCACGACAATTTTTTTCGAGGGGATCCCCTATTTTTGTTAATCAGCCAAGATATACAGACTGCTGTGGCCTGGTATTATCAGGCTGGCAAGGTCCATGGATCTTGGCTCCTTAACAGCCTGAAAATCCAGGCCTCAGCGGTCTGCTTCATCTGGCTGGTTAACAAAAATAGGGGGGACCCCACGCCATTTTTTTTTCGAAGGGAACCCCTATTTTTGTTAATCAGTTCCCTCTGACGTCACTGATTGTGTCCCTGGCTGACCTGAAGTGAAAGTGGAAAGCAATCAATTAAGCTTTCCACTTAAGGGCCCGTCTCACATAGCGATATCGCTACCGAGATCGCTGCTGAGTCACTAGTTTTGTGACGCAGCAGCAAGCTCACCAGCGATATCGCTGTGTGTGACATTCAGCGACGATCAGCCCCCCTGCCGGGTATCGCTGATCGTCGCTGAAATGTCAGGACCTTTGATCGCTGGTTTCCCGCTGACAGGCACACATCGCTGCGTGTGACAGGCGGGAGACCAGCGATCCGCTGGTAACCAAGGTACACAGCGGGTTTCCAGGCGCGGGGCTGTGCCTAGAAACCCGCTGTGTACCTTGGATACCAGCGCCCTGATGCAGGGAGCTGGTATCCAAGGTACACAGCGGGTTTCCAAGCGCTGCGCGGTGCCTGGAAACCCGCTGTGTACCTTGGTTACCAGCGGATCGCTGGTCTCCCGCCTGTCACACGCAGCGATGCGTGCCTGTCAGAGGGAAACCAGCGATCAAAAAAAGGTCCTGACATTTCTGCGACGATCAGCGATACCCGGCAGGGGGCTGATCGTCGCTGAATGTCACACACAGCGATATCGCTGGTGAGCTCGCTGCTGCGTCACAAAACTAGTGACTCAGCAGCGATCTCGGTAGCGATATCGCTATGTGAGACGGGCCCTTAAGCGATGTTACCCGCAGTGTCGCTGTCCCAGATCGCTGCCTGTTTGGCAGCTCAGCAGCGATCATGTAGCGATACACCAGCGATCCTGACAAGTGCATATCGTTGTCGGGATCGCTGGTGTATCGTTATGTGACACCCAGCCTTTACTCTCCTGTCAGGCAGGAGAGGAACTCATTCATTTGGGGTTTACTGTGAGGCTGCAGCATTAGCTGCGGTCCCTGCAGTAAACATTAACCCTTTCTGAAGGATTACACCGTGGGACCTGACTGTGCATGGGATAGGTAAGAATAATTTTGCTTTTTTATTTTATTTTTATTACAGGAAATGGTTTTTGCAGTAAAATAAAAGATGGTCAAAAACATGTGTCTTTATTTCATTAAAATGATTTTTAATTAAAGTGTGTGTGTTTTATTTTTATTTCATGCAATAGGATTAATAATTGATAGTTGTCTAATTGACAGCTCTCAATTATTAACCTGGCTTAAGGTCACCTTTCAATAGCAAGGTGGCTTTAACCCCATATTAACCCATTCGCCACCGCTACAGGGCAATGGGAATAGACGGGCAAAGTGCCAGAAAGGGCGAATCTAATTATAGATTTGTCTTTCCTGGGGTGTCTGGGGGCAGATGTTAGTAGCCGGGGGGGCAAAAATAATGGTCCCTCTCTGGGCTATTATTATCTGCCCCCACTCACTGGCTTTGTCTGTCTGGTTGCGAAAATAGGGCGGGAGCCCACGCATTTTTTTTCAGCAATTTTACACCTCATATATATATATACATGTCATTGAATTTGTGACACATATATATATATATTTATATTTGTAGTTCATACACTTCTACATAGTATAATAGCCGCTAATTCAATTGCCGGCTTTTGTGAAAATGCAGAACCCGACATGAAATGACACTTGGTGTACATAGGGTTAACCATGTCTTTTCATGTCCTTTGCTATCTAATTTGCACAAACAATTAAATCAGACTATGTGTGCAAAATTTCACACCTGTAGGGGTTAATTAAAGGTGTAAATTCGTAGCAAAAAAGTCCGTTTTTTTTACAACGAATTTACACCTTTAATTAACCCCTACAGGTGTGAAATTTTGCACACATAGTCTGATTTAATTGTTTGTGCAAATTAGATAGCAAAGGACATGAAAAGACATGGTTAACCCTATGTACACCAAGTGTCATTTCATGTCGGGTGACATGAAATGACACTTGGTGTACATAGGGTTAACCATGTCTTTTCATGTCCTTTGCTATCTAAGGCCGGAGTCACACTGGCGACAAAATCGGACGACTGCAATGCGATGAAATATCGCATTGCAGTCGGACCTATGTTAATCTATGGAGCAGCTCCCAGTATCAGATTTTTTGTGGTCCGTTTTAAACGTCCGTGTACAATCGCAGCATGCTGCGATTGTCACCGATTGTCGGTCGACAATCGCCAATGCAAGTCTATGGGAGCGATGAAAAATCTGATTACAAACGGACCACACTGTGTGACTTGCGATGAAATCGCATCGGTGTCCTTTAGAAAAGCCGGCAATTCATCCCCGGCTATACTGTAAAATCACACTGACAGCTTTAATAAAGACTAGAAAGAATAGATATATACACATAGAACACATACATATATATATACATGTCATTGTGACATGTATATATACATATATTTATAGTTCCTAGACTTCTACATACTGTAATAGCCGCTAATTCAATTGCCGGGTTTTGTGAAATCACAGAAGCCGACATGAAATGATACATTGTTTCCACACATTTAACCATGTAATTTCATGTATTTTTATATATGTTTGAAACATACAATTACATGAGTGTATTTGTGCAAAATTTCAGACATGTAGGGGTTAATTAAAGGTGTAATTTCGTTGAAAAAAAATGCGTGGGCTCCCGCTGTATTTTCTCCACCAGACAGACAAAGCAAAGCGAGTGGGGGCAGATAATAATAGCCCAGGGAGGGTGCATTTTTTTGTGCCCCCCCTGGCTACTAACATCTGCCCCCAGACACCCCAGAAAGGGCAAATCTATAATTAGATTCGCCCTTTCTGGCACTTTGCCCGTCTATTCCCATTGCCCTGTAGCGGTGGCGAATGGGTTAATCTCACCTTACTGTCACCTTGCAATTGAAAGGTGACCTTAAGGCAGGTTAATGATTGATAGCTGTCAATTAGACAACTATCAATTATTAATCCTATTGAAGTAAATAAAAAAACACACACACTTTAAGAATAAATAATTTTAATGAAATAAAAACACATTTTTTTGACCATATTTTATTTTACACTAAATCCGTGCGAAGCCATTGATCTCCTAAAATAAAGAAAAAGAAATAAAACAACATTATTCTTACCTATTCCGCCGATCTGTCACGTCCCACGCTGTAATCCTTCACAAAGGGTTAACTAGCTTTGAGCCAAGCAGTGCAAGTAATCCTGCATGCTCAGCTCAAAGCTCATGAATGAATAAGTTCCTCTCCTGGCGACAGGAGAGGATGTGTTTCATGAATGAAGCTTAATTGATTGTGTCCACTTTCCCTTTAGGTCAGGTCACTACAGTTAAATTGGCAAGAAATCAATTAAGCTCCATTCATGAATCTATTCCTCTACTTTCGCTGGGAGAGGAAGTTATTCATTCAGGGGAATACAGGTCTGAGACAGCATTATTAGCTCTCTGCGACCTGTAACCTGTTAACCCTTTCTGATGGATTACACCGTGGGACCTGACTGTACATCGGATTGGTAAGTATAATTTTGCTTTTTTATTTTATTTTTATTACAGGAAATGGTTTTAGCAGGAAAATAAAATATGGTCAAAAACTGTGTGATTATTTAATTAAACTTATTTTTTATTAAAGTGTGTGTGTTTGATTTTTCTTTCATACAATAGGATTAATAATTGATAGTTGCCTAATTGACAGCTATCAATTATTAACCTGGCTTAAAGTGACCTTTCAATTGCAAGGTCATTTTAACCCCTTATTAACCCATTCGCCACCGCTACAGGGCAATGGGAATAGACGGGCAAAGTGCCAGAAAGGGCGAATCTAATTATAGATTTGCCCTTTCTGGGGTGTCTGGGGGCAGATGTTAGTAGCCAGGGGGGGGCACAAAAAAAATGTACCCTCCCTAGGCTATTATTATCTGCCCCCACTCGCTTGCTTTGTCTGTCTGGTGGAGAAAATACAGCGGGAGCCCACGCATTTTTTTTAACGAATTTACACCTTTAATTAACCCCTACATGTCTGAAATTTAGCACACATATACTCATGTAATTGTATGTTTCAAACATATATAAAAATACATGAAATTACATGGTTAAATGTGTGGAAACAATGTATCATTTCATGTCGGCTTCTGTGATTTCACTGAAGCCGGCAATTGAATTAGCGGCTATAACAGTATGTAGAAGTGTAAGAACTATAAATATATGTATATATATATATGTCACAATGACATATATATATATATATATATATATATATATATATATGTGTATATATCTATTCTTTCTTTTGGCATTTAAATACTATTCTTTTGGATCCATTATATGTCAGTTTTGCAAGCCTGCGAGAAAATCTCGCAAGTCGGATGAAAATCGGATGTTACAAGGTACACACACATGCGATTAAATCGCATCTTTGAAGGAAAATCGGATGCCAGAAGGATGTGTGATGTTTTTATTTTGATCCGATTGTTGACCGTCTAAAACGGACCGATTTTTTGTGGTTGTGTGTGACTCCAGCCTAATTTGCACAAACAATTAAATCAGACTATGTGTGCAAAATTTCACACCTGTAGGGGTTAATTAAAGGTGTAAATTCGTAGCAAAAAAAGTCCGTTTTTTTTACAACGAATTTACACCTTTAATTAACCCCTACATGTCTGAAATTTAGCACACATATACTCATGTAATTGTATGTTTCAAACATATATAAAAATACATGAAATTACATGGTTAAATGTGTGGAAACAATGTATCATTTCATGTCGGCTTCTGTGATTTCACTGAAGCCGGCAATTGAATTAGCGGCTATAACAGTATGTAGAAGTGTAAGAACTATAAATATATGTATATATATATATGTCACAATGACATATATATATATATATATATATAAAATGTGTATATATCTATTCTTTCTTTTGGCATTTAAATACTATTCTTTTGGATCCATTATATGTCAGTTTTGCAAGCCTGCGAGAAAATCTCGCAAGTCGGATGAAAATCGGATGTTACAAGGTACACACACATGCGATTAAATCGCATCTTTGAAGGAAAATCGGATGCCAGAAGGATGTGTGATGTTTTTATTTTGATCCGATTGTCGACCGTCTAAAACGGACCGATTTTTTGTGGTTGTGTGTGACTCCAGCCTAATTTGCACAAACAATTAAATCAGACTATGTGTGCAAAATTTCACACCTGTAGGGGTTAATTAAAGGTGTAAATTCGTAGCAAAAAAAGTCCGTTTTTTTTACAACGAATTTACACCTTTAATTAACCCCTACAGGTGTGAAATTTTGCACACATAGTCTGATTTAATTGTTTGTGCAAATCAGATAGCAAACGACATGAAAAGACATGGTTAACCCTATGTACACCAAGTGTCATTTCATGTCGGGTGCTTCTGTCTTTTCACTGAAGCCGGCTTTACCCGGCAATTGAATGAGAGGATATTTTACTATGTAGAAGTGTATAAACTATACATATATGTATATATATATGTCACAATGACATGTATATATATATATATGTATTCTATGTGTGTATATTTAGTGTTTACAAGGAAAGAATGAGTTTTTTTTAGTTGCGATATTTTGTTCCCATAGACTTACATGGGACTTCCGGTATCGGTATCGGGTATCGCCGATATTTTAGTGATATCGGCGATACCATTCCGATTCCGATACTTTAGGATATCGGAAAGTATCGCTCAACTCTACTGAGGACTCTCAACTCTAAATATTTTTCTATCTACTGGCTAACACGGTACGAAGATATACATCTTTACTGTATCAATGCTGCACAGAAATTTTGCCAAAACCTAGAAGTGAATTGCACCCCTCGATCCGAAATAACCTCATCCGGTACTCCATGTAAGCGAAACACATCTTTAATCATCAAATCTGATGTCTGTTTTGCAGTGGGTAAGCCGACACAAGGGATAAAATGAGCTGCCTTTGTTAGACGGTCAACCACCACTAGAATGGTGTTCTTCCCCTGAGAGGTTGGTAACTCCACAATGAAGTCCATAGAAATGGATCCCCACGGGCGGGACGGGGTGGGAAGAGGCTGTAACAGACCAGTTGGTGAGGAGCGAGGTGTTTTGCATCTTGCACAGACCTCACATGAAGTGACATAATTCAAAACATCCTTCCTGCAAGTGGGCCACCAAAAGAAACGAGAAAGAAATTCCTGTGTCTTTAGAATTCCTCTATGCCCAGCTATCTTGGAATCGTGAATGAGTTGCAATACTCTTAATCTGACTGTTTCAGGAATATACAGACGTTGTCCCTGAATCCACACACCATTCTTAAAGACAAGACTTACGTCCCTTGGGGGTTGTGCCAAAAAGGAATCCGCATGGTATGCTTCCTTGATGTCCTTAAGTAGGTCTTGATTATGAATTACTCCTAGGAATCTAGAGTCAGGAAGAATAGTCTTAGGAGGAGTAATTGGACGTGTCTCTGCTGAGTAAATCCTAGAGAGTGCATCAGCCTTTCCATTGCGCGATCCTGGTCTATAAGAGATGATAAAATTAAATTGGTTTAAGAAAAGATTCCAGCGAGCCTGGCGAGGAGTCAGGCACTTAACCGACCTGATAAACTCAAGGTTACGATGGTCTGTCAGGACGACTATTTGCTGTGCAGCTCCCTGAAGAAGGTGTCTCCATTCTTTGAAGGCGGCAATAATGGCCAACAACTCTCTATTGCCCACATCGTAGTTCCTCTCAGCCGAAGACAACTGCTGGGAAAAGAAGGCACAGGGATGCAAGACATTCTTCTCACCTGTTCTCTGAGAGAGTATAGCTCCAACGGCACAGTCTGAAGCATCCACCTCTATTATGAAGGCAAGCTCGGGTTGGGATGTACTAGGATAGGTGCAGTGGTAAATTTATCTTTTAGACGGGAAAATGCTTCCTGGGCTTGGGGAGTCCAGGAAAACCTAGACTCTTTCCGGGTAAGTTGAGTGATAGGTGACACTACCTCAGAGAAATTTCTAATGAAACGTCTATAGAAATTGGCAAACCCGATGAAGCGCTGTACCTCCTTCACATTTCTAGGACTTGGCCAATCCTTGATGGCTTGGGTTTTGCTTCCATCCATACTAATTCCTCGTGTAGACAGTACATACCCCAGAAATTGAATTTCGGTCCTATGGAATTCACACTTTTCAAGTTTGATGTAAAGATGATTTTGTCTTAGACGTTCCAAGACCATTCTCACATGTCCATGATGTTCCTCTGTGGAGTTAGAAAAAATTAGAATATCATCCAAATAAATTACCACGAATGTATCTAGGAGATCCCTGAAGATGTCATTCACCAAGTGTTGGAAAGTGGCTGGGGCGGTACTCAGACCAAAAGGCATAACTAGATATTCAAAGTGTCCATAGCGTGACCTGAATGCAGTCTTCCATTCATCCCCAGGTCTAATACGGACTAAGTTATAGGCCCCACGAAGATCTAGTTTAGAAAAAATGTTGGCATGTCACACTCTCTCCAATAACTCAGGGATTAAAGGCAATGGATAACGGTTTCTAATAGTAACCTTATTGAGTTCCCTATAGTCTACGCATGGTCTCAGAGATCCATCTTTCTTCTTTACAAAGAAGATGGGTGCACCTGCAGGAGATGAAGAGGGGCGTATGAAGCCCTTGGCTAGATTTTCATCTATGTAATCCTTTAAAGCCTTTAGCTCGGGCCCCGCCAGGGGGTAGATCTTACCAAAAGGTATCTCTGCTCCAGGCAATAATTCAATTGGACAATCATATGGACGGTGAGGAGGAAGCTGGTCAGCGTTCTTTTTGTCACATAAATCCACATAGTCCTGGTATACAGCTGGTAGTTCAGGGACTGACATGATTCCTTTAGGAACAGAGCAAGCTGAAACTTTTGGACTCATCTGTTTCTCTGGAAAGTGTAATTCCTTGGTCTCCCAGTTAATGGTAGGATTCTGAGCCTGCAGCCATGGTAGCCCTAGAATAATGGGAAAGTGGGGAGAAGAGATAAGCATAAAGGACAGTTTCTCTTGATGATCTTTACCCATAAGAACCCTCAAAGGCTCTGTTTCCTGATCCACTGGTCCAGAGGTCAGCAGGGAGCCATCCACAGTTTCCATCTGTACTGGAGTAGCCTTCTTCACTGAACGTATTCCCTGTTTCAGAGCAAAGGAGACATCCATAAAATTTCCACTTGCCCCTGAGTCGATCATAGCAGAGCTAGACACCCAAGCTGAGTCAACCCAGAGTTTGATGGAAAGAAAGCAATGAGAATTGTTTTTCTTACAACTCAGCTGGGACACCGCTGAGGAAACTTGAAAAATGGCAGCGTTTACACAGTCAACGTCCTCAGAGGTAACGGAGTTTAATTCCGAGAAATCAAGATCTGTTGCTGCAGATCTCTCTGGAGCCTGAGGCTCGGACCTGACAGATCCCCTCTCGCAACACTCACAATGAATGAGTGCTGCAGTAGTCTTACGAGAACGGCTGGGGCAGTTTATAATGAAGTGCCCTGACTTACCAAATAGAAACATAGATTCTCCTTAAAACGATGTTCCTTGCGTGCATCACTAACCCGTCGTTGTAAAGAGTCTACCTGCATGGGTTCAGGTTCAGGTTCCCGTGTAATCCTACTCAAAGGTTCCTTAGCTGGAGAGGAAGGTAGGAAAAGGTTAGTACGATTGCTTTCGAACCATCTCTCTTGCCTGCGTTCAGTCAGACGAGTATCAATACGGATGCAGTAGTTAATAAAGTCACCTAACGCAGTGGGAGGGTCGGCACGAGCAAGTTCATCCTTAATCAGTGGCGATAACCCCTTTCGAAAAATAGATTTTTTGGCGGAACTGTTCCAGGTGGTATCAAGGGCCCATCTCCTGAAATCCAAGGCATATTCAGCTACCGAGTGCTTACCTTGCAAAGCTAACATGGCTGCTTCAGCTGTTGCACCTCGATTGGGGTCATCAAACACCTGCCCCATGGCTGAAATAAAATCATCAAGGTGATTCAAACAATCATCCTCAGTCTCAATCAGAGGGTTTGCCCACATTAAAGCCTTGTTGGTAAGCAACATAATTATAGTAAGCACCTTAGATCGTTCAGTGGGAAATTGTGAAGCATGTGCAGAAAAAAAAAGATTGCATTGATTAATAAATCCCCTGAATTTCTCACGTTCACCGCCAAAACGAAAAGGGGGCAACTTGGGAATCCCAGCACTCGGGGCTACGGCAGGAGCCTGGACTCGCCCCTCTAGAACCTCAATCCTGGCTCGCAAATCCTGGGTAGTCTGTCCAACCACTTGCAAATTGTGATTATTGAGGTCCTGTAGATTTGTAAAACGGGTCTTTATATTCTGCAAATCTGCAAGGATATTATCAGTCACTCCGCAAAGTTCCTTTATGCGGGCCTCCATTTTCCAGATCTTTTAAGACAGGATTACTGGAAGAAGAGGAGAGAAAAAAAACAATAGTGTTCACCTGTGGCAACACTGCAGAGAGAAAAAAAAATTAAGGGAACTGCTCACCTGGAATGGTTGTGAGAAGTCACAACCACTATCATCACAGAAAGTTTCAACCAGACATCTGATATCCAGAGTTACAGCAGACAAAAAAGAGAAAAGAATGGAAAAAAAAAAAAAACAATAGTGTTTACCTGTGGTAACACTGCAAAAAGAAAAAACTTAAGGGAATTGCTCACCTGGAATGGTTGTGAGAAGTCACAACCACTGTCATCACAGAAAGTACAACCGGACGTCTGATATCCACAGTACAGCAGACACAGCCTTCCAGACCCAGCAGACACTAACGTTTTGGCTTCAGAATCTTGTAATGTATGTAGTACAGTTCCTATAGCGTCTTGTGCTTGGGTGCGATGAAAACACAGGAGTCACAGGTTTGATATAGAAAAGTCCTGTATTACTTCATACAAGTTGGCAGAAATAGTCACACAGTTTGCAGACACAGAAACAGGAGACACAGCAGGCCAGAGTAATCCAAGCTCAGCAATCACTCTCCAATACAGATTCAGGATCTTCTTCTCTGTTACCGTAAGTCCATGCAAACGTGGGTCTTTCAAAGAGCAGGGTTCAGAGTCCACAAGTGCTTCAGAGTTCCTCAGTAGGAATAGCTGGAGTACAAGGTCCAAGGCTTACAGGAGTCAAGTCACAGGTTCACTGCAGGCTAGATTCTGAAGCACTGATTGCTCAGCTGTGGCTGCTTAAGAAGCAAAGGAGAGAATCAGGGCGGGAACATGCAAGCTGGAAACTCCATTTTGACTGAGGGCAAGATAGCTGCAGCAAGACAGAAAGTAAAATGGCTGACGAACAAACTGAGTTTCAGGAATATATACATAGAACCTTACATTATCAGCGTACTCAGGACAAATTGGACAACAACTTTTGGGGTCCAATTTCTCCTTTTACCCTTGGGAAAATAAAAAGTTGGGGACTAAAAGAGCATGTTTGTGGAAAAAATATGATTTTTTTATTTTCATGCTCGGGCGTTATAAACTTTAGTGAAACACCTGGGGGTTCAAAGTTCTCACCACACATCTAGATAAGTTCCTTGAGGGGTCTAGTTTCGAAAATGGTGTCATTTGTGGGAGGTTTCCACTATTTAGGCAGATCAGGAGCTCTCCAAACACGACATGGCATCCAGCCAATTCTGCATTGAAAAAGTCAAACGGCGCTCCTTCCCTTCCGAGCTCTGCCATGCACCCAAACAGTGGTTTACCCCCACATATGGGGTATCAGCGTACTCAGGACAAATTGCACAATAACTTTTGGAGTCTTGTTACCCTTGGGAAAATAAAAAATGGGGTGAAAAGATCATTTTTGTGGAAAAAATATGATTTTTTAATTTTACGGCTCTATGTTATAAACTTGTGTGAAGCACTTGGGGGTTCAAATTGCTCACCACAGATCTAGATAAGTTCCTTAGGGGGTCTAGTTTCCAAAATGGGGTCACTTGTGAGGGGTTTCCACTGTGCACATTATACAGCACATTATACGTGAGTAGTTTAAGGGCGTACAGCCATAAATATCTGGTACATACCAGTGTCAGCTGGTGGAGATCCCCGGATGTCCCTCTGCCCCGACACGCATTTCGCACAGCTTCTTCGGGGGCTATACACCCTTAAACTACTCATGTATAATGTGCTGTTAGGTATAATACATAGGAAGTCAGTTGCACACCAGTTATTTTCTAGGCAATACATACCTGCTGTAGTTAATAGCACTATAAGTGGATATTGTATGTGTTTGCTTTCTGTATACCATTGTGATGTTATGTTACTGTGCATTTATATTGCATGGGCGTTTTTGTGTCGATGACATAATTGTTTTGCTGTAGTGGGATTTCCCATGGATTGATAGTCCCTCTTTTTTTCTTGTCTAGCACCTTTCTTTCATACCTTATTTTTAATGTTATAATAAAGGATGAAATTTTAATTGATATACCATTGTGTGGTACCAATTTTTTATATACTTTTTGGTTACCATAAAAGTGATATAGTTGTTCTGTGGTATACCACCCGGTCTAAGGGATAATGAGAAAGAAATTGGGCAAATTTTTGTGATCATATGAACAATAGTGTATGTCTCTTGCTTTACTGGAAAATACATCTGGCATAATTAAGAATACATGCAGGGTCATCACATTCCCCCCTCCCATCTTTATTAGACAGACGTGATAGGATTCCGATCATCCTTCTCCTGGTCCCCGACTTGACCTGGGTAACTACTCACGTAATCGAGAACTGAACTCGTATACATTGCGTCCACACATGGCACCCTACGTATCCCGTGGTTCCCAGAAGCTGATGAAAGTGAAAGGTTTGGCACCGCTTCCCTCACGATTCTACTGCATAATGGTACAACTCTGCCCATACCAACAGAACAACTCTTCCAGCTCCTTCTCCCACTTGAGGCTCTGGGTCCCAATATGACCAACAACTCCTGAATTCGGGCTACTTAGGATTGGATATTTGATAGCAGATTGCCATTGGATCCTTGATTTTGCAGGTAGTTCAATTTTTCTTGGTCAAACTCATCGTCCTCCGCAATGTCCTGGGCATCCCATATTGCCAAGTCCACTCCTGTATCAAATCAGACTGAGTGCCGGTGGTCCTGTATTTGATCCGTCAAAGTTGGCACAGTTCCTGTAGTCGCCGTTTCTTGTTGCAGCTGTATATCCCTCCAGTCCTCCTCCCAAGGCCGAGCAGGTGGGGTTGGACATGGTGGCACTCAAAACCTGTGTGTGCATCACCTATGGTCTGCTGGGTCTGTCTATATACCTCACTGGTTGTGGATCCCTTGGACGGTGTCTACGAACACCAGGCCTCTGCAGCTCCCCTGGATCAACCCGGCTAAGTAGTATCCCACCGCTGCCACCAAGTGTGGAGACATGAGGGTCAGTGGGTGCTCTCGTCGACTAGCCCACCTGTCTGTAGAAAAACAGCATGAACTAGTAGCACCCCACTTTTGGCGGACATCCACAGAGAGGAGGCAAGGACAAGTTTAGGAATTGACAGTCCATTGAGGTACGTGGCCAGGTGACTTGATTGTATTAAACTGGCTCCTCCAAATGTGTCTATGTGGCCAGGTGACCATATTTGCTAATATTATTATTATTACAGCTACTAGATATTGGGAGAGGATCTTGGCAATACCTATTTAACTCGATACTGAGTGCCATAATATACATCCACAGGTTCAATGTAATTAAGGGCTGTAAATATAATAATTAAACTGAAATAGCAAATCTCATATTTCCCATTGGTAGGATATTGTGCAGTTTATGCCATGCTGCCATCACACAGTAAGCCCTTTATATAAATTAATATAAATGATTGCAAAACATTAGTAAACCCCAGAGTACAGTACATGCCTGGCAGGCCAGCAGTACGGGAGTCCTGCAGGAAAGTCTAATAAGAAGGAGGAGGAGGCCTCACCCAGAATCTTCCCAATGGTCTGTTTGTCTTTGATTTTTTTTTTCCACAAGCTGAGCAAATACGACATCTTCCTTTCTCTTGCCTCCAAATAGCAGAGTGAATTCACTCTCGTCACTGGAAAGACTAACACCAGGCGGCCGTTCCCTGACCACAGCCTCTGTTCATCACTGCCGCTATTTTCTATAAGGTGTTAATGGAAAGATGAGCTCGAAAATAAAAAAAACAACTGAATTTACCTTTCACTCATTTCCATAGGCCGGCAGAGGGGGATAAAGAAAACGTTCTCAATGTTTCACATTTTTGGAGAGGTGGAAATATTGACCCCTCCGCGGGGACGCTGCTCCTGACGTGTTTACATCGAAGGGTTATTTACCTTATTGCGGCGATGGATTGCATAATCCCTGCTAATAAAGTGGGTTTCAGGAGAAGCGTAATCTCACAAATTACAGAAAATTACAGAACTAATTTATTTCAGAATAAAAGGTCTGGATGTATAAAGTGGGATCAGTGGGGGCACACCACACTTATACCACATTGGCTCAGTCAGCAAAATGTATATTCCTGTCTTTTATAAGTCTGCATATACATTGCATTACTTATCCTGTATTGATTTTGTGTTACATCCTGTATTATACTCCAGAGCTACACTTACTATTCTGCTGGTGCAGTCACTGTGTACATACATTACTGATCCTGAGTTACATCCTGTATGATACCCCAGAGCTGCACTCATTATTTTGCTGGTGCAGTCACTCTGTACATACATTACATTACTGATCCTGAGTTACATCCTGTATTATACGCCAGAGCTGCACTCACTATTCTGCTGGTGCATTCACTGTGTACATACATTACATTACTGATCCTGAGTTACATCCTGTATTATATCCCAGAGCTGCACTCACTATTCTGCTGGTGCAGTCACTGTGTACATTCATTACATTACTGATCCTGTACTGATCCTGAGTTACATCCTGTATTATACTCCAGAGCTGCACTCACTATTCTGCTGGTGCAGTCACTGTGTACATACATTACATCACTGATCCTGTACTGATCCTGAGTTACATCCTGTATTATACTCCAGAGCTGCACTCACTATTCTGCTGGTGCAGTCACTGTGTACATACATTACATTACTGATCCTGAGTTACATCCTGTATTATACTCCAGAGCTGCACTCACTATTCTGCTAGTGCAGTCACTGTGTACATACATTACATTACTGATCCTGAGTTACATTCTGTATTATACCCCAGAGCTGCACTCACTATTCTGCTGGTGCAGTCACTGTGTACATACATTACATTACTGATCCTGTACTGATTCTGAGTTACATCCTGTATTATACTCCAGAGCTGCACTCACTATTCTGCTGGTGCAGTCACTGTGTACATACATTACATTACTGATCCTGAGTTACATCCTGTATTATACCCCAGAGCAGCACTCACTATTCAGCTGGTGCAGTCACTGTGTACATACATTACATTACTGATCCTGTACTGATCCTGAGTTACATCCTGTATTATACTCCAGAGCTGCACTCACTATTCTGCTGGTGCAGTCACTGTGTACATACATTACATTACTTATCCTGTACTGATCCTGAGTTACATCCTGTATTATACTCCAGAGCTGCACTCACTATTCTGCTGGTGCAGTCACTGTGTACATACATTACATTACTTATCCTGTACTGATCCTGAGTTACATCCAGATATGGCTGAAGCAAGCGCAGCTAGTGTAGGCCCAGACATTACAGGGGCTTGTAAGTAAGAGGCTAGGTAAGGGTTTGTACACAAGAGGGTCAGTTAGAATGGTTGAATCAGAGGCCAGGTCACATGGAGTGAGGAGGGATTCTGTGTCAGGATTAGCTAATCAGTATGTGAGGGGTGGAGTATTTGAGTATCCTCTCACTATTGGGGTCACTCAGGGTTAAGTCCGTGGCCCTAATCTATTCTTGCTCTATAAGGCCCCTATTGGATAGACCATCAGCAAATTTGGTTTTCAGTACCATCTTTATGCTGATGACACACAACTATACGTACATGTCATCCAATGACCTTACCCCAGCTGCACTACAGAAGACCAGTGACTGTCTATCCTCAGTCTCCAACATTATGTCCGCTCTCTATCTGAAACTAAACCTTTCCAACTTCTTTTCACGCCGTCTTCTGACCTCCCTGAAGCTGACTTCTCCCCATGGCCGATGTTAGGGACAGGTAGACCAGGCAGCTGCCTAGGGCCCCCACTCCTCCAGGGGCCCCCCAACCAGTGGTGTGTCGCTAATATCGGCACACCATGCGGCACCCCCCCCCTGCATCGCACATTGAACTTATGGGCATCATAGATGCTGATACAATTGAAAGCAGTGATGGAGGAAAGTGTCAGATGACGCTCCCTCTCCAATCACTCCCCCTCTGCTAGTGACTCAGCAGTGGAGCCGATGAGACGCACTGCAGAAGCCAGAGAAGCGGGGGAACAGGTAGAGGCAAGTATTGTGTGTGTCTGCACAATATTGTGTGTGAGGGGGCTGCATTATACTGTGAGTGGGGGTGCTGCATTATACTGTGTGGGGGGGCTGCATTATACTGTGTGTGGGAGGGCTGCATTATACTGTGTGTGTCTGCACAATAATGTGTGTGTGGGGACTGCATTATACTGTGAGTGGAAGGCTGCATTTACTGTGTATGGAGGGCTGCATTACACTGTGTGTGTTGGAGGCTGCATTACACTGTGTGTGGGGGCTGCATTATACTGTGTGTAGGGGGACTGCTTTATACTGTGTGTGGGAGGGCTGCATTATACTGTGTGGGTGTCTACACAACACTGTGTGTGGGGGGGCTGCATTATACTGTGAGTGGGAGGCTGCATTATACTGTGTATGGAGGGCTGCATTATACTGTGTGTGTTGGGGGCTGCATTATTCTGTATGGGGGGCTGCATTATAATGTGTGTGGGCTGCATTATACTGTGTGTAGGGGGACTGCATTATACTGTGTGTGTGTGGGGGCTGCACTATACTGTGTGGGGCTGAATTATACTGTGTGTGTGTTTGCATAATACTGTGTCTGTGGGGGCTGCATTATACTGTGAGTGGGGGGCAGCATTATACTGTATGTGCGGGGGCTGCATTATACTGTGTGTATGAGGGCAGCATTATACTGTGTGTGCGGGGGGGCTCTACTATACTGTGTGTGGGGGGCTGCATTATACCGGGTGTGTGGAGGCTGAACTATACTGTGTGTGTGGCTGCATGATACTGTGTGCGTGTGGCTGCATTATACTCTATGAGGGGACTGCATTATACTCTGTAAGTGGGGCTGCAGTATACTCTGAGTGTGGCTGCAGTATACTCTATGAGGGGGCTGCAGTATACTTTATGAGGGGAGCTGCAGTATATTCTATTGGGAGGCAGCAGTATACTCTATGAGGGGGGCTGCAGTATACTCTATGAGGGGGGCTGCAGTATATTCTATGAGGAGGCAGCAGTATACTATATGAGGGGGCTGCAGTATACTCTATGAGGGGGGCTGCAGTATACTCTATGAGGGGGCTGCAGTATGCTCTGAGTGTGGCTGCAGTATACTCTATGAGGGAGCTGCAGTATACTCTATGAGGGGGCTGCAGTATACTCTATGAGGGGGGCTGCAGTATACTCTATGAGGGGGGCGCAGTATATTCTATGAGGAGGCAGCAGTATACTACATGAGGGGGCTGTAGTATACTCTATGAGAGGGGCTGCAGTATACTCTATGAAGGAGGCTGCAATATACTCTATGGAGGGGGTTGCAGTATACTCTGAGGGGGTCTGCGTGGCCTGAGGTCACACAGGGATTCACATGGGTAAGGACTGGAGCATTCCTGCAGCACTTTACTGTTTTACAGATTTATTAGAGGTACACTCCTGTCTATAACTAGGTAGCTGACTGACACCTTTCCTACAACATTACTTTATGTATTATGCTATCTGCTAGCAGTAGGAATCACTATATCTTTAACTCCTTGGATGCAAACCTCCCTTGCTCTAACTAGGAATGTGACCTCCTGATCCTTATATTTGTTGTGTTGACCTCAGACCTACTACATCCGACTCCTTCATTTCAAATTTGTTTGTCCTTATATGACTTCTATCTTTACTATTTTTTTCATATGGTACTGTGGTCATTAATACATTTTCTACACATATTTTAAACAGATTTTTGTTACTCCTCGTCCTCTTGATTTTGCATCTATGAAGGGGGCTGAAGTATACTTTATGAGGGGGGCTGCAGTATACTCTATAAGGGGGCTGCAGTATACTCTGAGGGGGTTACATTATAGTCTGTGTGTAGGGCTGCAGTATATATACTCTATGAGGGGGCTGCATTATACTCTGATGAGGGCTGCAGTCTACTCTGAGGGGGCTGCAGTCTACTCTGAGCGGGGCTTCATTATATGCTATCAAGGACCATGGGGAATGCATTATACTGTAAATACTATATAGGACCTGCATTATACTGTATCGAGGACTAACTGTGCCCATTATTCTTCCTAGCCGGTGTAAAGAAACTCGGGAACAAGCGTTGAACTACTTCAATATTGTCGATCATGCTCATTTAATGGCTTGAACTCAGCGCATGTAAATACAACTGAAATGTTTTTGTGCGATGGTGCAATATGTAAGTATTTGGGACCCCACTTTAAACTTTTGCTCAGGGCCCCAGTTTGTCTAAAACCAGCCCTGCTTCTCCCTCTCTGTGTGTGACACCACAATAACGCCCAGGCAGCAGGTCGCACTGTCTGGTTGTTATGTATGACACCAAATCATGTGTAAGGAACCTTACACATGATTTGGTTTCTTTAATGCTCCAATTATCTCTTTATGCAGTAGTGTTATGTATGACACCAATCTTTCCTTCACCTCCCATGTACAATCTCTTGCCCACTCTTGCCGTTTACACCTAAAAACATCTCTAGAATCTGCTCCTTTCTCACCATGGAAACAACGAAAACCCTCACTGTTGCCCTGATCCACTCCCGCATGGACTACAGTAATGCTCTATTAATTGGCCTCCCCCCTCACTTGACTTTCCCCTCTCCAGTCCATCCTTAATGCAGCAGCCATGGTCTTCTATCTGGCTAATCCATACTCGGACACCTACGCTCTGTGCCAGTCATTGCACTGGCTGTCCATACATTATAGGATCCTATTTAAACTGCTTGTTCTCACCCACAAAGCTCTCCACAGTGGGGCACCCCCACCATATGTCCTCACTCATTTCTGTTTATCGACCTAACCGCTTCTTTCGCTCTGCAAGCGACTTTTGACTAACCTCTGCAGTAATCCGTACCTCACACTCCAGGCTAAAAGACTTTTCACAAGTTGCACCAATCCTCTGGAATACTCTACCCCAAGAAATCAGCACTAACCGCAATTTATACAGTGTTAAGCACTCCCTAAAAACACATCTGTTGAGAGCGGCCTATCATGTTCCATCAAACTCCACTGCACCCAAAAGCACCACACATACTGAGACTGCTGACAACTTTATGCACCATTTAGCTATCCCCATTCCCTCAAGATGGTTGGACCATCATTGAAAATAAGCACCTCTATTTTGTGTCTACCCCCTCACCTCATTGCAGATTGTAAGCTCTTACGGGCAGGGTCATCATTATCTTTGCTTTAATTATTATACTATCTTTAATGTTGTTACTTATGACTTGTATATGAATTGTTGAATTGTAAGGCACTGCGGAATATGTTGGCACTATATAAATAAAGATTATTATTATTATCCAAGGGGTGTGGCTGCCATTCAAGATACAGGACCAGGAAATATCCAGGATGTGATCCAGGACCGACGCCATGGATCCAGATGTGATGGCCTCCTTGAGAGAAGTGGTGGAGAGACATGGCCATGAGTTGCTGCAGGAGCAGCTGAGCTCTGTGGTGGGAGGCTCAGCAATTCATCGTGCCTTCCAGCCTGGCACAGGTGCCCGCCAGAATGCCTAAGCCCTGAGGTCACATGGCAATCTAGGAGGTTGACGAGCCAGTCACTATCCGCAGCAGAGGCCACCTTGGACCAGATAAGCACTTCTGGATCAGGAAGTCGGCACAGGGAACTCAGACAGGGGAGATAAAGCATGAGAGGGGCGGGACTTCAATCCACCGCCCCGCGTCACACAACATCATGAGGACCAGCAGCGGCTAGTCTTCCAGCGCCGGGTAATGACGTGGCCAAGCACCATGAAGCGACGTGGAACAGGCAGGCTGAGGACTCTGGGATCAGAGGTAGAAGAGTTGTCGTGGTGTGGTGTTGTGGGCGTTCAGCTCCACCTTTCAGGTTGCTAGCATCACGCCTACTGCAGTCTTTACCAGGAGCAACGGCTACTGCTCCTCGGATTACTCCTTGGGCAGTAGAGAGGCACCAGAGGAACACGACAACCATTGCAACACCGATGGGAGAAGCTGTAAGCTCTCAGCTCCCCTGCACTGTTTCACAGTGGATTATCCTTTTAACATCTGAGGAGGCAAATGACAACCAGGAAGACAGTGAAGGGGCAGTGATGGCGTACAATGGCTACGTTCCTGTGTGAAAGCTGTTTTGGCTTCTACCCAGAGTCAGCCTGCTGAGAACCCTCATATATGTTTGTTCTTGTCTGTCTCGTCCCATAATTTGTCTAATGAATGTAGTGTAGAGGAGCGTTTGCCTGCCTTATTTGCCCCAAGTGGTTCGGTTAGCATTCAGGGTTTTGGCTAGTTTATGGGACAATTTTTGGATGGTTTTAGGGATGTAATGTCCCAATCTCCCTACAGCTGGTAGTGAGCCCAGTTAGTGCATAGGTAAGGGGGATGATGGGGTAGCACCCACCTCCCAAGCATTAGTTCCTAGCGAGCTAGCTTCGGGTACGTCAGTTCCCGGTAACGTTGGGATTGGCCGTCTCTGGGACGGCTTCACCCACAGGGTCTGCAGACCCTGGTATTAGGTTAGATGATGCAGCCAGTAGAGAGGTATATGTTTATTTTGATGGCCCGCTAGGGCCCATCTAAAGCAGGAGACCAGGGAAAAAATTTGGAAGGATGAGTATATGGGTATTTTTTCCTTACTCCCCTTGACGAAATTTACCTAGACAAAGTAAAGAAAGAGGTGAGTAAGAAATAGGAGTAAAAAAGGCGATATAGGTTAATACCTCATACCTTTTCAAATTGGATGGAGGCGTTTGCCATTTTAGCAGATGTTTTAGGGAAAAAGGCCCCCCAGAATTGTACAGCACTGTTCTGCTATTCTATACACTGTTCTATCGGTAAAGCCTATAGGGCTTTGGGTGGCATTGTTTGGCTTCGTTACAACGAGCAATTTAGGCAGAGAAAGGCTATGAGACCA
This sequence comes from Oophaga sylvatica, assembly GCA_033576555.1. Taxonomy (NCBI): domain Eukaryota; kingdom Metazoa; phylum Chordata; class Amphibia; order Anura; family Dendrobatidae; genus Oophaga; species Oophaga sylvatica. The sequence goes on from JARQOD010000008.1 coordinate 119,745,542, forward strand.
AGTTTACGGGGGACCATAAGGATATCGCATTATGGATGCGCCTCATAGTCACGGCACGTGCCACTCCACAGCCTTTTCGCTCAGGGGCTGGGGATTCAACCTGAGGGTCGACACCTTCGGCCAACCAGAAGCCAGGATGTTGCTGGCAGTTTAACAACAACCAATGCCGATATCGTACAGGCTGTCGCTTTAAACATGAATGTTCCTTTTGCATGCACAGGCCAATTGCTTTAAAAAGGCAGAGGGACATACAGGAGATGCTAACCAGAAAAGGGGTGACACCAGTGAGAATCGAGGTGATGCTGTCACAATAAATGGCTTATACAGATAGATTGTCAGTTGAATTGTTGGAAATGGTTTTAAGTTTGGCTTTAAGATATCATTTGTGACAGATGTGCCATTTTTTTCGCCCACAGAACCTTAGGTCTGCACACCTCCGTCGGTGGTGATGGACAAACTGAACATGGAGGTGGCCCTGGGACGCATGACGGGTCCTTTTAAGAAGCCGCCATTACCTCACCTGCGGGTTTCTCCATTGAGGTAGTTCTGAAAAAGTAACCCAAAAAATTTAGCTTGATACATCATTTTTATTGTACCTGGTGGGTTTATCAGTAAATGATGAGATCAGTGACCATGTACAGTATGTTCTGTGACATATGTTTCATTTGATAAGGCAGTTGATTGGTTGCGAATATGCACGGAGGCCACTTATGGCCAAGATGGACAATGAAGCTGCCTTTCACCTCTTACCGGTACATCCGGATTGGATTAATCTTTTGGACTGAATGTGGAATGATGAATTTTATGTGAAATGCTGTTTGCCAATAGGTCGTTCAATTTCATGTGCGTATTTTGAGACCTTTAGTATTTTTGTGGAATGAGTAATTGGACAGGAGCCGTGCCACTAGTCAGTGCTGCATATACCTGGACGATTAGCAAAAATGTTGAAGTCACTTTATAAGGCATACCTTAAAGTGTATAGATGCCCATACTAAACACTGGAACTATCACAGAGTCCAAAAAATCAATAAACACTTCCGATAATTACATATGAACTCCACACAATATAGGAAAAATATAAATCTTTATTAGATCTCAAAATTTAAAATACTTCCACACATAAGTTAAAAAGGTGGGAACCCGATAGAGGCACCACAACCCACACTTAAATACTATAGAGGTTTACACATACAAAAATTCCCCAACATATCCTCCCATACAGCTAAATAGCTGTCAGAGCAAGGCCACTAAGCACAGATCCAGACAAAAATTGTAGTCACCAATCCTATATAGGTGGTAGATAAAGTGCAAAGAAGTACAAGATTACCTCATGTGGGTGATGGTGCCAGCCCCTATGCACGTTTCGGCGTTCAGCCTTCTTCCGGGGGATGACATCACACTATTTAGCTGCATGGGAGGATATGTTGGGGAATTTTTCTATGTGTAAACCTCTATAGTATTTAAGTGTGGGTTGTGGTGCCTCTATCGGGTTCCCACCTTTTTAACTTATGTGTGGAAGTATTTTATATTTTGAGATCTAATAAAGATTTATATTTTTCCTATATTGTGTGGAGTTCAGATGTAATTATCGGAAGTGTGTATTACCTGGACGATGTCTGGTGTCTGGATCCTGCTGATTCTACAATATTTTCGATACTATTCCATACAATTGAACAGGTGGCAAGGAATTTGGGAATTCCTTTAGCTTCTGAGAAAACGGAGGGTCCAGTGACAGTCATACAATTCTTAGGAATTGAACTTGATTCGATGTCTATGGAATGCCGATTACCTATGAGTCATTCCATGTCAAGTGCACCAGTGGTCCCCACTCGACCTTCTCCGATTTTGCTGAAAATTTATAAGGATGTACATGTATGTTTGAAAAGAGGTTCTGTAAATTTTTAGGGCCAGTTCTCAAATACATTGGGCACTGTTGACCTTTCACTGAAGGTTCCACCAAGCCTGCGGCTTCAGCTAAGAGGATTTTGCAAACTTTGGCACATAGCCATTAGAGTTCTATACTGGCTATGATGCTGAAATTTGGCATACTAGCTCAACTTTTGCTGCTAAACACGATAAAATTATTATCGGCTATGACAAAACAATATTTCGGCCGCTGTTTTGTGTCAAAGTAGCTTGTAAAACGCGTCGCATAAAATTTATGCCAAACTTTGCCCATATATAACTCAAGACCAAAAACCAATAGTAACTGGTGCTTTGCCCTGTACACCAAACATCTACATGACTTTGCATTTCTGCAATATAACGATCAAGCCATATGTATTTGTGGAAATATTCACACCCACATATGATGAAAAACTTAAAAAAAAACGAATTTTACCTATTTTAAGGTCAAATTTCTCAAAAAGGGTACCCCTAAAATATACTAATTCTGATATCATTAGAAAGAGCACATTTTTCTCTACAAGGATCATTGTTTTGTTTTTTGGAGTCTCTCAGTTTAAGAAAAAAAATGCCACTGAACATGGTGCTATTTATTAATAAGCAATGAATGGTAACTGCACTAATCAAACCCTTGCGTTGGTCCATGGTGGTTATACCACAACCAATTCCCTAAGAATTGGTATTATAATCCTATTAAGAATTGTAATAATGCTGTCTTTCGAGAATTGGCAGCCCCATCGCCTAGGAGCCATGGCCGATAGCCGTGCAAGGCCAGCCGTGGGCGGTCTCTTTATCACAGATTCCGAAGCCTGAGGGTGGGTATCTTTGCCTAGGATCCCAAGCCTAATATTGGGTATCTTTTGTTGGTTCCCAAGCCATAATGTTCAGTCTAAGTGGTCTGGAATTGTTGCTGAATTTGCAACATAATCGGTTCAGAGAAGCTGTATTGTCGGCCCACTGCTGTTGCAGCTGGTGCTGGAATTATTGCAATGATTGACTGCTCGGGAATCCAGCATGTATAATTTCTCACAGGCCAGTGAAAGAAGCTAGCTGGACCATGAGGATGCATAAAATTTATTAATGCATCATGGTCGTCGACTGAAATTTCAGAAATATTTCCAATCCACCAGTTCCTATCGAAAATGCAGGCAATGTATTGCCCTGGCTGGAGGTTTGCAATTGGCACAAAAGGCATTTCTGATCTGACAGATCTATCTACATGGGCAATGAAAGATGATGGGTCATTTGACACCCTTGAAATGCGAATCTTTTTGTCATCAATTGGCACAAACTGGTGATTGTCTCTTGTTCCAGCAATTGTATGTCCATCTTTGAACCTTTCCTCTTGAACTACCCGTATTTCGTCAATTTTTTCTTTTGGAACAAAAAAAATTTGATTCCATGCAGTTGCTCGTTGCAAAAGTTGAATAAATCCACCGGGGTCAGTATTTGGTTTTCAGTTGGGCGTTGAAGACTGGCACGAGCTGCCAACCTCTTTGCTGTCCCTCCAATCTCATCACAGGGCGACTTACCATGACTGGTACTAAAAAAATTCCATTCAGCGCTGATATTGAAATCAGCATTGTGGTGGCACAAGTTGAGAAAATTTTTGAAATTTTTGTACTGGGCTGCAGATCCATCGCTGAAGTAATGGATATGAAGAATCCCATAGATGAGAGTCTTGAGATACTCCACAATTACTGTTAAGAAAGTGTGGACTGCAACTGTGTCATGTCGTGAGCAATCACTGATTATGCACAAGCTGATGTTCTGCGCAGCTTCACCATTTAACTCCTTGAAGTAAATTACAAATGGGTGTACTGTAGCTTGACTATTTTCATAGTGGAAACCTTGAATGGCATCTTGAACAATAAATGAGTAATTTTCAGCAAAGTCCATAAGGATCACAAGCTCTCCAGGTCTGATTTTCCTTCAACGATTTCAAATAGCTACTTTGATGCTTGGCGATGTAGTGATGGCTACAAAGTTTAGAAATTTTCAAAACCAATTCTTCAATGAAATCTTCTATAGTCAGTTGTTTGGTATCAAGCGTGTCTCGATCAGTGTGAATCCATTGTTTGAACTCAATAATATCTTCAGGGTCACTGTTGACAAACACATTGACTAGAAATTCTTTTAAAACTTCAGGACCCGGGCATTTATCACAACGGCCAAGCATACAGTCCTTGGATTCAATTCCACAGACCATTTTGCATATGAGCTCTTTGTAGTCATCATTGGTTGGGCATGCTGCAAGCATTAGTTTGACATTTTGGTGAATGGTACACACACAAACGGAATGTGTTCCAGCAGATCCAACGGTTACGCACCACTTTGGCCGAAGCTCACAAAACTTGGAAAATCCAATTTCAGGGCCATTCCGATCCCGATAGGCAACAAACATTTCCCTCATATTGCTCAGTAATAGTCGCTTTTGCATCTGCTTTTTTTCTCCTGCTATTCGCACTGATACATAGTCTTTTTTACCAGGGCACATTCGACTGAATTCATCATCCTCAAAAAATGCCTGCACCTTTTTCTTCACTTCCTCAGAAACTTTCTTGCCACGCTTGATTCTAGGTAAGGCTAAGATCCCATGTTCACATTTAAGCTTTCGAGCTTGTTTGACCATTCGTTCAGAGACACCGAATTTGTCTGATATAGCCTTAATAGACCAACTTTTAGGTGCCAATGTCAAGATTTGGACCTTTTCTGCCCGACTGGACACCTGCAGCTTTTGCTTCAAATCTGCCAAAAGGTGATTGTAATCCAGACACATTTTGCACTGTGCTGTTTTTGTTTGCTCAATGTCTTTCGGCTCAAGCCCTCCAATTGAAGCAATCTTGCTAGAAAATGCATTTTGTACCTGGCTTATCTTTCTCCTTGCATATCCAAGTGAATCCCGCTGGCTTACCCGTGGATATTTCAGAGGAGAGATGCCAATGGATGTTAAGCTTGAATTTAGACTTTCAGGAGAACATTCCATTCCATCTGGATCTGATTCAGAGGAAACTGGATCAGCTGATTTTTTCCTGTTAGCAAATTCTTTTTGACATGATGCACACATCTTCTGGCCAGGCTTCACATCATTCTTTGTAAATTCGTTCAACTGGTCAGCTGCTAACAAATTGACAGCTTGCAAATTCTTTTTGGTGTTATGACCTTTCTTCCCAAAAGGATTGCAACACGATTTTTGCAAATGCTCATATTTGGTCAAGAATGAAGCTTCATGGTGTTAACAGATTTGTGAATGTTCGTCAAAATTTAGTCCCACTCGTCGACGCAGCAATTTCTGTTCATCCAATCCAAAGCTTGTAAACAATTTCAACTCATCCTTGTTATGGTGAATGTCTTAAGGTGGCACTTCGAATTGTTCGCAAGGCCGATAGAGCACTGGGCCGATTCTTCATCAATTTCATTCTCCATCGCTAAATAATAAATAATATATGCATTAAAATGTAACAATAGTCAATAACTTTTCATAAACAAAAAGGTTTATAGGTTTTTGATTATAATAGACATTGCTAGCAACAATACAACTCTGTAACATGTGATAAGAATCTGAAAATCAAACACAAAATCAATGCATTACGCGCATACATAACACCATGTTCAGTGGCATTTTTCTTTTCTTAAACTGAGAGACTCCAAAAAAAAAAACAATGATCCTTGTAGAGAAAAATGTGCTCTTTCTAATGATATCAGAATTAATATATTTTAGGGGTACCCTTTTTGAGAAATTTGACCTAAAAATAGGTAAAATTAGTTTTTTTTAAGTTTTTCATCATATGTGGGTGTGAATATTTCCACAAATACATATGGTTTGACCGTGATATTGCAGCAATGCAAAGTCATGTAGATGTTTGGTGTACAGGGCAAAGCACCAGTTACTATTGGTTTTTGGTCTTGAGTTATATATGGGCAAAGTTTGGTATAAATTTTATGCGATGCGTTTTACAAGCTACTTTGACACAAAATTGCAGCCGAAATATTGTTTTGTCATAGCCGGTAATAATTTTATCGTGTTTAGCAGCAAAAGTTGAGCTAGTATGCCAAATTTCAGCATCATAGCCAGTATAGAACTCTAATGGCTATGTGCCAAAGTTTGCAAAATCCTCTTAGCTGAAGCCGCAGGCTTGGTGGAACCTCCAGTGAAAGGTCAACAGTGCCCAATGTATTTGAGATCTGGCCCTAAAAATTTACAGAACCTCTTTTCAAACATACATGTACATCCTTATAAATTTTCAACAAAATCGGAGAAGGTCGAGTGGGGACGATTTTTAAAACTGGTCCACTTGATGTGGAATGACCCCTATGGCTAAGGTGTCGGATTTAAGGGCAAAGGTGCAGCTTGCGTTAGAGAGTAAAAAGGTGAGGTTGAAGCAGCTCCAATCCCTCCTAGGCAAATTAAACTTTGCATGCTGCATCATGCCGATGGGCCGGATTTTTGCAGTATGTTGACTGGAGCAACGTCAAGTGTCCATAACCAGGCTCATTTTATATGGTTATAGGCTAGTCACAAAGCTGATTTGAGAGTTTGGTCATCGTTTTTGGAGTTGGAGATGTTTACCGATGTATCAGGTTCACAGGGTTTTAGTGCCTATTTTCAGGGTAGGTGGTCTGAAGGCTCGTGGCCAGAGCAAAAGGCCTAGTGTGTAATATGGCATTGTTGGAGCTTCCCATCGCGGAAAGGATTGAAGTTTGAGGGGAACTGTTTCGTAATAAGATTACATTTTGCTTGCGATAACTTAGCGGTAGTACAGGTGATTAACAGTCAGCGGAAATCTCCCCCCCCAGGTGGTTAATTGGACATTTAGTGTTACTGTCACGATTCATCCGCTCAGTGAGTGATTGTTATGCTGTCCTATGGAAAGTGGGTCATGCTGAGCTGTCAGTGTTTTGATTCACAGCTCGGCTGTCCTGTCTTGTGATGGGCGTGCCGAGCTGTTGGTGCTTTGGTTGACAGTTCGGCTGTCCAATCTGTGACTGGGAAGTGTGGGACTTTCTCCAGGTGTTCTGGATATTGCCCAAGCTATTTAACTGCACTGTCTGACCCTGATCCCTGCCAGACGTAGTCTGTGCCTCTTGGTAAGTGGTTAGTATTTGCCTGATTCTATTGTTCTGAGTTTTGATATTTTGCTGCCTGACCCTTTGGATCATGTTCTGAGTACACCTTTGTTTTGTCCTTTTGCTTGATCCACTATCTCCTGGTATTTTCACCCTTGGACCATGACATGACTTACGCCTTTGTCTTTTCCCTTGGTTATCTATGTGCGCTCTTGGTACTAACCCCGGAACGTCTGACTTCTCTGCCTCACGGTCTGTCCATGGGTAGTGACTAGCGTCACATAACGTCTGGCATATACTTTTTTTTCCCACCAATGGATCCAGTTTGTGCACTCTGTGACCAGATGACGAATCTGACCCAGATGGTTTAGGATCTGGCCAGGGATCACCAGAGGCTAGAATCATCTCAATCCCAGCTGCAGGGTCAGTTTAGTACTCTGGGTGCTTCCCAAAGCTCTCCGCTTTCGACAGTAGTTAAGTCCTCTGGACCCGCTAAAGTGCAGTTGACCACCCTCAAATAAGTTTTGGCGCATCCTAAAATGAATGTTCAAACTGAGACGATAAATAGTCGTTGGAGCAAATTCTAATATGTTTTGATGCGGTTCAGCAGGAGGACTGGTCTTTATTACCTCTTTCGGAGTTCGCCTTTAAGGCCGGGGTCACACTGGCGACAAAATCGGACGACTGCAATGCGATGAAATATCGCATTGCAGTCGGACCAATGTTAATCTATGGAGCAGCTCCCAGTATCAGATTTTTTTGTGGTCCGTTTTAAACGTGCGAGTGCAATCGCAGCATGCTGCGATTGTCACCGATTGTGGGTCGACTATCGCCAATGCAAGTCAATGGGAGCGATGAAAAATCGGATTACAAACGGACCGCACGTGTGACTTGCGATTAAATCGCATCGGTGTCCTTTAGAAAAGCCGGCAATTCATCTCCGGCTATACTGTAAAAGCACATTGACAGTTTTAATAAAGAATAGAAACATTACATATACACACATAGAATACATATATATATATATATATATATACATGTCATTGTGACATATATATACATATATTTATAGTTCATACACTTCTACATATTGTAATAGCCGCTAATTCAGTTGCTGGCTTTTGTGAAATTACAGACCCGATATGAAATGACACATGGTTTACATACAGTTAACCATGTCATTTCAGGTAGTTTGATTAATGGTTGTAACTTACAATTACATGAGTGTATGTGTGCAAAATTGCAGACATGTAGGGGTTAATTAAAGGTGTAAATTCGTTGAACAAAAATGCGTGGGCTCCCGCTGTATTTTCTCCACCAGACAGACAAAGCAAGCGAGTGGAGGCAGATAATAATAGCCCAGGGAGGGTGCATTTATTTAGTGCCCCCCTGGCTACTAACATGTGCCCCCAGCCACCCGAGAAATGGCAAATCTATAATTAGATTCGCCCTTTCTGCCACTTTGCCTGTCTATTCCCATTGCCCTGTAGCGGTGGCGAATGGGTTAATAAGGGGTTAAAGCCACCTTGCTATTGAAAGGTGACTTTAAGCCAGGTTAATAATTGAGAGCTGTCAATTAGATAACTATCAATTATTAATCCTATTGTATGAAAGAAAAATCAAACACACACACTTTAATAAAAAATCATTTTAATGAAATAAGCAAACAGTTTTGACCATCTTTTATTTTCCTGCTAAAACCATTTCCTGCAATAAAAATAAAATAAAAAAGCAAAATGATTCTTACCTATCCAATGCACAGTCAGGTCCCACGCTGTAATCCATCTGAAAGGGTTAACAGGTTACAGCTAGCAGGCAGCTAATGCTGCCTGCTGAGCTGTAACCCCCTGAATGAATAAGTTCCTCTCCCGGCCACAGGAGAGAAGAGATTAATGTGTGAAGCTTAATTGCGCACCGCACAGCAGCAGTGACGTCAGAGGGAGTCCCCGGGTGACCTGACCTGAACTGATTACTGTGGGAAGCAATCAATTAAGCTTCACACATTAATCACTTCCTCTCCTGTGGCCAGGAGAGGAACTTATTCATTCAGGGGGTTACAGCTCAGCAGGCAGCATTAGCTGCCTGCTAGCTGTAACCTGTTAACCCTTTCTGATGGATTACAGCGTGGGACCTGATTGTGCATCGGATAGGTAAGAATCATTTTGCTTTTTTATTTTATTTTTATTACAGGAAATGGTTTTAGCAGGAAAATAAAAGATGGTCAAAAACTGTTTGCTTATTTCATTAAAATGATTTTTTATTAAAGTGTGTGTGTTTGATTTTTCTTTCATACAATAGGATTAATAATTGATAGTTGTCTAATTGACAGCTCTCAATATTATAACCTGGCTTAAAGTCACCTTTCAATAGCAAGGTGGCTTTAGCCCCTTATTAATCCATTCGCCACCGCTACAGGGCAATGGGAATAGACAGGCAAAGTGCCAGAAAGGTGCGAATCTAATTATAGATTTGCCATTTCTCGGGTGGCTGGGGCAGATGTTAGTAGCCAGGGGGGCACTAAATAAATGCACCCTCCCTGGCTATTATTATCTGCCCCCACTCGCTTGCTTTGTCTGTCTGGTGGAGAAAATACAGCGGGAGCCCACACATTTTTGTTCAACAAATTTACACCTTTAATTAACCCCTACATGTCTGCAATTTTGCACACATACACTCATGTAATTGTAAGTTTAAACCATATATAAAACTACATGAAATGACATGGTTAACTGTATGCAAACTATGTGTCATTTCATGTCGGGTCTGTACTTTCACAAAAGCCGGCAATTGAATTAGCGGCTATTACAGTATGTAGAAGTCTATGAACTATAAATATAAATATACACATGTCACAATGACATGTATATATATATATATATATATATATATATGTGTTCTATGTGTATATATCTATTCTTTCTTTTGTGATTTAAATACTATTCATTTGGATCCATTATATGCCAGTTTTGCAAGCCTGCGAGAAAATCTCGCAAGTCGGATGTAAATCGGATGATACAACTACGGTCAGATGCGACTAAATCGCATCTTTCCAGGAAAATCGGATGCCAGACGGATGACTGTTCATGACATTTTGCTGCGATAATCGACCGACTAAAACGGTCAGATTTTTTAGTCGGTGTGTGTGACCCCAGCCTAACAGTCGGATTAACTAGTCTACTGGAACCTCGCCATGTTTTTGTATTTATGGTTTTCATCCTCATTTTGGAGAATTCTCGAAGATGAGTTCTGGTTGTACTGGAGTAGAGGTTGCCATACAGAAACTTGGGGATGTCTAGAGGGAGGTTCAGAAGAATATTTCGGGTTTGCTCGGTGTCGCCAGATATGGAAGACAGATAGGAAACGTTCAGGGGGTCCCATATTCAACTTTGGTGATAAAGTAAGGGTTTCTTCCAAAAAATATTAAATTGAAAGTGCGAAATTAGGTCCTAAGTTTTTTGGACCTTATGAGATTTTAGAGGTTGTTAGCCTAGTGGCATTCAGATTAAAACTCCCTCTGTCTTTTCGAATTCCAAATGCATTCCGTAAATCGCTGCTAAAAGTTTTGTCCCTTTTGGTTTTGACTCCTTAATCTCCACCTCCGCCGGTTTCTGTAAATGACAGTTTGGAGTTTGAAGTGCAAAGGCTTGCTGATTCTCAGAAATTCCGTAATTCCCTTCAGTACCTCATTAATTGGAGAGGTTACGGACCGGAAGAGAGATCCTGGGTCCATGCTTGAGCTGTAAACGTCGATTGTCTGGTAAGAGCCTTCCATCACAGTTTTCCTGGGAAACATGGGGGTCCGGCGGCCAGGGCCAGCATTAGCACCCGGGCAAGTGTCGGGGCCCTGAGTGGGCGCGATATGGGGGCCCGGTGCCAGTGACCATGAGTGAGCCCCCCCACTTGCCCAGGGCCCTGGAATACTGGAATATACAAAATACTTACCTCTCCCTGTTCCTCCGCTGTGGTGTCTTCCGTGTCTCCTGACTCTGCGACGATTCAGGTCGGAGGGCGCGATAACGTCACTATAGTGTGCTCTCTGCTCTGAACAGTCACAGTGCAGAGAGCTGGAAGACGGCGATGCTGAGGAGTTCGGAAAAGAGAAGTGGTAAGGGAGGAGAGGTGAGTGTTTAATTATTTTTTTTTAATGTTTGGAGCAATATATGGGGCCCATCATATACTGGAGCATTATAATGGGCCTATTATACATGGAGCAATAGCAATTGCAATTGCTGTACTTTATTGGGGATTGCTTCTCACGACAGGTATCTAGTTCTGGGATATTGAAAAAAGATGGCAGGTATGTCCATCTGGTTTAGAATATTGGGTATTGATGTTTCAAATGCATTTATGGTTCAACGGACTTTGAATGGTTATAAGAGATGTTTTGTGGTTCAAGATAAAAGGAGATCAATTTCTTTTCAGTTGTTAAACAATGTCATTGCTAGTTTGAAAGAGGATTGTGTGACGGAATTGTTTTGTGCGGCTTTCTCCCTTGCTTTTTTTGTGCTTTCAGGATCAGCAAATTGGTCAGACATACAGTAGTAACTTGAGAAAGTTTGGACTGAAGAGATGTGTAATGTTTAGAAGATCGTGTACTATCTACTTTGCGCCGTTCAAGAACAGATCAATATGGTGATCAAGCAGATTGGCCGTTGGGAGTCCAGCTAATATAAATCTTATGTTCATCTGCATATGTGAAAGATCATTTGGTGTTTGAGTTGTTGGTTGTATATCATGTTTTAATTTTTTATTTTACCTCCCCCCTTCCTGCAGACACAGATACATTCTTGGTATGGATTATGGGTCATTCATTCATATACTGGGGGCTTTAAGAGTGGATGCACGGCTGTAGGGTAGATTACTGAGACTTGGCAGAAACCAAGTGAGAATGCACTGGATTGGGATCCGGGGGTTGCTGTGGAAGGGAGTTCTACCCCAGCTACATTATTATGCCAGACTGGATCGGTCCCAGGATGTCCTGGTTTTGTACGTTGGAGGTAATGATCTCGGAACACGGTCATCCAGGGATTTGATTAGAGATATTAAATTTGACGTACTTCGTATACAGTCATTGTTTCCAAAGTCCATTCTGGTTTAGTCGGAAATGGTGGCACATCTCACTTGGCATAACGCTTGTTCGGTGGACAGGATTAACAAAACCAGCAGGCGTGTCAACAGAACAGTGTCTAGTTTTGTGTCAGGAATGGAGGCCTGGTCGTGATACATAGAGAATTAGAGGTGCGGATCTGGATTTCCTCAGGAAGGAAGGGGTACGCTTGAATGAGGTGGGACTGGACCTTTGGGCCTTCGTCCTAAGGGAAGGCATAGAAAAATGGTTAAGGTGTGGAGGTACTATCTGGAAAAAGGGATCCAGGATTAATTAAATAACCAATAACGGATGTTATTAGCTAATGGCAATAGTTTTCTGTCTGATAAGTCCATCCCTTACATTTTTGTCCCTACTCTACAAATTTAAACCCTAAAATGGTAATAGATTTTTGGGCAATTTCGGACACATTGTAGGACCCTTTAGCCTCAGTGAAAGAAATGAACTGGAGACAAGTTGGTATACATGCAAAATAGGAGCATGTTTACACTGGCCGAAAAACAGACAAAGCTCAAGACAGAAACAAAATAAAATAAATATCTGTTGTAAGTAAATAATTAAAAGCAATAGTGCATATAAACAACTTTGGGTACTTAGTAAACACCGTCTTTAATTAAAACAAAGCGTAAAAGCCATCTCAACGTCAAGGTGTACCCAAGTTCGGGATGGTCCTAACCTCTAATATTACCCTGCGTCATAGTAACGTCATGTGTTATAACAAAAGGGATGAGCAGGACTGAGTCCCAAACATAGACACACAGCTAGTGAGGAGCTTTTTAAATGTGATATCCAGCTCAAAGGAAGGGAGGCTGCACCCTTACCTGCAGTAAATGGCCAATGTACCCAATGTTATTTATATGCACTATTGCTTTTACTTATTTACTTACAGCAGGGTATTTATTTTGTTTCCGTCTTGGGTTTTGTTCATATAGCCTCAGTCATATGCACCTTATCAGGGGAAATGATAGGTTCTGTACATACCTGGGGCACCAAGGGGAATTGGTGAAGGGGAAGAGCAGATACAAGTGTAATGGTGCCAAGACCCCTGGGGCACAGGGTGTAAGTTCCTAGGTGCCATTTTTAGTGACAATACTGCTGTCTATGGTTTTGCAGTGGTATTTGCTTTGTGTTTTGTGTTTCTGTATTTTGTGAAACAGTTTTATGCGCTGTGTATGGAGTCATGTCTAATACAGTCATGGCCAAATGTTTGGAGAATGACACAAATATAAATTTTTACAAAGTCTACTGCTTCACTTTTTCTAATGGCAATTTGCATATACTCCAGAATGTTATAAAGAGTGATCAGCTTAACAGCAATTACTTGCAAAGTCAATATTTGGCTAGAAAATGAACTTTATCCCCTCAAAACACATTTCAACATCATTGCAGCCCTGCCTTAAAAGGACCAGCTAACCTCTTTTCAGTGATTGCTCCATTAACACAGGTGTGTGTGTTGATGAGGACATGGCTGGAGATCAATCTGTCATGATTAAGTAAGAATGAGACCACTGGACACTTTAAAAGGAGGCTGGTGCTTGGCATCATTGTTTCTCTTCTGTTAACCATGGTTATCTCTAAAGAAACACGTGCAGTCATTGCAATGCACAAAAATGGCCTAACAGGGAAGAGTATCGCAGCTAGAAAGATTGCACCTCAGTCAACAATCTATCGCATCATCAAGAACTTCAAGGAGAGAGGTTCCATTGTTGCCAAAATGGCTCCAGGGCGCCCAAGAAAGACCAGCAAGCGCCAGGACCGTCTCTTAAAAGTGTTTCAGCTGCGGGATCGGGCTACCAGCAGTGCAGAGCTTGCTCAGGAAGGCAGCAGGCAGGTGTGAGTGCATCTGCACGCACTGTGAGGCGGAGACTCTTGGAGCAAGGCCTGGTCTCAAGGAGGGCAGCAAAGAAGCCACTTCTCTCCAAAAAAACATCATGGACAGACTGATATTCTGCAAAAGGTACAGGCAGTGGACTGCTGAGGACTGGGGTAAAGTTATTTTGTCTGATGAATCCCCTTTTCGATTGTTTGGGACATCAGGAAAACGCCTCATTCGGAGAAGACAAGGTGAGCGCTACCACCAGTCTTGTCTCATGCCAACTGTTAAGCATCCTGAAACCATTCATGTGTGGGGTTGCTTCTCAGCCAAGGGAATTGGCTCTCTCACAGTCTTGCCTAAAAACACAGCCATGAATAAAGAATGGTACCAGAATGTCCTCCAAGAGCAACTTCTCCCAACCCTCCAAGAGCAGTTTGGCGATCAACAATGCCTTTTCCAGCATGATGGAGCACCTTGCCATAAAGCAAAGGTGATAACTAAATGGCTCAGGGAACAAAACATAGAGATTTTGGGTCCTTGGCCTGGAAACTCCCCAGATCTTAATCCCATTGAGAACTTGTGGTCAATCATCAAGAGACGGGTGGACAAACAAAAACCTAAAAATTCTGACAAAATGAAAGCATTGATTGTGCAAGAATGGACTGCTATCAGTCAGGATTTGGTCCAGAAGTTGATTGAGAGCATGCCAGGGAGAATTGCATAGGTCCTGAAGAAGAAGGGTCAACACTGCAAATATTGACTTGCTGCATTAACTCATTCTAACTGTCAATATAAGCTTTTGTTACTCATATGTTTGCAATTATATTTCTGTCTGTGATAAAAACATCTGTCAAACACACACATAAAAAACAGAGGGCAGCAGATCATGTGAAAATATAATATTTGTGTCATTCTCAAAACTTTTGTCCATGACTGTATATAATGTCCCAAGTACACATTCCTGTGCGTGTTGTCATGTGTCTTCTGTGTGCCAGCTCACTGCTGAGGGCAAATGTGTGCGTCCAAGATAACATTCATTCTTCTATTGTTCAGCGGATTCCAGACGTGTTAACATATGCCCGGAGCGACACTACGGGGGATCACTTCTTAGCTGGGGGGGTCTACATGAAAATGGCACTACATGAACGAAAACAAGATGATGGAACCTCCTTCAGCATGTGATCAGGTCCTCAATTTGATGCTTTAGGCCTCTGCTCCTGCAGTTCTTGAGCAGAAGTTTGCGCTCCAGAGCTGCTCTTCCTGCAGTAAAGGGATGTTGCTTTTTATATACCAAGTTATGTAAGACTGGTTTTGTCACCCAGTCACAACAGCTGCCACAGTATTCATGCCACGCTCACCTCCGGCCAATCCCCCATCTCCTCGCACCCACCTAAATCCCCAGACACACAACCTTCTGAGCCTATTTTGGTACAGTAGGGGCAGCCACATGAAGGCCGACATGCACTCTAGTTGTTAGGCATGCACATTCTTCCTCTTTGGATTTGCTGCTGTGTGACAGGCCACATACATCAAGGGTAATAGGAATGCAGACTTCTCCTCCTCTTAGGATTTATTTGCCACATGACAGTCCACATGCACCATAGGTAATATACATGCACGTTCCTCCTTTTTGGATATTCTATTATTATTATTTATTTATATAGCGCAATTAATTCCAGGGGGCAGTACATGAGAAGGGGTTACATACAAAGTTATAGATATCGTTTACAGTAAACAAATTTACAATGACAGACTGGTACAGAGGGGAGAGGACCCTGTCCTTGCGGACTTACATTCTATCATATGATAGCCCACATACATACTGGGTAATAGAAATGCAGATTCCTCCTCTTAGTTGTTATTGCCACATAACAGCGCACATGCTCCCTAGGTTATAGAAGCACTTCTCCTCCCATCAAACTTTTTATCCTCTTACTATACTGCAATCATATTATGTAGCACTGTGTACTTACAATTGCTCATTTTTCCTCTTTTCCATTAGGTCTATGACATCACGTGATTAAAAACTGACTAGCTGAGTCTTTCAGCACTATAAAACCTACAGGTATGACCACTTAAGTCTAAAAAATTATATTAATTAAATCTATGCATAAAATGTACATATAATAAAAAGCAGATGATAACGGTAGATAAAGGAAATATAGTATTGCACTCTGTGTATAAAGGCGATAATATGAAAGGTATCCACATGACATTCTCAGCTTCATATTAACAATGGTATTAATAAAAAAAAATATACACATAACCCATATGCCCTAAAAGAGAATGGAAAGTGCTAAGTAACAGAGATAGGTGAAAGGATACCATTAAGATGTAGTGGGCGCAAGTCCTGGGTAGTAAAGACCCTAGTTATAACCACACATATTAGCCACATGTCAATATTATCGTGCAGACATATATTACCTTGTGATGCCCAAGGTAATATGCAGTAAGTCTGCACTGTAAAACTGATATACGGCTAATACGCCCACTAATGGTATCTTTATGCCTATCTGTATTGCTTAGCATTATGCACATTTTATATTTGGGATATATGTCTTTTATTATTCTCTTTTAGGTGAAATGGGTTTTGTGTATTTTTATTTATTAGTACCCTTGCTAATATGATGATGAGAATCCCCTTGTTTGCGTGGGTTTTCTCCCACACAAGAAAGACATACTGATAGGGAATATAGATTGTGAGCCCCAATGTGGACAGTGACAATAATGTGTGTAAAGAGCTGTGGAATTATTGGCGCTATATAAGTGAGTAAAATAGCTAAATAAATGTAATGTGGATAACCTTCATGTTATTGCCCTTATATGCGGAGTGCTATATGTCCTTTATATGTAATGTTACCATCTGCTTTTTATTATATGTACATTATATGCATGGATTTAATAAAAATAACTTTTTGGACTTGTGTTGTCATACCTGTAGGTTGTGTGTATATGCTGTAATGGCCACAAATGTATGATTAGTACAATTTCTCAGGCCCATTGGCTTTCTGCCAAATTTGTAGTTTTTTTTTTTTCCCTTCTAAGCTCTATGTACAAACAGGAGTTGAATTTTCTCTGCATGAGTTATAAGTCACTGCAAAAGTCCCTGACAGGGTGGCGGGGGAGCAGCTGGGTCAGGAGCTGAAGAGGAGGATGATAAATGCAGGGACAGGAGACTTCCTGTTTCTACATAGCGCAGAGAATAGAGAAGAATTAGCTGGGTAGAAAGGCAAAATGAGCAATTGTAAGTGCACAGTGCTATGTAATATTATGACTGCAATATATTAAGAGGATAACAAACTTTGATGGCAGTGCTCCTTTAAAGGAATGCAGACTCCTCTTCTAAGGATTTTCTGCCATGATAGCCCACATGCACCCTCTTTTCAGATTTTCCTTTTTTGATGGAGGGAGCAGTTAGGTAAAATTAAATATCACTTTTTGGAAGTGGTGCCCTAAGATTATGATGATCAGGTAATACTGGCATGACTGCCCCATGTCCAGAGCCACCTGAGTATGTGGTATAGCATATATTATCTATATTACATACTGTATACATTGTACCTGGGCAGAAATGACACACTAGCACCTGTGGCGTGATAGTAATCTCATGTCTACTTATTGGGTTCAAGCATCTCCACTGACAGACAGTAGGAGATCTGTCCTCGCCTGATCCCCCACCTGTGCTCTCACTCCACTGTGATCGGGGTAAGAGCCACGTGGACTGCAAGAGAGGTGAATACACCTGGCACGAGGATTAGACAGGTAAGAATAGTGCTCTGTTTCCATCCATTGCATCCTCGGAATTATCAATGGAACTTTATGTTCATTATCCAGAAAGAGATGACGGAAAGTCTCAGCGGTCATGAGCCCGTGACCAAGAGACAACCATTAAAGGAGTCACTCTGCTTTCATTGTCAGTTCCCTGCGCTCAACCCACACTTATAAAACTGGAAGATTGATTACTGCATTCAGCAGAAACGCTGCCAAGGGGCGCTGTCATTTTTTATTTATTAAAGTGAGATTAGACCCACACCTAGGAGGCACTGTCATTTTTGTCACTGTATGTGTTAGCTCCACTACTTCTCTCATATGATGATGTTAGTAAGAACAGGACTGCATGTGACAAGGGAAGCATCCCAATGGAGAATGGAGACAAGTGGGAGATCACAGATTGATGGTGAGATGATCAAGAAGATCCAGCAGCAAGGAGTATCTCAAGGTCTCATCTGGTGTACGACAATGACCTCACTAACATGGGAACATTAGAAAATGGTCAGCTTCTTCATGTAAAGAGAGGAATGGGTACAAGTTTGAGGCCAGAGACTGATAGTGGGAGGATCAAGGAGGCCAAGCAGCACAAAGTATTTCAGAAGATGTGGTCTACGTGTCTATCCCATGTTTACCCCTCATGGTGCAGAGCATCACCTTATTTCCCACCATAACAGGAACAACGTTAATATTTAGAGGTGAAGAACATTTCGACATAGGAAGCATATGATTTGGAAGAAGGTCAAGTGTTTTCCATCTGCGCTCAACGGATTCTTAGTTTTGCTTGTTTAGAATTAGAGGAAACGATGATTCACTGAAGGTGTCCTGAATGTGTCTGTTCCGCCAGGGGAAATGGAGTGTTGCAGAGCTATGTCCAATATCTATGTCATGTCCTTAGGATGGAAATTCCCAATAAGAACAAAGGATTGTTTGCTGGCCGCATATTTTAGTCTGTAGGTAGCTTGAGGAGGATAAATCACCAGAATGTAGATTTTTTTCCTTGTAAAAAATATATCATTATAGCGTTCATGGCTCCAAAACCGTTACTTTACTTACCGTAGATCGACCCATAATGATAAATTCTTGTTACCAATAGGGGAGCTCACTGAGGAGGAACTTGTGGTAAAAGCTTTTTAACTCTGTGTTCAGTAAGTTCCCCTTGGTGGAGCTTGTGGGCAGCCAGAATTACATCATTAGAATATGCTTGGAAACCGTGGCGTAGAGAGTGGGGAAGGCACAGCACTGCTTAAGGCTATGTTCACACATTGCATTTTAGCTGCATTTTTTTTTGCTGCTTTTTTTATGCAATTTTAAGCTGCGTTTTGCAGTACCAGAAACAGCTATGAGATTTCAGGAATCTAATGCACACACACTTTCTTTAATGACTTAATTGGAAAACACCTGTGTTTTTAAAAACTGCAGTGTGTCACTTCTTTCAGTGTTTTTTCACCCATAGAAAGGAATGAGTAAGTGCAAAAATGCAGGTATCAGGTTTTGCTGCATTTTTAGCAAAAAAAAAAAAAAAGCAGGTACAGCAGTATGTGAAACCCATTTATTTTTGTGATTTTCCCAAGGTTGTCTTGCGTTCCTCACCTGGGAATGGCATTTAAGATTAGAATAGTTTAATTAAATTAGTGAGATGAGAAAGGTAAACACTGGTGGAGCAAGGTGTGAGACTGAACAATACCTGAGCAACTCAAGGGCCGACCAAAGTGTGACAGTAAACAGTGTCCTACAAACTCAATGCTCTGCTAGTGTCTTAAGCCCCTGTCTCACACAGCGATCTCGCTAGCGAGGTCGCTGCTGAGTCATTAGTTTTGTGACGCAGCAGCGAGCTCACCAGCTATATCGCTGTGTGTGACATTCAGCGACGATCAGCCCCCCTGCCGGGTATCGCTGATCGTCGCTGAATGTCCTCGACATTTTTTTGATCGCTGGTCTCCCGCTGACAGGCACGCATCGCTGCGTGTCACAGGCGGGAGACCAGCGATCCGCTGGTAACCAAGGTACACAGCGGGTTTCCAGGCGCGGGGCTGTGCCTAGAAACCCGCTGTGTACCTTGGATACCAGCGCCCTGATGCAGGGAGCTGGTAACCAAGGTACATAGCGGGTTTCCAGGCACCGCGCAGCGCCTGGAAACCCGATGTGTACCTTGGTTACCAGCTCCCTGCATCAGGGCGCTGGTATCCAACGTACACTGCGGGTAACTAAGCGATGTTACCCACAGTGTCGCAGTCCCAGATCGCTGCCTGAGCTGCCTGTTTGGCAGCTCAGCAGCGATCATGTAGCGATACACCAGCGATCCTGACAAGTGCATATCGTTGTCGGGATCGCTGGTGTATCTCTATGTGAGACCCAGGCTTTAAGGTACTGTCACACTAAGCGATTGCACCAGCGATCACGACAACGACACAACCTGCGAGATCGTTTGTACATCGCTATATAGGTCGCTAGTAGCTTCCAAACAGGAAGATCTCATAAACGACACATCAGCGATCAGCGATCTGTATAACGACCTCGGCGGTCGTTGGGACCTGTCACACAGCATGTATTGCTAAAGATTGAGTGCAACCTTTTCCACGCCCCTCAGCACAGATTGGTGGTCACTGTATGTCATATGTCACAGCTCTCGCTTTGTGATTGGACGTCCGCATCATAAAAGACGACGTATTAGCGCTCTCTTCCATTGTTCTTGAGCGCAAGTGGTTCATACGAATTTCCAGCATTGTTCCATACTGCATCCTGCTAGCCTTCTGCTTTGCAGCTACTGCGATCCAGTCTGTGCCGCTATTGCGTTTGCCCCGGATTCATTTTTTCAGGATCCCAAAAATGTCTTGTATAAATGGCAAAGATGAAGCGCCGTAGGCACTCTGACAGGATCGCAAAACTCCCACACACAATAGTATCCTCGCAACAACGCACAAAGGACTAGATGCTGTGGCCACCAATCGGAGCTGAGGGGCGTTAAAACCTAGTCTCGCCTGCGCCGATGACATGAATCGCCAACGAGGTCGCTCGTCGTTCATAAAGGGTGTCAAACTCAGCGATTCAGGCTCACCAGCGGGACACCAACGATCAAAAAACGGCCCAGAACGTTCGTGCACGATCAGCGACATCGCAGCGGGGCCACATCGCTGCTACATGCCACACACAGCGACGTCGCTGACGATGTCGCTGCTGCGTCATAAAATCGGTGTCGCTTAAGCGATCTCGCCTAGTGTGACAGTACCTTTAGATAAACTATTCCCAACCAATTCATGTTTGTAATTTGGTATTTTTTCATGAACTCATATGAACTTTTTTGCTGAGAATGGTCACTATTTCTTCAGACATAAAAATCTTTTTCCACGAAATAATTTGATCAAATTGCCCTTTTTTCCCAAAATGGTTTTATGGTTTCACATATGTCTTGCATTGGTGACCTAACACCAAACAGAAAAAACGCAATGAGTGAACATAGCCTAAGTCTTATGGGGTGAAAAATTTGAGCAGCACCATGAGGAATCCAATACATTTCGCTTGTGCGATAATGGGTTAAATATTGGACTGGAGATAGGGACTCAGTGCAACGGCCGAGTGCAATGCGATAAAATATCGCATTGCACTCAGACCAATGTTAATCTTTGGAGCAGCTCCCAGCATCCGATTTTTTCTCTGCCGTTTTCCTCGGACTGAGACAATCGCAGCATGAGTGTATGTGTGCAAAATTTCATACATGTAGGGGTTAATTAAATGTGTAAATTCGTTGAAAAAAAATGCGTGGGCTCCCACGGTATTTTCTCCACCAGACAGGGAAAGCCAGCGACTGAAGACAGATATTAGTAGCCCTTAGAGGGACCATTTTTTTGTGCCCCCCCGGCTACTAACGGTAATCAATTCACTTCAGGTCAGCCGGGGACTCCACACAGCCTCAGTGACGTCAGAGGGTAGTCCCCGGCTGACCTGAAGTGAACTGATTACCGTGGGAAGCAATCAATTAAGCTTCCCAGCTAATCAGCTCATCTCCTGTCAGCCAGGAGAAGAGCTCATTCATTCAGGGGCTTACAGCGAGGATGGCAGCATTAGCTGCGCTCCCCGCTGTAAAACTGTTAACCCTTTCAGATGGATTGCAGCGTGGGACCTGACTGAACGCCGGAGAGGTAAGAAAATGCTTGCTTTATTATGTTATTTTTATTACAGGAGAACAAGGGAATCAGATGGAGTACCTGTACAATAAAATATGGTCAAAAACTGTGTATTTATTTCATTAAAATTATTTTTAATTAATGTGTGTGTGTTTTTTTAACCATTTCATACTATAGGATTATTAATGGAGAGTTGTCTAATTGACAACTCTCCATTAATAACCTGGCTTAAAGTCACCTTCCAATAGCAAGGTGGCCTTAACCCATTATTAACCCATTCGCCACCGCTACAGGGCAATGGGAATAGACGGGCTAAGTGCCAGAAAAGGCCCATCTAATCATAGATGTGACTTTTCTGGGGTGGCTGGGGCCAGATGTTAGTAGCCGGGGGGGGGCACAAAAAAATGGTTCCTCTCAGGGCTACTAATATCTGTCTTCAGTCACTGGCTTTCCCTGTCTGGTGGAGAAAATACCGCGGGAGCGCACGCATTTTTTTTCAACGAATTTACACATTTACACATTTAATTAACCCCTACATGTATGAAATTTTGCACACATACACTCATGTCATTGATAGAGAAAACCATATATCAAACTACATGAAATGACATGGTTAACTGTATGTAAACCATGTGTCATTTCATGTCGGGTTCTGTAATTTTACAGAAGCCGGCAATTGAATTAGCGGCTATTATACTATGTAGAAGTGTATGAACTATAAATATATATATATGTGTCACAATGACATGAATATATATATATATATATATATTGTGACATTTCCGGGGGGGTTTAGCTCTAGGATCGCTGTCTGGGTAGACAGAATGGCACGGAAACAGTTCATTCAGACAGCAGTTTGGTGAAAACTGGCCGCAACCAGTTTTATTAAAGTCCACAGCACACAGATAAAAACAAAGCATAAACAAAAGACCTGGGCTTGTCTAGCCTCTAATTACACTTAGATAGATGGCCCTCTCTATCCAGGACCCAGACTCTACCAGTCTGTGCCCAAAACAACACATATGATATATGTTACCAGTATGGAGTTTCACAGACACTCCTCTTTATGTCTGAAGGCAACTCCAATGTCCAGACTTGAGAGAGGTCACCTCCTATTCAGTCGCTATTCGCACGGATTCTCACTGCGACTACTCCTGTGTCCGGGGTACTTCCTGCACCCAGACTGAGATAGCTCACACTCTTAGAGACTGCTCTTTTGTGCCGGGACACCTCCCTGTGTCCGGGCTAAGGCAGCTCCCACACTCTTGGAGACACCTTCTGTGCCTGGACCCCTAGTCCAGACTGAATGAGCTCCCTGACTGTGCTCCCAAGCACCTACTTCTGGCTTCCTAATCAACACCTGAGTGGATTCAGGTCTGAGCTGCAAGCGTGTACTGAATGGCAGGTGTAGTGACCTTTCTTTACCACCAGGTTTACAAAGCCACACATTTCGCTCATACCAGTCAGCAAGGTACTTAGGTGAAATATACACCTCATTCACCACATATTCCTTCACTGTCTCACATATCCCCTCCCTCTTCTCCAGACCGGAGGGCTGGTCATCCAGACCGGAGGGCTGGTCAACAATCCAACAGAGACAGTGAACTCTGGACCAGTCATGGCCCTCATCAGCTTCATCCTCACCACTGTCATAGCCAACATCAGCTTTCTCTTCATCTGAAGCATCCGCACTACCCTGTACCCTCCCAGGCCTATACTCTCTGCGGGCCTCGGGTATCCTGCACGGTTTCATCTTGACTTTAGTGCCAGCCTCAGTCTCGGTATAGTGGCTCACCAGATAAGTACGACCAGGCACGTCAGAACAGCTCTGCTGATTCTTCCTCAGAAACTTTCGTACCTCCTGTTTTTGGGGCACTGACCCTGTGTCACCAACTGTCACAGGAGGTATAGGGGTTTTCTCTAATTCCCCCTGAACTTTCTTTAGCACATCTACTTTCTTAAATATCAGTTGATTCATAAATTCTACCTCACAGAACCCAAGCGCCTCTGTCATGGTCTCTGACCATTCCGAGCCACACTGTTCAAACGATTGGCACTGTAGAGGGAGCTGATCGTTTTTCTTGGTCGGTACACATAATTTATCCTCTTCTGGTACAGGCTCACTTTGCATAAGACTCAGAGCTCTTACTTCTTTCTCCAGGAGATCCTCATGGCTACGCATCTTCTCCTGTAGTTGTTGGACGTCCTTTACGTCTTCGGCCCTTTCTTCAGGCTCTTCTGGTAGGACATGCTCAGAAGCCCTACTATCAGTCTTCTTTTCCACCACGTTCTGCATCCCATCTGAGCTCCCGTGTATCTGCAGCGGCAACGGAGCGACACATCGCCCCTCCCACTCACTGGGACGTGGTTCAAGTGTAGACTCCATGAAAATGCGCCTGAGCTCACCAAGGCCAACCCGAGGTCTCAAAATCTCATCTTGGGATTTATCCAGATCCTTTGGGTCGCTCGGGAACTCCGATGGCGCACCGGGCGCCGAACTTCCGGCCCGAGCTTCGCGAGTCGCAGCCACGGATCCGGACAGTACACCGTCCACGCGGCTGTCTCCAGCAGAAACATATTCCGGGGCAGAGTCATTCCCCACATCTTCAGTCTTGTTCCTCACAGCTTCACTTGAGACATCAGCCTCTGGTGAGGCACCTGGCCTGGTGTCCACCACTTCCATGGCTTTCTCCACCTCTGCAGCATCACCTTCCGAGTCCTTGGCCTGATGCAGATCCACACCATACATTGATAACTTCTCATTTTCAACAGCATCCACTTGTGCTGTGTTCAGTTTCAGAGTCCTGTCTTTCACCTTAGTCTTCGCCAGGGAACCGGCCAACGGTACAACATCTTCAGATGCCATCCTCCGTCCGACTGCAAGGTCAGCCTCAGCCTTCCTCTCAATCTCCTCTGCTACCATGCCTTCCTCACTTGCACTGGTTGCTTTATTGTCATCAGATGACTCACTATCACCACCACTATCCCTGTCTGACCCCCTTTTCTCAGCCACATCTGGCTCACTTCCAGGGTTAGACACTTCATTTTCATTCACATCCGGCTCACTGTCAGGGTTATACAATTCATTCTCATTCACATCTTGATCTGGAACCTTAGTTAACATGTCATCCACAACATTAACTTCACCATCTGGTCCCTGGTTTCCCTCAGGTGGTCCCTCAAGTATGTGACTATGTGATAACCCCAGCACTATACTTCCATATAGCTCAGGTACCAGGAGCTGACTCACGACCTCTCCCTGGACTTCAGTGTCCCTATACAATGGGTTATTGTTCATGGCAGCATGAGGAAACCTCTCCTCAGAGCCAGGCTCTTGGGGAACCTCATTCAGAACAATTACATTTTCCGGTGCCGTTTTAAGAGTGGGGTCTCGCACCGGCTCACTCCCAAAATTGTCACAGGAGTCAGGCAGGTCAGGGACACTCGGTTCCCGAGAACCACCATCCTCGTCTCCCAACATCACCTGCAAAGAAATTTCATCTTTATCACGGTCATCATCAGTATCATCACTATTATGATCAGCATCATCATCATTATCAATATCAGCATCATCATCATGGTCATCATCATTATCATGATCATCATTATCATTATCAATATTATCATGGTCATCATCATTATCACATAAGTTTAACGGCCCACTAGCATTGTGTTCCGCCCCTCGGGACTGCGCACCCTCAGTAGGAGCTTCATCACACTGTCCATCAGAAACATTTTTCCCCCAGAGATCCTTAGACCGGGAAAGTCATTACCCAATATAACGGGGTGCACCAGGGTCTTCACTACCCCCACTTCATATGAAACCTCCCCGAGTTTGGGGACCAAGTCCACGGCAGTCTCTGGGTAGACTTTGGTGTCTTCATGGATGTACACCACACTCAGGTGTTTATCAGGGATGAAGTCCCTATCACTCAGGCTGTCACATACGGAAGTCACTGGACTCTCTGAGTTCAAGAGGGCCTGGGCTGGGCAGTCACTTACAACCACCGGGGACCCCTGTGGTCCAGTCTCTTCGGCTGAGGTGGACACACACACAGGCTCTGCGCAGGGAGAGAGGGATCTGCCAACATCACAACACATAGGCTCCCCCTCTATTGGACAGTTGGCTGCAATTTCACGCCAGCTCCAACACTGTCCATCACACTCTCCCACCCACATGTCCCCTCGGGCCTGAACCCGCTTATCAGCATACCCCATGTCCCCAACAGCTGGAACGCTCTTACCGGGAGAGTTCAGCGTCCGGGAACTCTGAAGTGACGTCCGCTCAGACGGCTGGTCACGGAGGCAGTCTTTGGGGCCAAAGTACCTTTCTCTCTGTACCTCAGGAGGAAGTGCTCGGGTGTAACGGTCCACTGTCACCTTTTCGACCCTTTGGGCAGTGTTGCTGACGGCAGACTCCCAACTGTATCTCCAGTCATGGACTCTCCTGGCACGGGCTGCAACCGTAACACCCAGCCGGGTAAGAATCGCCGCTTTCAACTTGGCATAGTCTTCGCTGTCCTGCTTGCTCAGGTCAGCCCAGACTTTTTGGGGTTCCCCAATCAGATAGGGTACGACCACCATGGCCCATTCAGATAGTGGCAGATTCTCCTTCTCTGCCAGTCTCTCAAACCTAGTAAGATATACCTCCACATCATCACGAGGTGTCATTTTTCTCAAGGACCGTCTTACCGCCTTCTTTATAGCGGACAACGCCGGTGCCTTCACAACATTACTTCGGGACGCGGCACCGAAATCCTTTTTTGGTGCTGTCATCTGCTCAACAAATAACCGGTTATTCTCCTGCTGCTGCAGGAATTGCTGCTGGGCCTGCTGCATGCGCTGCTGGTGCTGCAGGCGCTGCTGCTCCATGCTCTGCTGCATGCTTCGCTGGGCCTGCACCAGGTACTCAATGAGCTCCTCCATACTGCCGGACTCATCTGTCTCAATCACAGCAGTCTTATGTTGCACATTAACTTGCGCCATTTGTTCAAACAGCGCCTCCATGCTGTCATCCATGCTGTCAGACTTCTCTGTCTTCACAACTGTAGTCTTCACTCAAGACATACACACTACACAGCTTTTTTTTTTTTTTTTTTTCCACAGAAAAATTCAGCCTTGCTGTGCAAACACTTTTTTTTTTTTTTTTCCTTTGCAAAGTCTATTAGGGCTACTGTCTCTTTAAGACTGCTCCACAAACTTTTCTTTTGCTGCTGCACATTCCACAGTCATTTTCACAACAAGTTCAGCTTTGCTGTGCATACATTTTCTTTCTGCAGACCCTATCAGGGCCACTGTCTCTCCAAGACTGCTCCAAACAGACGTTTCTGCTGACACACTTTTTTTTTTTTTTCTGCTGCTATTTCAATAGACTTCACCTTTAATGCTGTCTCTCGCCACTGTGCTGCATACACACTCCAGCACTAACTGTATCAGGCACTGCGCTGCCCGCATTCTCCACCAATTGTGACATTTCCAGGGGGTTTAGCTCTAGGGTCGCTGTCTGGGTAGACAGAATGGCATGGAAACAGTTCATTCAGACAGCAGTTTGGTGAAAACTGGCCGCAACCAGTTTTATTAAAGTCCACAGCACACAGATAAAAACAAAGCATAAACAAAAGACCTGGGCTTGTCTAGCCTCTAATTACACTTAGATAGATGGCCCTCTCTATCCGGGACCCAGACTCTACCAGTCTGTGCCCAAAACAACACATATGATATATGTTACCAGTATGGAGTTTCACAGACACTCCTCTTTATGTCTGAAGGCAACTCCAATGTCCAGACTTGAGAGAGGTCACCTCCTATTCAGTCGCTATTCGCACGGATTCTCACTGCGACTACTCCTGTGTCCGGGGTACTTCCTGCACCCAGACTGAGATAGCTCACACTCTTAGAGACTGCTCTTTTGTGCCGGGACACCTCCCTGTGTCCGGGCTAAGGCAGCTCCCACACTCTTGGAGACACCTTCTGTGCCTGGACCCCTTGTCCAGACTGAATGAGCTCCCTGACTGTGCTCCCAAGCACCTACTTCTGGCTTCCTAATCAACACCTGAGTGGATTCAGGTCTGAGCTGCAAGCGTGTACTGAATGGCAGGTGTAGTGACCTTTCTTTACCACCAGGTTTACAAAGCCACACATTTCGCTCATACCAGTCAGCAAGGTACTTAGGTGAAATATACACCTCATTCACCACATATTCCTTCACTGTCTCACAATATATATATATATATATATATATATATATATATATATATGTATTCTATGTGTACACTATGTTCCAAATTATGCAAATAATATTTGCTCAGATTTTCCAAAATTACGTATATGAATTGCAGTCATTGTAAATTTCCAGTCAAATAACTATTAGAGTACAATTGGAAGGTTTTTGTACAAACTGCCTATGATAACAGTATATTTTTAAAAAAATAAAACACTCAAACTGCACTCAAAATGCATGTTCCAAATTATTATGAACAGCAGAGTTTTCAACCTTTTCATTTTAATAAAGAACAAAAAAATGGTCATTTTTGAAATTATAAGCATTAGCAGGTTACTACAAACTGAAATCAAACAGTTTTCAACTCAAAACTTTATTCTAGGTGATGTTACATTTGCACATAGGACCCCTTGTTCGAAAGGAGCTTCTGAACTCTCTCGTCCATTGAATTTGTCAGGTTTTGGATGGTTTCTGCCAGGGGCGTACATAGAAATCATGGGGCCCCATAGCAAAAGTCTGAATGGGGCCCCCCCCCAAAAAAAAAAAACAGGTGCTCTTAACTCCACACACACACACACCTGCAGTGCATGCAGGGCCCCCTACACCCTCCACAGTGCGTGCAGCCGGGCCCCCTCCCTAAGGTGCAAAGTGCAGTCAGAGCCATTGTAAATGTAAAGTGGCAGCACAGTGAGGGGACACATTTAACAAAAAAAATCGACCCCCAGCCAGGCTCACCATATTGTGTGTGCAGTGGCGTAGCAACTGTTTGTGGGGCCCAGGGCGGCTGAAAAATTTGCCGCCCCTTTGGTCATTGATAATCCTGAAGCATTCACCATTACAACCAAAAAAAGGCTCAAAGTAAATACCTTTCACCTGTAAAATCAGCATGGCAAAAATACACACTGCAAAGCAGCAACACACAGTATGGACTTGTGTTTATGATGTGCTTTATCCTCCTTGGACAAAAAAGGACTTCTTTAGGCTTGGCTCACATTTATACAGTGCAGTCTGCTGGACAAATATGTCTGAATTGCAAAAAAAAATGGTATTCAGACGTATATGGAGGCATACACAAACCATAATGGGCAACACGTAGTGTAAAAAAAATGTTCTTCTGACTATGTTTTGCCCTGATCACGTTGTATTGTGGGAAAAAAACATAATTGACCAAAGGTACGCGTTTTTAATGTGGGGTGAAAAAAAGTTTATTCCTCTGGACACCTCCTCACAGAACTGATGCCAAAATGGAGTGGGATGGGACTGTTGACACCAGTAAAACTGGATGAAAAAAAAATGATTCTTTTTAAGTAAAAAAAACATATAGAGACAAAGATGGAAGTACGATATCTATCAAATGTACTTGTTTAAATTCGTAGGTTGATGCATGGCATACGTTTTAATGTATACGTCCAACGCATTAAGTCTGCAGGCGTATAAATGTGAACCTAGCCTGACGGAACATGTTGCATAGTGGCTCCGATGTAAGAAGTGTGGTGCCTAATCTGACAGCAGGTACAAGCAATGCCCATCATTCATGGCATCATATAAGACAGGTAGACGGATGTCATATCTTTGTATATGAAATGATTGGAATATGTAAGCTATGCAAAGTTCCAACGTGTACAAACTACAAGACACATTTTATCAGAGGTAAGGTGACACAGAAATGCCGCACACAATATCTTCCATAACATCTGCAGAACTTCCACTCTCAGGCACCTCATGAGCTCAGCACGCCCCATGTAATTGCTGTCTCCCAGGTGCATGCCTCTGGGGTGAAGGAGCAGAATAAATTAGTAACATTTATTGGCTGCACCATGATTTCCAGGGCATTGCACATTTTTAGTATTGCATGACATGCATTGTTGCACACCTTGACAGTGAAGTTGGTGGTGGGACATAGACTGGACATGGTCTTACCTACAGCTAGGAAGCATCATCCTGCCTGGTGGTGGTACAGGGGTTAAATCACATGAAACCAGCTCTAATGGAGAAGCATTGTGAGGAGTACAGAAGGTGGCTGCAGTGCATGCAGGGCCCCCCTCCTCCACAGTGCATGCAGTCAGGCCCCCCTCCCTCCACAGTGCATGCAGGGCCCCCCTCCTCCACAGTGCATGCAGGGCCCCCCTCCTCCACCCTCCACAGTGCCTGCAATCAGGACCCCCTCACTCCCTAAGGTGCAAAGTGCAGCCAGAGGCTAGCCATTGTAAATATAAAGTGCCAGCACAGTGAGGGGACACATTCAACAAAAAAAATCCACCCCATACCTCAGCCAGCAGGACTCACCGTCTTGTGTATCTCTCCCTAAGTGAAACTTATGAATGTTTTCTGCTTCCTGTGATGCACGTGTCTCTGGCTGCAGGCTGGCTTTCATCTTATGCAAATGCAGCCAGAGACTTGCTGACCAGGAGACAACAAGGAAAGGGGACCTTCAAGGGGGTTTACAGTGTCCGGCCGTCGCTTATATTTAATTAAAGGAGATAGTACTGTGTCAGCACAGCACAGCTGCCAAACGACAGCGGCCGTCGTGGGCCCCCTCACCTGTCTGGGCCCCATAGCAGCTGCTTAGTCTGCTCTATTCACGGAACGCCACTGGTTTCTGCTTCAATTGTTTTGCATGAGGACAGAATACCCTCACAGAGCTGTTGCTTAGATGTGAACTGCCTCCCGCCATCATAGACACTCCTTTTGATGATGCTCCAGAGGTTCTCAATGGGGTTGAGGTCAGGGGAGCATGGGGGCCACACCATAAGTTTGTCCCCTTTTATGCCCATAGCAGCCAGAGATGCAGATGTGTTATGTGCAGCATGAGATGGTGCATTATCATGCATGAAAATGATCTTGCTGCAGAATGCACGGTTCTTCTTCTTGAACCATGGCAGGAAGTGCTGTTTGAGAAACTCAACATACACTATGGAGTTCATCTTTACCCCTTCAGGGATCCTAAAGGGGCCGACAATCTCTCTCCCCATGATTCCAGCCCAAAACATTACTCCACCTCCTCCTTGTTGGCTCCGTAGCCGTGTTTGTGTGTAGCCCTGGGTACACAATACCAGGAGGATGAGTGGAGAGGTAATGGTTAAGGGCTCTACATGACATCACATACACTTAGACACACCCACAGGGAGTGTTCAGAGTCAGTCAGTGAGTCTAGCCTGGACCTGTGAGGAGGAAGGAGCAGAGTCTAGCTCGGGTGGCTCAGGACCGAGTCATCCCACTGTTGTGCAGTTCAGAGAAGTGGAGGCCAGTAAAGGTGAGCCAGATTACCTCAGCCTGGTCAGAGCTGTGCCCCACTGGCAGACGGACTGAGACAGCTATTGAGAGTGTGAGCAAGTCGAAAGGCACAGTGGAAGGAAATCAGAAGTGCTTTAGGATTGAAGTATCCTGCACATTGTCACCGGTCACTGGAGACCGAAGCATCACTATAGCTGCACGCATAGTGGTAGAAGATCCAGAGGCTTACTGGACCTTAGGTAACAGCAAGCAGCCCCTGAAGTGTCAGTACGTAACAGGAGTCAGGTGGAATAGGAACTTTGAGCTAGGCCAAGCATATAAGAACCTAGTTTCATCACCGGAAGGCTCCACCACAAAACTGACCGGGCAGTACAGCTTGGAGAAGCTGGAGTTCATAGAGGGAACTACGCTTTATGCTGGTTGGACTCATCATCATTTTGAAAGTAAAGGAGGCCCCTGCCTTGCTCAATCATTGCCTCGAAACTCATCCTCCATCAACCCCATCAGCCTCCCTGGGACCTGCCTTACCATCTAACAAGTAAAAAGGTATGGAAAGACGCTGACGGTGTGAGACTGAGTTATTTAATTGCATGCCTGCACAACCCCACCATAACTATCGACCTGAGGGAAGAGTCCCACCTGTAGGGGACCCGACATCTAGCTGCCTCACCATCCCCTCAGAGATCTACAGCAGCGCTGGTACAAATTACCAGAGACTACAGGTGGCGTCACGAACTGTAAATATATCTATCCCCTGTAAATATTCCCCAACATACGCCAGACCGCCAGGGCCACAGACCGAGCCACCGCTACCTGTGACATCCCCATAGACTTCCATGGGCTCGGCTCTGAGTACCCCATTGCCCTGGTAATCCACAATTGTGGTGGCGGGTCGACACATTTGCATGGGGTGTCCATCAACCAGCCATCCTCCACTCCATCCATCTGGACCATGAAGCGTTGCGCGGCACTCATCGGTGAACAAAACAGTTTTGAAGTCAGTCTTCATGTATTGTTTGGCCCACTGGAGCCGTTTCTGCTTGTGTGCAGTGGATAAAGGAGGTCGACAGGATGGCTTACGCACAGCTGCAAACCTCTGAAGGACCCTGCATCTTGTTGTTCGGGGGACGTTGGAGGCACCAGCAGCTTCAAAAACTTGTCTGTTGCTATGACAAGACTTTTTTGTCGCTGCTCTTTTAACCTGACGTAATTGCCTGTAGGAAAGAGTCCTCAATTTTCCCTTATCAACACGCACACGTGTGTACTGTGAATCAGCTACATACTTCTTGATTGTGCGATGATCACGATGAAGTGTCTTGGCAATGTTGATTGTAGTCATGCCTTGACCTAAACACTCCACAATTTGTTGCTTCTCAGCAGCCGACACATCCTTTTTCTTTCCCATTTTGGCAGAAAATGTAGGCTGCTTAATAATGTGGGACAGCCTTCTTAAGTAGTCTTGCCTTTCATTGGACACACCTGCCAAACTAATTAGCACAGGTGTCTGCAATTGCTTACAGTGATATAAAGAGCCCTGACACACATCACCATCAATGAGTTTAACTGACAAACAAAAAAAATCCTACCTTATCACTCCTAAACAATTTTTGCATAATAATTTGGAACACAGTGTATATATCTATTCTTTCTTTTGTGATTTACAAACTATCATTTGGATCTATTATATGTCGATTTTGCTAGCGACCGACAAAATCTCACCAGACGGATGTCAAACAGATGTGAAACGTACGCTCAGATGCAACAAAATTGCATCCTCGCATTCCAATCGGATGACAGACGGATCAATGTTCAGGAAAAATTTGTGCGATTATCGGCCGTCAAAAACAGTCCGATTTTTTTAGACGGTGTGTGTGACTCCAGCCTAAAGATCACAAAAGCCTAAGGAGGAGCTCCATGAAATCATGTCAATGTGACCAATGGCAGAAAATACTACATTGCCTGCCGTCAGAAGAAAAAGAGCACAAAAAGCCGACCATACAGTCCAAAATATTGTAAAGAGAGAAATCAATTTATTATGTTAATCAGGTAAAAATAACAGGACAAACCGCAATGAATGAGGTAAAATATAAAATTTTGACAAAAGGACGCACACCCAGGACAATAATAATGAAGCTGGGTGAAAAGGGTGTCAAAATGATATACACAGTGCGGAAAATATCATATACATTTGTAAAAGACAATAGGGAGAGTTGAACAGAATATTTACTAGTAGGTAAAGTGCTAGTGCGGAGTGTTACCATAAAATCATGATCAGTGGAGAAAAGTGTATACCATATAGGTGTCAAAGCATCAGGTAACAGCACAGAACAAATGTGTGGTGACAGACAGAGAATCATGCTAACCACTGAGCCACCGTGCCTCCCATTCTATAAAATAAAGCAAGCACCACTATGACTACTAAACTGGAAAAAAAAGTTTCGGCATTCGGAATCCAGCAATATAAAAACTTTTTTTCTAACAAATGTGCTATGATTAAGCAAAAGGTTTTTTTTTTTTAATTGATCCCCCCAAAAAGGTCATCAAAAAGTTAAATGTACCCAAAAATAGTGCTATTAATAAAATACTTCTCATGCTGGAAAAAAAGTAATAATTTATACGGCTGCATCTTGGTGAAAATAAAAAGTTATGGTTCTCAATGCGTTGGTGCAAAAATGAAAAAATAAGTCTGGTATCAATGCCAACCCTCAAGGATGTGGTTACTATTCCTTTTCACCACCCCTATAGACTGCAGTATTATAGGACGCTCATATCAGCGTTCCACATGATTTGCTCCCATGTTCGCAGCTTGCATTAGTATCACCCTAAATTGACAGGAATCAATGGTCGTTAACTGGTAATGTCTCAGAAGGTTCTTCAAGCTGCTGATATGTCTCTCGTCATACAAGTAACATGTGTCCCAGTTACGGATCACTAACCTGCCGTGTTATAACCCCTGCATGCACGAGCACCCACCCCATAGACATTATCCTGGAAACAGGTTTATTATCTCAATGGGACTGATTTCCACGACACGAATCTTCATCACAAACCATATGCTTCTCTGAGATTTACTATGCAGAAAATGTCTCCAAAGATGACTCATATTTGTGTTTATTATCGGGGTCATAAAACCGAGTTACAATGAATGTCAAACAAGGATGGAATTCAATGACATCATGAGATCTTCACTACATCCACGGTCACTTTGTAAGGGAGTTATTAACCTGGCTTAAAGTGACCTTTCAATTGCAAGGTGGCTTTAACCCCTTATTAACCCATTCACCACCGCTACAGGGCAATGGGAATAGACGGCAAAGTGCCAGAAAGGGCTAATCTAATTAGAGATTTGCCTTTTCTGGGGTGTCTGGGGGCAGATGTTAGTAGCCAGGGGGGCACAAAAAAAATGTACCCTCCCTAGGCTATTATTATCTGCCCCCACTCGCTTGCTTTGTCTGTCTGGTGGAAAAAATACAGCGGGAGCCCACGCATTTTTTTCAACGAATTTACACCTTTAATTAACCCCTACATGTCTGAAATTTTTCACACATACACTTATGTAATTGTAAGTTAAAACCATATATCAAAATACATGAAATTACATGGTTAACTGTGTGTAAACAATGTATCATTTCATGTCAGCTTCTGTGATTTCACAAAACCGGCAATTGAATTAGCGGCTATTACAGTATGTAGAAGTGTATGAACTATAAATATATATATATGTATGTCACAATGACATATATATATATATATATATATATATATATATATGTATTCTATGTGTATGTATCTAGTGTTTTGTGAGCTGTCAGTGTGATTTTACAGTAGCCGGGGATGAATTGCCGGCTTTTCAAAGGAGACTGGTGCGTATAAATCGGACAGCACTCGCATAGTGCGAGTGCTGTGCGATGATTTCTCGCACCCATTGACTTGCATTGGCGATTATCATGCCAAAATCGCATCAAATCGCAGCATGCTGCGATTTTTTTCTCACACCAATTTCTGATGAGAAAAAAATCGCAAATGAGAACTCACCTATTGAATAACATTGGTCAGATTTGAATCCGATTTTTTTTCACCTGAATATCATCCGTTTTCAGCGCCAGTGAGTATGAGCCCTAAATGGGGGTAATTCCACTCGGTGAGAAGGGCATAATTGTACAAAGAGGGCAGCAAGCTTAAAACATGAGGGGGCCCAAATGACTCCTGTCCCACATGAGGACACCAGTATAATTAATTATGTGTGATCGCTATTCATTTAACAAAGGAGTTACTTCCCTGCCAGGTCCTTTCAAGAAAGCTGCAATTCTTTATTTCATCAGTGGTCTACATTGTCTTCAATCTGCTAACATTCCCTTTACCTTTCAGACCTCTTGACATCCTTGCCCCCTGGGCCTGTTAGTTCCTAAATTTTAATCTAGTTTCTCACAAAATAACCCCTTAGATGTCACAAATCTAGCTTTCTTCAGTTACCAGACATAGCTTTCTTAATCTTACATTCAATAGTAGCAGCCACTTATGATGATGCACATGTTGTACCTGGCAGAGGATGGAAAGTAAACACAAAGACTGGGGACATCTGCTGCCTGCAAAATGGACAATTGAAAAGGACTACAGTATCATTAACTTGTTACAGCGCAATATAAAACCAGCTTCTCATAACTCAATACCATTTCTGTGTACACAGCTGGCGAGCAGGATGATTTTTATTGTTTAAAAAATGAAAAATATTCATCCAGGATAATTCCATGAAGTTTGTAGCTAAACTCAAACTATATTTGTATTTGTTTCATGTATTTGTGTATATGTATTATTTTATTATTATTATTATTATTTATTATATATTATTTTACCATTATATATATATAGACTGTATAACAGAGAATTAAGTGAGGACCTGATACTTAGCAGTTATATTCATGTACAAAAGGGCAGTGTTATACCAATATTCTTGTACATAGGGAGCAGTATTATAGTAGTTATATTCTTGTACATAGGGGACAGTATTATAGAAATATTCTTGTACATAGTGATCAGTATTATAGAAATATTCTTGTACATAGGGGGCAGTATTATAGTAATATTCTTGTACATAGGAGCAGTATTACAGTACCTATGACTTGTACATAGGGGCAGTATTATAGTAGTTATATTCTTGTACATAGGGGGCAGTATTATAGTAGTTATATTCTTGTACATAGGGGGCAGTATTATAGTAGTTATATTCTTGTACATAGGGGCAGTATTATAGTAGTTATATTCTTGTACATAGGGGCAGTATTATAGTAGTTACATTCTTGTACATAGGAGCAGTATTATAGTAGTTATGACTCTTGTACACAGGGGGCAATATTATAGTAGTTATATTCTTGTACATAGGGGGCAGTATTATAGTAGTTATATTCTTGTACATAGGGGCAGTATTATAGTAGTTACATTCTTATGCATAGGGGGCAGTATTATAGTAGTTATATTCTTGTACATAGGGGCAATATAGTAGTTATATTCTTGTACATAGGGGGCAGTATTATAGTAGTTATATTCTTGTACATGGGGGCAGTATTATAGTAGTTATATTCTTGTACATAGGAGCAGTATTATAGTAGTTATATTCTTGTACATAGTGATCAGTATTATAGAAATATTCTTGTACATAGGGGCAGTATTATAGTAGTTATATTCTTGTACATAGGAGCAGTATTATAGTAGTGATATTATTGTACATAGGGGCAGTATTATAGTAGTTATATTCTTGTACATAGGGGCAGTATTATAATAGTTATATTCTTGTACATAGGGGCAGTATTATAGTAGGTATATTCTTGTACATAGGAGCAGTATTATAGTAGTTATATTCTTGTACATAGGAGCAGTATTATAGTAGTTATGACTCTTGTACATAGGGGGCAGTATTATAGTAGTTATATTCTTGTACATAGGGGGCAGTATTATAGTAGTTATATTCTTGTACATAGGGGGCAGTATTATAGTAGTTATATTATTGTACATAGGAGCAGTATTATAGTAGTTATATTCTTGTACATAGGAGCAGTATTATAGTAGTTATGACTCTTGTACATAGGGGCAGTATTATAGTAGTTATATTCTTGGACGTAGGAGCAGTATTATAGTAGTTATGACTCTTGTACATAGGGGGCAGTATTATAGTAGTTATATCTTGTACATAGGGCAGTATTATAGTAGTTATATTCTTGTACATGGGGCAGTATTATAGTAGTTATATTCTTGTACATAGGGGCAGTATTATAGTATTTATTCTTGTCCATAGTGATCAGTATTATAGAAATATTCTTGTACATAGGGGGCAGTATTATATAGTTATTGTACTAACATATAATTTTTCTTGTACAGGGGATATTAGTTTGTTTTTTATTTTTAAGCAGTATTATAATGAAATTATATTTTAACATAGGGGCAGTATTATATATAGTATTTTTTAGAGTATATATAGTATACTTGTACATAGGGGGCAGTATTATAGTAGTTATATTCTTGTACATAGGGGCAGTATTATAGTAGTTATATTCTTGTACATAGGGGCAGTATTATAGTAGTTAATATTCTTGTACATAGGAGCAGTATTATAGTAGTTATGACTCTTGTACATAGGGGGCAGTATTATAGTAGTTATATTCTTGTACATAGGGGCAGTATTATAGTAGTTATATCTTGTACATAGGGTCAGTATTATAGTAGTAATTTATATTCTTGTACATAGGAGCAGTATTATAGTAGTTATATCTTGTACATAGGGGCAGTATTATAGTAGTTATATTCTTGTACATAGGGGCAGTATTATAGTAGTTATGACTCTTGTACATAGGGGCAGTATTATAGTAGTTATATTCTTGTACATAGGGCAGTATTATAGTAGTTATATTCTTGTACATAGGGGCAGTAAGTAGTATTAATAGAGTTATATAGTTATATTCTTGTACATAGGAGCAGTATTATAGTAGTTATACTCTTGTACATAGGGGGCAGTATTATATAGTAGTTATATTCTTGTAACATTAGGAGTTAATTAATAGATAGTATTATATATCTTGTACATAGGGGCAGTATTATAGTAGTTATATTCTTGTACATAGGAGCAGTATTATAGTATATATATTCTGTACATAGGGGCAGTATTAAAGTAGTTATATTCTTGTACATAGGGCAGTATTATAGTAGTTATATTCTTGTACATAGGAGCAGTATTATAGTAGTTATATTCTTGTACATAGGGCAGTATTATAGTAGTTATATTCTTGTACATAGGAGCAGTATTATAGTAGTTATATCTTGTACATAGTGAGCAGTATTATAGTATATTCTTGTACATAGGGGGCAGTATTATAGTAGTTATATTCTTGTACATAGGAGCAGTATATATATATATATATTCTTGTACATAGGGCAGTATTATAGTAGTTATGTTCTTGTACATAGGGGCAGTATTATAGTAGTTATATTCTTGTACATAGGGGCAGTATTATAGTATTATATCTTGTACATAGAGCAGTATTATAGTAGTTAAAATTCTTGTACATAGGAGGCAGTATTATAGTAGTTATATTCTTGTACATAGGAGCAGTATTATAGTAGTTATATTCTTGTACATAGGGGCAGTATTATAGTAGTTATATTCTTGTACATAGGGCAGTATTATAGTGTATATATATTCTTGTACATAGGGCAGTATTATAGTAGTTATGATTCTTGTACATAGGGGCAGTATTATAGTAGTTATATTCTTGTACATAGGGCAGTATTATAGTATTAATATTCTTGTACATAGGATAGTATTATAGTATAATATTCTTGTACATAGGGCAGTATTATAGTAGTTATATTCTTGTACATAGGGAGCAGTATTATAGTAGTTATATTTTGTACATAGGGGCAGTATTATAGTAGTTATATTTCTTGTACATAGGGCAGTATTATATAGTTATATTCTTGTACATAGGGCAATTATATAGTTATAAATCTTGTACATATCAACTAGATATTATCAGTATAGTTCTTGTACATAGGGCAGTATTATAATTGATTTATATTCTTGTACATAGGGTAGTAATAAGTAGTTAATAATCTTGTACAAGGACAGTATTATAGTACTTATATTCTTGTACATAGGGGCAGTATTATAGTAGTTATTTCTTGTACATAGGGGAAGTATTATATAGTTATATTCTTTTACATAGGAGCATATTATGGTATTATATTCTTGTACATAGGGCAATTTTTATTGTAAAAACCAACAAATACAAATATAATGACATTCTTCCAGTAATACAAAACTAAATTCTCTTGGATTGTACATACATTCATTACATATCCGGATTATACATATAAAATTAACTTAAAGAGTCCATACATCTGGTTGAAAAAAAAAAAAAATCATATTTCAACCCAGTGACACATCCTTCCATAACTTAATATTTCCTAATTTTCCTAATGATTTATCTATCTGGGCTCGGACATTATGTGGTTGACGGCATCACAGATCTGAGTCGGATTTATTCTGGTCACCACCGGTCTCCATTTCCGACTCTACCCGAGAGCCCTCAGGTAATGGCTTCCGCTTTGGCGGAGGACAGTCCTCTACGTCCCTTTCAAACTCTGCGTCAAGTCTTCTAAGGTCATCCTCAAAATCACCGTCAGACTCAGACAGAACGCCAAACCTATTAGATAAGTCCATTACACCTGCAGAACTCTGGACCTTCTTCCTGGCTCCTTGGCCAGTGTCATACTCCTTCTCAGGTTTGCGGGAGGTCTTGTCCTTCTTCTTCCTTTTAGTCTGATATTTGCTATTCCCTTCAGACACAGATGGTAGTACTGAAGTATTGCCTTCCTGTGACTGCTGCCCCTGAGGGACAACCTCCATACTCCCCTGTGCACCCTCCGAATCCTGCTGCTCTGGTGTCACCTGAGTAGACCCCTGGTGGACCTCCGGTCTGGACAGTAATTTCCCTGACAGTAAAGCTGCCTCCTCCAGAATCTCTGCCCCTGCCACCAAATCCTCATCAGGATAGTCCTTACAGATATTGTGCCAGGCGTCAGGACAGTCCCTGTGAGGGTGACCGATCTTCCCACAAAGGTTGCACCTGATGTTCTGGCAGTCTGCAGCCACATGGCCGACCTCCCCACACAGGTTGCACTTCACCACAGTACACGTATTTGCCAGGTGACCTGCCTTGCCACATTTGAAGCATTTACGAGGCTGCCCAGGATAGAAACACACACCCCTCTCCCTCCCAATAAAGAAGGAGTTGGGTAAGTGGGCAGTGATATTATTGCACTAGCGCAGTTTCACCAAAACCCTCCACCCTCCCGTCCAGATACCATCATTGTCTCTTCTTTTGGTGAGGTCAGAGACCAGGTCACAATGCCTCCGGAGCCACACCACAATGTCCTGCGGGGGAACAGACTCATTCCAGAAGATGAGATTAACCGTAACGGTATCTGGCTTAGAGATAGGAATAAAGCTAAACTTACTCCAGCCCTCAGAGTCTCTAAACTTGGGGAAATTAGACCAGAACCTGTCCAGGTCAGTCATGAGCTTAAAACTGACGTCATAGCCCTGCCTATCTGGAAGATTAATCACCGCCAAGATGCTGACTGGCGCAAACCCCATCTGGCGACACAAGAGCTCCCTGACCACAAACCTTCTATCTGGCAGATCCTCCTTGGCACCTCTGTGCCGGAAACGCACGACGTTTCTGCGTTTAAACACCTGGCCGGTATAATTGGCAACAGAGGTGAAGGACGGAGCGCCACGACTCCAGGCATTACTGGGGGGAACCTGCGGGGTCACACTAGGCTGACTGACGGGGTGAGGGTCAGCAGCAGGGGGGCTGCTACACCTTGTGTGCTCGGAATTAAAGGGGGGAAATCACAGACATTATCATGTACATTATCATCAACATTAATGTCACTATCAGACTGCGCAGCGTCCAGCAAAGATACTGTGCTCCCCCAAACCCCCGACCTCTCAGATACAGCGCGGTTATCCCCAGCATCAGAGCCCTGCTGGCCACCATCAGGAACTACCGGCACATGTCCACTGCCCAACTGTGGTGCTTGGCATTCTGAGACTTGTAGTCCCTCTGCTGAAAAATGTCCATGCTGCTGCTTGGAATCTGCTGCAGGCTGCTGTGCTGGGCATTCTGCGACTTGTTGTACCTCTATTGGAATGTGCCCTTCATGCTGCTGCTTGGAATCTGCTGCAGGCTGTTGTGCTGGGCATTCTGTGACTTGTTGTACCTCTGCTGGAATCTGCACTACATGCCTCTGCTTTGGATCTGCCGCAGGCAGTATTGCTGGGCATTCTGAGACTTGTGGTACCTCTGCTGGGGTCTGCACTACAGGCTGCTGCTGGTGCGGCATTTGCCCCTTTTGGAAGCAGAAACTTGCAGGCTGCAGCACTGGCCACACCTGCTTCTGGGGTCCACCTGGGACAATGTCTGACCTGGAACCTGCAGAGTTCTGCTTCTGTGAATTAAACAGTTCCTGGTTCCTATAAGTCTCTGCCAGGGGCCCCATCCTCTCTAGGACGCAGTCCATGTCCCTCACCACTTTTGCCAGCAATACACCCAGTGTGTTTAGAGCCTCGTCATAAAAATCATGACTCCCGGGATTAACAGCCTTTAGCTTATAACCAGTGTCTATCTGCATCTGCAGTGAGTCTTTCTGCTGCTGTAACTCACCGAACTTCTTGACCAGTCCTGGGATCTCCTCTGCGAGCTGAAGCTGAGGTGCACGCGGCGTCTCCTCCTGGGATCCTGCATTCAGCGATGTCCCCGGCTGCTTGAATCCAGACGTCTCCTTAATTTTCACCTCCGCTGGTTTCATGGCTCCAGGCTCCACAGCACTTTTACTGCTGCCACCTGACTGCGACCTTGTGCGTCCAGAGCTCGCCATGCTGGTCACCACATATTTCTGCTGCAAGTTTTCCTGGAGCGTCTGTCTCTCCAGTGAGGTTCTCCTCTGCCTGCTGGAAGTCAGCTGCACGCCTGAAGCCGCTGATGGCCTCTCCTGAGCTGCAGGCTGCTTTCCTCCATTCAGCTTCTCACCAGGAGATTTCTTCTGGATTTCTCCTAATTGCACTTCACTTTGCTTGCCTTGGCTGGCCGACTGCTTAACTGCAACTTTCTTACATACAATAGCTTTTCCTTGTTCCGTTACTTTACTCACTTTCACAGCTTCATCCTTCTTGTTGCTGCTACTTCCATTCGGAGCTTTCTTTCCATCAGAAATCACTTTAGGATTTCCATCTGCATTAGAAACAGTTTGGGCGCTTCTTCCCAGTGTAGGCCTGGAAGCCTGGGCCTTGCTTGGGGAGTTTCCCCGCCCAGGGTGGCCCCTCCCTGGGCTTGCTCCAGACATCAGGAGAGCTACAAACACACAACCTCTCAGCTAGGAGGCAGTATTATAGTAGTTATATTCTTGTACATAGGGGGCAGTACTATAGTAGTTATATTCTTGTACATAGGGAGCAGTATTATAGTAGTTATATTCTTGTACATAGGGGCAGTATTATAATAGTTATATTCTTGTACATAGGGGGTACTATTAGAGTAGTTACAGTATATTCTTGTACATAGGAGCAGTATTATAGTACTTATATTCTTGTACATAGGGGCAGTATTATAGTAGTTATGTTCTTGTACATAGGGGAAGTATTATAGTAGTTATATTCTTGTACATAGGAGCAGTGTTATGGTAGTTATATTCTTGTACATAGGGGCAGTATTATAAGGCTAAGTTCA
The DNA here is from genome assembly GCA_033576555.1 of Oophaga sylvatica. Taxonomy (NCBI): domain Eukaryota; kingdom Metazoa; phylum Chordata; class Amphibia; order Anura; family Dendrobatidae; genus Oophaga; species Oophaga sylvatica. The sequence goes on from JARQOD010000008.1 coordinate 119,788,563, forward strand.
CACGTTGCGGAATTGCCGCGGAAATTTCCGCGGCAATCCCGCACTTCTCCCGCAGGAAATACGCACATTTTTTTATGCTGATTCCCGCCAGAATAATAGCGTTTTGCAAGCGTAATTAGCTTGCAGAATGCTAGCGTTTTCCTAGCGATCTGTAGCATCGCTTGGAAAACTGATTGACAGGTTGGTCACACGAGTCAAACATAATGTTTGACACGTGTGACCAACTTTTTACTATTGATGCCGCATCAATAGTAAAAAGATCTAATGTAAAAATAATAAAAAAAATAATAAATAATGATATTCTCACCTTCCGGCGGCCCCCGCAGCCTTCCCGCCTCTCAGCGACGCTCCCGGCAACTCGCGGTCCCAGGAGTGCTTTGCGACAAATCACACCGATGACGTAGCATCTCGCGAGACCGCTACGCCATCTGGGTGATTCTCGCAAAGGACTCTTGGGACCGGAAGTTGCCGGGAGCGTCGCTGAAGGCGGGAAGGCTGCGGGGGCCGCGGGAAGGCTGCGGGGGCCGCCGGAAGGTGAGAATATCATTATTTTTTATTTTAATTATTGTTTTACCAGGGATATGGTACCCAGGGCCTGGAGGAGAGTCTCCTCTGCTCCAGACCCTGGGTACCATCCGCACATGAACCGCTTACATTGCGCATAGTGGGCATAGCCACATGCGGAAAGTAAGCGGTTCAATGCATTCCTATGGCGGCGGAATCACCGCGGTTACGCTAAATTAATGAACATGTTGCTTTTTTTTCCGCTAAGCGTTTTTTTCGCGGAAAAAAACGCAACATGTGTACAAAACATGCGGAATCAATTAAAACGTATAGAATGCTTAATGCTTGCGTTTTGTTCGCGGTTTAACCGCGGAAAATAGCGGAAAAACCGCGAAAAAAACGCAATTATTCCTGATCGTGTGCACTTAGCCTAATAGTTATATATTCTTGTACATAGGGGGTAGTATTATAGCAGTTATATTCTTGCACATAGGGGGCAGTATTATAGTAGTTATATTCTTGTACATAGGGGGCAGTATTATAGTAGTTATATTCTTGTACATAGTGATCAGTATTATAGCAATATTCTTGTACATGGGGGCAGTATTCTAGTAGTTATATTTTTGTACATAGTGGAAGTATTATAGTAGTTATATTCTTGTACATAGGGGCAGTATTATAGTAGTTATATTCTTGTACATAGGGGGCAGTATTATAGTATATTCTTGGACATAGGAGGCAGTATTATATAAGTTATATTCTTGTACATAGGGGTCAGTATTATAGTAGTTACATTACTGTACATAGGGGACAGTATTATAGTAGTTATATTCTTGAACTGTCATGGGTGCATCGCCACGAAGATTGTCGCGATTGCACATTCTGACTTCTCGCAGCTGAGTTGCTGTTTCTTTGTGTTTGGTAATGAGGGAGTTAATTTTACCTAGCTCTTTGCTAAGACTAGGTCCAGCCTCGCCCGGCTGCTTTTGATTATGTTCTAATTAGCTTCCTTTATATAGCTGCCAGTCTGCTGGTTAGATGCCGGTGAAAGCATTCATACAGACTGCAGATAGGATCGGTTCTGAGAAGACTTAAGCTAAGAGCTCTTTTGTTGTTTCTCCTCACCTTGCTTATAGTTTATCTCCTAGACCTTTGGTGTTCCCTCTGTGTTTTATTGTTGTATGCAAGACAGTATTTACGTTATCCCCTGTCTGTCTCGTTTGTCTATACTGTTTGTTAACCTTTACCTGTCCATTCCCTATGTTGGTAATCAGGGTCCTTCTAAGGACTAGATTACAGTGGTGAGGGATTTATAGGAGACAGGGTTTACGCTGGTGGCCTTGACCTCTGTACCATTAACAGTACCTCCAGGTAGAGGAACTAGTCAGGACCCCAGTTTAGGGTCAGCTTAGACCCCGGTCCACCTCTATCCAGAGACAGCGTGAAAAGGATTCAGTATTGACCTACAGGATATTATGTCAGGTAATACTATGCTATATATACTGTAGCATTTCAGGGGATATAGCTCTGAGATCGCTGTCTGGGTAGACAGAATGGCACGAAAACAGTTCATTCAGACAGCAGTTTGGTGAAAACTGGCCGCAACCAGCTTTATTAAAGTCCACAGCACACAGATAAAAACAAAGCATAAACAAAAGACCTAGGCTTGTCTAGCCACTAATTACACTTATATAGCTTTTCCCTTTCTATCAGGAACCCGGCTCTATCAGCCTAGGCCCAAAACAACACATATGATATATGTTACCAGTATGGAGTTTCCCAGATACTCCTCCTTATGTCTGAAGGTCCACCCGACGTCCAGACTTGAGAGAGATCCACTCCTATTCAGTAGTCATCATCCTGGAGGTTCACAGAGACACTCCTGTGTCCGGGGTACCTCTAACCCAGACTGAGACAGCTCTCCTCCTATTCAGTAATCGTCAGCATGGAGGTTCACAGAGACACTCCTGTGTCCGGGGTACCTCTAACCCAGACTGAGACAGCTCCCCTCCTATTCAGTAATCGTCAGCATGGAGGTTCACAGAGACACTCCTGTGTCCGGGGTACCTCTAACCCAGACTGAGACAGCTCTCCTCCTATTCAGTAATCATCAGCATGGAGGTTCACAGAGACTGCTTCATGCGCCGGGACACCTCCCTGTGTCCAGGCTAAAGACAGCTCTAACACTCTTGGAGACTGTTTCTTGTGCCAGGACACCTCCCTGTGTCCAGGCTAAACTAGCTCTCTGACTGTGTCCGCAGACACCTATTTCTGGCTTCCTAATTAACAGCTGATTGACTTCAGGTTTAAGCTGCAAGTGTGCAATGAATGCAAGGTGTAGTGACCTCTCTCTACCACCAGGTCTACAAAGCCACATATTTCCCTTATAGTTAGCAAAGAACCTAGGTGAAATGTACACCCCAGTCACCACATATCCTCACTGTCTCACATATCCCCCCCCTCTTCTCCAGACCGGAGGGCTGGTCATCCAGACCGGAGGACTGGTCAACAAACCTAAAGAGACAGTGAACACAGCTCAAGTCATAGCCAACATCAGCTTCATCTTTACCTGAAGTATAACCATCATTAGCTTCATCTATATTTTCCATTAAGCAGGGTTTCTATACCCTTACACACACACACACACACACACACTGTGTGATGTCACAGTCATGTAACCAGTCAGCTTGAGGGGAAGGAACATGGACAGTCAAAACATACACACTGATCCATTAAATGGATGCCAGCCAGCGCTGCATTACCCATCCGTCCCCTCTGCATACAACTTTATCCTAGGTATTTAGACACATACCCCTTGGGTGGGTTTGTAGGTGACTGGACCCGCCCAGCTCTCCAAGTCACCTGGAAGCCTTCCAATGTATAGCACAAGTCTCAGCAGTAGATCTGCTGAACCAAAATATATCCAGGCTTCCATCACAGGGCCACCCACCTCTGCGATACATACCGTCCATCCATCACATGCCTCCATGCATATCCCGAGGGCCATACACAGTGCCCCCTCTGTTCAAATTTGTGGGGTCGAACACCAGCCACCCGACCAGAGATCCCCCTCGGTCGTCTCTGCCAGTCACCCCGTCTCAGTTGATTTTGGGCACTATGCAATATCACCTCTTTGTTAGGCCTCTCCCGCCCCCAGCGGTCAGAACGTTGGCCATGTCCTTGTGTCGGTGTCACCTCACCCGACCTTTCTTTCCCGAACTGCCTCCTACCGTCGTTGCGGCCACGAGTCCATCGTCCAGTCAAGCTCACTGGTAGCTCTGAGTCTGACTCTCTGTCTTTTCGTCCGCCACCGGGTCTCACACTCAGCCGTGAGCTAACAGAAGCGTCATCTCTACCCCTCATTGTTTTAGCACGTCTACTGCCAATCCCCAGGGAAGCCTCTCGTCTCTCCCTTTCTTGGGCTGGAAGTAGTCGCTCTCTTTGTTCCAACTGTAAAACATCCTCAGATGGCATCTTCTGTCTGGCTGTAAGGTCAGCATCAGCCTTCTTCTCAGGACTCTCAACCTCTTCTGCTACCATGCCTTCCTCATTTGCACTGGTTGCTTTATTGTCATCAGATGATTCATTATCACTCCCACTATCCCTGTCTGACCCCTTTTTCTCAGCCACATCTGGCTCACTGTCAGGGTTAGACACTTTATTCTCATTCTCATCCTGCTCACTTTCAGGAGTATACAATTTATTTTCATTCACATCTTGCTCACTGTCAGGGTTATACAACTCATTCCCATTCACATCTTGATCTGGAACCTTAGTTAACATGTTATCCTCAACATTAACTTCACCATCTGGTCCCTCAAGTATGTGACTATGTGACAACCCCTAAGTAAGAGAGAAAGGAACTACCGCAGTAATGCACACTACTCAGATAATGGAAAGTAGAAAAACAGTCAATTTTATTGGTATACAAAGAGTAAAGTAAAACACAAGTAAAATCAGAGTGACTCTGGTCCCAAACGCCCGCCCCTAACCATGATCAAGGTATATAATGAATAATGTCTCAAAAATAACAAAAACATGAAAAATAACTGGAAAAACATATGATCATAAAATAAACATTTGGAAATATGTAATGGTCCACCTATGATGAGAGAACCTGTATGGATAGCAGAAAAAATATTAATGATACAAAAAATATATCAAATAATTATAAGCAAGCCCAAATAAGGGGTAAAATAGTCCCCCACCTGTGAACTAAAAAGATGGCTCCAAATCAATAATTGTGAAGAGAAACAAAAGCCATGAAAAAATCACTAGCACATGATATAAACCAGAACAAACCTCATGATAAAGGCATGAGAGAGCAAACGGGCAGTCAGGACCAGAGGACACCAAGGTCCCACGCGTTACGCCGCAGCCTGTGCGGCTTCCTCAGGGAAAGTGTGAAGACAAACGCCAACAGGGTTTAAATACCTTAAGAAGATGGAAACAAGGGAGTCAGCTGTGCGCTGTACCTGATAAGTCTGACAGGAAGCAATTTGGGTGTGAGTCAAATGGCCAAAAAAGGAAGTGCAGACGTCTCTGCAAATATCTAAGTACCACGCATGCGCGCAGTGGAACGCAAATAGCGTCCACTGACACGCAAGTGTGGAAGTAGAGAGGATGAACTGCGCGTGCGCAACATCGGGTCAGAAGGCAAAAAAAAAAAAAAAAAAAAATGCTAATAAAGCAATAGCCCCATAGTGGGAAACAATCAGACCCCATTCATACCGAGAGCATACATATCTAGATTAACTAACGATGTTGAATCTTGTGAGCCTGTATGGAAGTAAGAGGAATGATTAGTTAAGAAAAATAAGGTCAATGAAAACATAAAGTAAAATAAACCATATTATATGAAAATAAATAAATAATAAATAGTGAAAAAGCAATTAACAGAAAAAAATATATATAATGGAAAATAAATAATATCAAACAATAATAAATAAACATGGTAAGAGATCAAAAAATAAAAAATAATAAATAAAAATAAAAAATTAATAAATTAAAAAATTAATAAAAAATAAATAAAAAATAAAGAATAGTAAATAAATGAAAAAAAAAAAAAAAAAAAATTTTTAAATAAATACAAAATAAAAATAAAAAATAATAAGAAATAAATAAATAAAAAATTACAAAATAATAAATAGATAATAATGAATATTAAAAAAAAAAAAAAAAAATTTTTTTTTTTTTTTTTTTTTTTTTTAATAAATAACTGAAAAATATGTATATAAAGTGGCCAAAAGATCACCAGATCAAGAGTAAAGGAGGTCCAAAGTTGATGGATACCAATGGATGGATAAAGAAAGAAAGAACCTCCTCAGTTAAGGAGACAAAATTAGACTCTTGAGATATGTGACCCAACAATAATCCCTATCAAGGATAGCTTAAATCCATACAGGTAAACTCTCAAAAATATGGCAGGTTCTGCCCTATACAAAAAGGCCTAAAATCAACAATCCCATGTGACCAAAAATATACATGTGGATGAAGTCTAGTATTGGGTATTGGGTTGGCTTTACTCAGGGTATCTACTAGACTTCATCCACATGTATATTTTTGGTCACATGGGATTGTTGATTTTAGGCCTTTTTGTATAGGGGCAGAACCTGCCATATTTTTGAGAGTTTACCTGTATGGATTTAAGCTATCCTTGATAGGGATTATTGTTGGGTCACATATCTCAAGAGTCTAATTTTGTCTCCTTAACTGAGGAGGTTCTTTCTTTCTTTATCCATCCATTGGTATCCATCAACTTTGGACCTCCTTTACTCTTGATCTGGTGATCTTTTGGCCACTTTATATACATATTTTTCAGTTATTTATTAAAAAAAAAAAAAAAAATTTTTTTTTTTTTTTTTTAATATTCATTATTATCTATTTATTATTTTGTAATTTTTTATTTATTTATTTCTTATTATTTTTTATTTTTATTTTGTATTTATTTAAATTTTTTTTTTTTTTTTCATTTATTTACTATTCTTTATTTTTTATTTATTTTTTATTAATTTTTTAATTTATTAATTTTTTATTTTTATTTATTATTTTTTATTTTTTGATCTCTTACCATGTTTATTTATTATTGTTTGATATTATTTATTTTCCATTATATATATTTTTTTCTGTTAATTGCTTTTTCACTATTTATTATTTATTTATTTTCATATAATATGGTTTATTTTACTTTATGTTTTCATTGACCTTATTTTTCTTAACTAATCATTCCTCTTACTTCCATACAGGCTCACAAGATTCAACATCGTTAGTTAATCTAGATATGTATGCTCTCGGTATGAATGGGGTCTGATTGTTTCCCACTATGGGGCTATTGCTTTATTAGCATTTTTTTTTTTTTGCCTTCTGACCCGATGTTGCGCACGCGCAGTTCATCCTCTCTACTTCCACACTTGCGTGTCAGTGGACGCTATTTGCGTTCCACTGCGCGCATGCGTGGTACTTAGATATTTGCAGAGACGTCTGCACTTCCTTTTTTGGCCATTTGACTCACACCCAAATTGCTTCCTGTCAGACTTATCAGGTACAGCGCACAGCTGACTCCCTTGTTTCCATCTTCTTAAGGTATTTAAACCCTGTTGGCGTTTGTCTTCACACTTTCCCTGAGGAAGCCGCACAGGCTGCGGCGTAACGCGTGGGACCTTGGTGTCCTCTGGTCCTGACTGCCCGTTTGCTCTCTCATGCCTTTATCATGAGGTTTGTTCTGGTTTATATCATGTGCTAGTGATTTTTTCATGGCTTTTGTTTCTCTTCACAATTATTGATTTGGAGCCATCTTTTTAGTTCACAGGTGGGGGACTATTTTACCCTTATTTGGGCTTGCTTATAATTATTTGATATATTTTTTGTATCATTAATATTTTTTCTGCTATCCATACAGGTTCTCTCATCATAGGTGGACCATTACATATTTCCAAATGTTTATTTTATGATCATATGTTTTTCCAGTTATTTTTCATGTTTTTGTTATTTTTGAGACATTATTCATTATATACCTTGATCATGGTTAGGGGCGGGCGTTTGGGACCAGAGTCACTCTGATTTTACTTGTGTTTTACTTTACTCTTTGTATACCAATAAAATTGACTGTTTTTCTACTTTCCATTATCTGAGTAGTGTGCATTACTGCGGTAGTTCCTTTCTCTCTTACTTAGCTGTTGTTTTTTCTACCGATCTGCACCTCCTTATTTAATTGTGTATAATTGGTGCGCCCTGCATTTCACATTATTATATATGTGACAACCCCAGCACTATACCTCCATATAGCTCAGGTACCAGGAGCTGACTCACGACCTCTCCCTGGACTTCAGTGTCCCTAAACAATAGGTTGTTGTTCATGGCAGCATGAGGAAACCTCTCCTCAGAGCCAGGCTCTTGGGGAACCTCATTCAGAACAATTACATTTTCCTGTGCCGTTTTAAGAGTGGGGTCTCGCACCGGCTCTCTCCCAAAATTGTCACAGGACACAGGCAGGTCAGGGACACTCGGTTCCCGAGAACCACCATCCTCGTCTCCCAACATCACCTGCAAAGGAATTTCATCTTTATCAGGATCATCATCAGTATCATCACTATTATGATTAGCATCATCATCATTATCAATATCAGCATCATCATCATGGTCATCATCATTATCATGATCATCATTATTATCACATAATTTTAATGGCCCACTAGCATTGTGTTCCGCCCCTCGGGACTGCGCACCCTCAATAGGAGCTTCATCACACTGTCCAACAGAAACATTTTTCCCCCAGAGATCCTTAGACCGGGGAAAGTCATTACCCAATATGACGGGTTGCACCAGGTTCTTCACTACCCCCCCTTCATATGAAACCTCCCCGAGTTTGGGGACCAAGTCCACGGCAGTCTCTGGGTAGACTTTGGTGTCTCCATGGATGCACACCATACTCAGGTGCTTATCAGGGATAAAGTCCCTATCAATCAGGCTGTCACATAGGGAAGTCACTGGACTCTCTGAGTCCAAGAGGGCCTGAACCCGCTTATCAACATACCCCATGTCCCCAACAGCTGGAACGCTCTTACCGGGAGAGTTCGGCGTCCGGGAACTCTGAAGTGACGACCTCTCAGACGGCTGTACCTCAGGAGGACATGCTCGGGTGTAGCGGTTCACTATCACCTTTTCAACTCCATAATCAAGCCTGCTGACTGCAGACTCCCAACTGTATCTCCAGTCATGAACTCCCTTGGCACGGGCTGTCACCGTAACACTCAGCCGGGTACGAATCTCCGCTTTCAGCTTGGCATAGTCTTGGCTGTCCTGCTCGCTCAGGTCAGCATAGGCCACCTGGGGCACTCCAATCAGATAGGGTGCGACCATCATGGCCCACTCAGATAGGGGCAGATTCTCCTTCTCTGCCAGTTCCTCAAATCTAGTGAGATATACCTCCACATCATCACGAGGTGTCATCTTTTTCAGGGATCGTCTTACCGCCTTCTTTACAACGGACAAGTCAGGTGCCTTCACAACATTACTCTGGGACGAGGTGCTGAGAGCTGCAATCTGCTCCAACACCCGGTTATTCTCCTGCTGCTGCTGCAGGATTTGCTGCTGGTACTGCTGCATGCACTGCTGGTGCTGTAGCTCCATGGTCCGCTGGGCCTGGACCAGGTACTCAATGAGCTCCTTCATACTGCCGGACTTATCTGTCTCAACCACGGCAGTTTTATGTTGCACATTAACTTGTGCCATTTGTTCAAACAGCGCCTCCATGCTGTCAGACTTCTCTGTCTTAACAACGGCAGTCTTCTCTCAAGACATACACACTCTACAGTCTTTTCCATAGAAAAATTCAGCTCTGCTGTGCACTTTTTTTTTTTTTTTCCTTTGCAAAGTCTATTAGGGCTCCTGTCTCTTTAAGACTGCTCCACAGACTTTTCTTTTGCTGCTGCACATTCCACAGTCATTTTCACAACAAGTTCAGCTTTGCTGTGCATACATTTTCTCTCTGCAGACCCTATCAGGGCCACTGTCTCTCCAAGACTGCTCCAAACAGACGTTTCTGCTGACACACTTTTTTTTTTTTTTTTCTCTGCTGCTATTTCAACAGACCTCACCTTTATTGCTGTCTCTAAGCCTCTGTGCTGCATACACACTCCAGCACTAACTGTATCAGCCACTGCGCTGCCCCAGCATTCTCCGCCAATTGTAGCATTTCAGGGGATATAGCTCTGAGATTGCTGTCTGGGTAGACAGAATGGCACGAAAACAGTTCATTCAGACAGCAGTTTGGTGAAAACTGGCCGCAACCAGCTTTATTAAAGTCCACAGCACACAGATAAAAACAAAGCATAAACAAAAGACCTAGGCTTGTCTAGCCACTAATTACACTTATATAGCTTTTCCCTTTCTATCAGGAACCCGGCTCTATCAGCCTAGGCCCAAAACAACACATATGATATATGTTACCAGTATGGAGTTTCCCAGATACTCCTCCTTATGTCTGAAGGTCCACCCGACGTCCAGACTTGAGAGAGATCCACTCCTATTCAGTAGTCATCATCCTGGAGGTTCACAGAGACACTCCTGTGTCCGGGGTACCTCTAACCCAGACTGAGACAGCTCTCCTCCTATTCAGTAATCGTCAGTATGGAGGTTCACAGAGACACTCCTGTGTCCGAGGTACCTCTAACCCAGACTGAGACAGCTCCCTCCTATTCAGTAATCGTCAGCATGGAGGTTCACAGAGACACTCCTGTGTCCGGGGTACCTCTAACCCAGACTGAGACAGCTCTCCTCCTATTCAGTAATCATCAGCATGGAGGTTCACAGAGACTGCTTCATGCGCCGGGACACCTCCCTGTGTCCAGGCTAAAGACAGCTCTAACACTCTTGGAGACTGTTTCTTGTGCCAGGACACCTCCCTGTGTCCAGGCTAAACTAGCTCTCTGACTGTGTCCGCAGACACCTATTTCTGGCTTCCTAATTAACAGCTGATTGACTTCAGGTTTAAGCTGCAAGTGTGCAATGAATGCAAGGTGTAGTGACCTCTCTCTACCACCAGGTCTACAAAGCCACATATTTCCCTTATAGTTAGCAAAGAACCTAGGTGAAATGTACACCCCAGTCACCACATATCCTCACTGTCTCACAATACATATTAATGTTACCTATTTATATGTTATATAGAATGTTGTCCCACTTGATAGATTACTGACATTATATATTTATACATCTGCTAGACAGCGTGACATTTTCACCGGCCACTCTAAAGATTCTCCCCAGCTACCATGGATCCAGTAGCCCAGCTTGCCCTGCAGTTGCAGAGGTTGTCCATGGAGCTTACGGACATTAAGTCCAAGGTGTAAGGAAAAGGTTGTCGCCATTTTGTATAGGGCCTGTACCAGCCTCCATTTTGTCAGTTCACACAGCCACAGACTTTTAGCTACACATTGCCTATTAGCATATCCAGTACGACAGGTTTTGATGCCCACTAGGAATCAATAGGCCTTTACATGCTAATTAGTCTAGGCCAGTGACTGAATGAGATGTTCAGTCGTATGGTAAATAGCCCAAGCTCAGGCATTGTTTCCTGTTCCATATGAATTGCAGGCCAATTAATATGCGTGCTTCAAAGCAATGGGGATGGGCCTAGCAGGTCTAAAAAACTAGCCATGACCAGGCTGCTGGTCTCATTCCATTTCTCACACAGAAGCCAAGAAGATGGTCTAGGAAAGACCAAGGGACTATTCAGGAACTGAAGAACTGTACCTGGGAATGGCAGAGCCAAGGCCTTCCCAAGACCATAATACCCGGTAATATTGATCCATAGCTTATACCTTTTAGCCTTGTACATTATTGTTGTATTTTTACTCTGACTGCCATTCCATTGTAATTACGTTGTATAGCTTTACTGTATATTTTTGTAATTATCTAGTGCGCCCTTAAGGCAAATTAAACCATAAAATTAATCTTGGGCTGATGCTTTTACTCTGATCACGAATCTTAGAATATCCAGTGGGTAGCAGGACACCTTCCCCGGCGGCCATTTGCTCTAGGTGCAGTTCTCTTACTGACCTGAGAGACAAAGGGGGGCGCCGGAGAGCTGTACCTGTGGAGTTACGTCCCATTGGTGACGTGGGAGGAAAGGGATCGTCCGTCACATTTGGTAGCGGCGGTGGTATCAGAAGCTGTGATACCCGGGCTACCGTGTGGCGGCCGGCTGAGTTCCTCACAAATTGGTGGCAGCGGTGGGATCAGGGTAATAGTGTGCGTGGGACCCCTACTCCCAGACACTAGAGACTACCAGCAGTACTTTCACTGCTGGGGTCTTAAGATCAGCCCAGCACTAGACGGTCAGAGTGTAAATATAACAAGTTGTGTGCAAGGTCAGGGTTGCAGCTGTGTTTCAGTGACCAAAGGTTCCCAAGATGGCGGAAGGCACCAGGAGTAGGGCAAAGGGGGAGGCCAATGCTGTGGTCTATGATGAGTTCGATACCGATGGAGGCGAGGGGGAGCTCAGCCAGGGCTCCCCAAGGAGCCCGACCCCCGTGCTCAGTCTCACAGTGGACTGCCCACCCCTGCCCGTCCCAGCCTGTCCAGATCGGAGACCCTCTTCCAAGCGGCTATGGCGCAGCTCGAGGCTGGTAATGACGCCGCCTATGAAAGACTCCTGGTGGCGGCAGAGACAGCAGCAGAGCGTGAGCGAGCAGAACGCCGTGAAGCTGCGGAGCGTGCGCAAGCAGAACGCCGTGAAGCTGGGGAGCGTGAGCAAGCAGCGGCAGAGAGAGCAGCGGAGCGGGAGCATACAGAACGCCGTGAAGCTGCGGAGCACCGGCACCGACTGGAGATGGCTCGGCACGGGCCCCCACTGGATGCACCAGGCCCACTGGAGACAAGGGCTCCCAAGGTCCGGGCGGAGGACTTTCCCTTGCTTGAAAAGGATGGAGACCTGGATTCCTTTTTGCTGGCTTTTGAGAGGACATGCCTCCAACATCATCTGGCCCCGGATCAGTGGGCAAGGTACCTGACCCCCGTTTGAGGGGTAAGTCCCTGGAAGTTTTGGGGGACTTACCTGCCGGGGAGGAACAGGACTACAACAGCATCAAGCGGGCCCTGATCCAGCACTACAACCTCACCCCGGAGTCGTACCGCAGGAAGTTCAGGAGCCTGCAGCGGGGTTCAAAGGACACCTGGACCGACCACATGCGGGCCCTGTTGAGAGCTGCGGAGCACTGGACCTCGGGTCTAGAGCTCACTACCCGCCAGGAGGTCCAGGAACTGTTTGTCGTGGAGCAATTTTTGTGGAACTGCCCAGAGGACCTCCAGCAGTTCCTCCGTGACCGGAAACCAAAGGGGGCTTCTGCTACAGCTGCCCTGGCAGACGAGTATGCCAACAACAGGGCGCCGGAGCCAAAGAAGCCTGCCAGCAGCACCTGGAGAGGGGGTAAGCCCAATCCTGCCCCAGCCCCGTATCCAGCCCCCAGAGTGCAAGGGGCGTACCCCCTGCTGCCCTCTCCAGGCCAGGAACAGACCCCAGACGTTGCCATAATTGCAATCAGCCAGGACACTTTAAGGCTGCATGTCCCCAGCGCCAGAAGGCCCCATCCCTGTCCCAGAAACCGTCCACTGTTTTCTGTGTGGGAGGGGGTGGTGGGAGGTCCCTAGACAATTACCAACCCGTCACCATCGGCCGCTCAGCGGTCATGGGACTGCGGGACACAGGCGCTGAACGAACCCTGGTACGCCCTGAGGTGGTGTCCCCTCAAGACTTGGTACCTGGGAAAACCCTTTCCGTCTCCGGAATTGGAGGCGTTGAACCGGCGCTGCCCGTTGCCAAGGTGTATTTGGATTGGGGTGCCGGGAGGGGGATGCGGGAGGTGGGAGTAACGCCGAATATTCCTGCAAATGTGTTGCTTGGGACCGATTTGGGGCGGCTAGTGTCCCAGTATGTGGCCACTGAACCCCAAGTCCGGCTCCCCAAGAATGTCATGACTCTACTGTGAATGCTAATGTTAATGTATTGAATGTGCCTCCACCAGTGGAGGAGGGAGTGAAACCTGATGGTAAGCCATGCACTGACACTACACACACAGGGCTCACAGTGAGGACAGGTGAGGAGGCTGTAGGGGAGAGCTCAGAGGTGGAGGGAGGGGCTGCTATGGGCAGTGTAGGGCCCCTAAGTGAATCCAGCCTGCTGAGTCTAGAGCCCCTGCAGGAAGAGGAACAGGCCATGGGGGGAGGGGGTGTCCCGGGAGAGGAGCCACCAGGTAGGACCCCAGGTCAGGAGTTCCCCACATCCGGGATGTCAGGAAGTCAGGGATTTCAGGCAGCGTTGGAAGCTGACCCTAGCCTGAAGACTCTCAAGGAACAGGGGGCACAGCCTCCCCTGGAGTCCGACCGCGAGCGAGTGGTCTGGGACCAGGGACGGCTGTACCGGGTAACGGTCCAGCAGGGTTCACCGGAGGCGTGGCCAGGGACCGACAGTTAGTGGTGCCCCATCCGTTCAGGGCGGAATTGTTGCGGATCGCACACGAGATTCCAATGGCCGGACACTTAGGGATCACTAAAACTAGGGCCAGGCTAGCTCAGCATTTCTACTGGCCTGGAATGAGGACCGAGGTGATAGCCTACTGCCGTTCATGTGACACCTGTCAGAGGGTGGGGAAGGCGGGGCCGCGCCCCAAAGCCCCACTGGTAACTCTGCCCATCATCGAAGAGCCTTTCTCGAGGGTGGCTGTGGATCTCATTGGACCTCTGTCCACTCCCAGCCGCTCCGGGAAATGCTTCATACTAACGGTAGTGGACTATGCCACCCGGTACCCGGAGGCGGTAGCTTTGTCGTCCATTCGGGCCGACAAAGTGGCCACTGCCTTACTGGAGATTTCCTCCAGAGTGGGGTTTCCCAAGGAAATGCTCACCGACCGAGGGACCCAGTTCATGTCGCAGCTGATGGAGTCTCTCTGTAAGCAGGTACAGGTGCAACATCTGGTGGCCAGCCCGTATCACCCACAGACCAATGGCTTGTGTGAGCGGTTCAATGGCACCTTAAAGCAGATGCTGAGGATGTTGGTCGACTCCCACGGGAGGACTGGGAGCGGTATCTCCCACACCTGCTGTTTGCCTACCGGGAGGTTCCACAGGCCTCAACGGGGTTCTCCCCCTTTGAGCTCCTGTACGGGCGACGTGTACGGGGGCCCCTTGCTCTGGTGAAGGAAGCATGGGAAGGGGATTTAGCCACCCCTGGAGTGTCGGTCATTGAGTATGTCGTGCGCTTCCGGGACCGAATGATGGCCTTGACACGGCTGGTGCATGACAATATGGCCCAAGCTCAGGCTGACCAGAAGCGATGGTACGACCAGAATGCTTGTGAGCGGACCTACCAGGTGGGTCAAAAGGTCTGGGTACTGGTCCCCGTACCACAAAACAAGCTTCAGGCGGCCTGGGAGGGTCCATACCTCGTGCACGAGCAGCTCAACGCCGTCACCTACCTGGTCACCCTGGACCACGCCCGTGGAAGGAGGAAGGCCTTCCATGTGAACATGATGAAGGCCCACCATGAGCGGGAGGCTTATGCCCAACCAGTATGCAACCTTTCAGAGGACAGAGAGTCAGAAATCCTCGTGGATCTGCCACCGTAGCCAAAGAAAGGGTGCGGTAGGGCGCACGGGGGAACACAGGAATGTGATACCCCCTAGCGCCCTCAAAAGCAGGGAGGTGTAAGGAAAAGGTTGTCGCCATTTTGTATAGGGCCTGTACCAGCCTCCATTTTGTAAGTTCACACAGCCACAGACTTTTAGCTACACATTGCCTATTAGCATATCCAGTACGACAGGTTTTGATGCCCACTAGGAATCAATAGGCCTTTACATGCTAATTAGTCTAGGCCAGTGACTGAATGAGATGTTCAGTCGTATGGTAAATAGCCCAAGCTCAGGCATTGTTTCCTGTTCCATATGAATTGCAGGCCAATTAATATGCGTGCTTCAAAGCAATGGGGATGGGCCTAGCAGGTCTAAAAAACTAGCCATGACCAGGCTGCTGGTCTCATTCCATTTCTCACACAGAAGCCAAGAAGATGGTCTAGGAAAGACCAAGGGACTATTCAGGAACTGAAGAACTGTACCTGGGAATGGCAGAGCCAAGGCCTTCCCAAGACCATAATACCCGGTAATATTGATCCATAGCTTATACCTTTTAGCCTTGTACATTATTGTTGTATTTTTACTCTGACTGCCATTCCATTGTAGTTACGTTGTATAGCTTTACTGTATATTTCTGTAATTATCTAGTGCGCCCTTAAGGCAAATTAAACCATAAAATTAATCTTGGGCTGATGCTTTTACTCTGATCATGAATCTTAGAATACCCAGTGGGTAGCAGGACACCTTCCCCGGCGGCCATTTGCTCTAGGTGCAGTTCTCTTACTGACCTGAGAGACAAAGGGGGGCGCCGGACAGCTGTACCTGTGGAGTTACGTCCCATTGGTGACGTGGGAGGAAGGGGATCGTCCGTCACATTTGGTAGCGGCGGTGGTATCAGAAGCTGTGATACCCGGGCTACCGTGTGGCGGCCGGCTGAGTTCCTCACACAAGGTTTTGTCCCCCCCGGAGCAAACCAGATCTGAACCTAAGGTTGCTCTCCCGGACAGGTTCACTGGTGGGCGGGACAATTTTTTACCTTCCGGGAGGCATGTAAATTGTACTTTCGGCTACGGCCTCGGTCATCGGGGAGTGAGGAGCAGAGGGTGGGATTTGTCATCTCGCTCTTACAAGGAGACCCTCAATCCTGGGCGTTCTCTCTTCCTCCGGGCTCCCGGCCCTCCAGTCAGTAGATCGATTTTTTGCTGCCCTGGGGCTGGTGTATGATGACCCGGATCGGGTCTCCCTTGCTGAAACGAAGTTACGTAGGATACAGCAGGGAGATCGTCCGGCGGAGGAATTTTCTTCTGAGTTCCGTAGATGGGCCACAGATACTCAGTGGAATGACCCAGCTCTTAGGAGTCAGTTTTGTCAAGGGTTATCTGACAAATTAAAAGATGTTTTGGCTCAGTATGATTCTCCCCCGTCACTGGAGGCCGCTATGGCCCTTGCTATTCGTATTGATAGACGGCTTCGGGGGAGGTGCAAGGTAACTCCGCCCCCTGTTATTACTCCACCCACTACTAAAGTCCCTTATATGGAGGTTCCCCTGGTCTGTTCTGAGGAACCTATGCAGTTGGGTGGGACATCATTTTGTAGGAGGGAATCGGCGGTGCGCCGCAAGACAAGAAGGTGTTTCTTCTGCGGGAGAGAGGGACATTTTGTTGGGGGGTGTCCTTCCCGTGCCTCATTGAGCAAAAAAGTCACCGAAAAACTGTTAATCCCAGGTTGTGTGGTGGACGACAACCTGGGAGTAGGTATTTCGTCCCCAGGTCCGTCTCAATTTCTCGTGCCTGCGGAGGTGGTGGTTGGTGCGAGAGTTGAGAGGATTTCTGTTCTTCTTGATAGTGGGTCTGGGGCTAATATGGTGGACGCTCGGTTTGCCCAGGTGCAAGGTATGCAACTGAGTGGATTGGCCAAACCGATCCCTATACTTTCTATTGACGCCAGACCTCTCGGTCAAGGTAGCTTTGTACAAGCTGTTCATAACATAGACCTTCGAGTAGGGGCAATACATAAAGAACAGTTGTCTTGTTATGTGTTGGAGGGTCTTCCTACTCCTATTGTGTTGGGACTTCCCTGGTTGGTTAAACATAACCCAGTGATTGATTGGCAATCCAGAAAGATAAGCCAGTGGGGTGAATTTTGCAAGAATAACTGCATGAACACGGTCATCGGTGCGGTTGTGCCTAGGACTTTGCCTCCTTTTCTGGAGGACTTTGGGGAGATGTTCTCAGAGGAGGGGTGTCAAAAGTTACCTCCTCATCGCACTTATGACTGCTCAATAAAATTGCTTCCTGATGCCTTATCTCGTAGTTTCCCAGGGGCCGGAAAGACGGATAACCCGGTTCCTATCCTTCAGGAAGGAGTGGTGGTGTCGGCTGTGTGCTCTGAGCTTGAGGAGGAGGTGTTGGAGGCTCAGGGGGACGCCCCTGTAGGACCTCCAGGGAAACTGTTTGTTCCTAATCAGTTAAGACAAAAAGTTATCGAGGCACATCATAGTTCTGCTTTAGCAGGACATCCAGGGAGTAAAGCAACTGTGGATCTCCTTTCTCGCCGGTTTTGGTGGCCTAACTTAAATAAAGAGGTAATAACTTTTGTCGCGTCTTGTGGAGTTTGTGCTCGCTCTAAGACCCCACATACCCGTCCATCTGGGGTTCCTGAGGAGGAACGATTCTCGTCGTCACTTGCCTCAGTTTGGAGAGGAGTGCTGAATGGTCTGAGTGCTATGGGGAACGGTTTCAAGCGGAGGTCTGATAGGAGGAGAGTGTCTGGTCCGGACCTAGGTGTGAACGATCTGGTGTGGTTGTCTACCAAGAATATAAAACGCAAAGTTCCCTCCTGGAAACTGGGTCCCAGGTTCATCGGTCCATACAGGATCAGTTCTATAATTAATCCTGTGGCATTTTGTCTGGACCTCCCTCCTACGTTTAAAATCCATAATGTATTCCACAAATCGTTGCTTAAGAGGTACGTGGCGCCAGTTATACCGTCACTTCTACCTCCTCCTCCAGTGGTGGTCAATGGTAACTTAGAATTTCAAGTGTTGAAGATCATTGACTCACGTCTGAATCGCCGGTCCCTTCAGTATTTGGTTCATTGGAAGGGATATGGTCCTGAGGAGAGGACGTGGGTCTCTGCGTCTGAGATTAACGCAGATCGATTGGTTCGGACCTTCCACACGACTTACCCGGACAGACCTGGCCCTGAGGGTCCGGAGGCCCCTCGTAGAAGGGGGGTACTGTCATGGGTGCATCGCCACGAAGATTGTCGCGATTGCACATTCTGACTTCTCGCAGCTGAGTTGCTGTTTCTTTGTGTTTGGTAATGAGGGAGTTAATTTTACCTAGCTCTTTGCTAAGACTAGGTCCAGCCTCGCCCGGCTGCTTTTGATTATGTTCTAATTAGCTTCCTTTATATAGCTGCCAGTCTGCTGGTTAGATGCCGGTGAAAGCATTCATACAGACTGCAGATAGGATCGGTTCTGAGAAGACTTAAGCTAAGAGCTCTTTTGTTGTTTCTCCTCACCTTGCTTATAGTTTATCTCCTAGACCTTTGGTGTTCCCTCTGTGTTTTATTGTTGTATGCAAGACAGTATTTACGTTATCCCCTGTCTGTCTCGTTTGTCTATACTGTTTGTTAACCTTTACCTGTCCATTCCCTATGTTGGTAATCAGGGTCCTTCTCTAAGGACTAGATTACAGTGGTGAGGGATTTATAGGAGACAGGGTTTACGCTGGTGGCCTGGACCTCTGTACCATTAACAGTACCTCCAGGTAGAGGGACTAGTCAGGACCCCAGTTTAGGGTCAGCTTAGACCCCGGTCCACCTCTATCCAGAGACAGCGTGAAAAGGATTCAGTATTGACCTACAGGATATTATGTCAGGTAATACTATGCTATATATACATATTAATGTTACCTATTTATATGTTATATAGAATGTTGTCCCACTTGATAGATTACTGACATTATATATTTATACATCTGCTAGACAGCGTGACATGAACATAGGGGGCAGTATTATAGTAGCTATATTCTTGTACATAGGGAGCAGTATTATAGTAGTTATATTCTTGCACATAGGAGCAGTAAAATTGCAGTTCTATTCTTTTCTATACAAGACAGTATTAAAGTAGTTATATTATTGTACATAGGAGACAGACAGTATTATAGTAGTTATAGTAAATGCTTGTAAGTCGGAAAAGTATTATAGTAATTATATTCTTGGACATAGGAGCAGTATTATTGTAGTTATTATTCTTGTACATAGGGAGCAGTATTATAGTAGTTATATTCTTGTACATAGGGCGCAGTATTATAGTAGTTATAGTATATGCTTGTAAGTCGGAGAAGTATTATAGTAATTATATTCTTGTACATAGGAGCAGTATTAAAGTAGTTATATTCTTGTACATAGGGCGCAGTATTGTAGAGTTATATTCTTGTACATCTGAGCAGTATTATAGCAGTTATATTTGTTTACGTCGGAGCAGTATTATAGTAGTTATATTCTTGTACATAAGCAGAAGTATTACATTAGGAATATTCTTGCACATAGGAGGCAGCATTATAACAGTTATATTCTTGATTTTTATTGTCAAATTTAATTCAGATGCAGTCAGACAATTTATATAATCATTAATTCTTAATATGGAGTAGAGGGAGGAAGCATGTCTGTGGTTTTCCCCAAATGCAAAAGAATGAATCTTACTGCAGAAGTGTTTGACTACTGTGTCATCTATATTTGTAGGATACTAATGTCTGAGCAAGGTGTAGAATGATCCATATTGGAGGATGTTCCATCATTCCTAAAAATATCAACTACTAATTCAACAGAAATGACCAACGATACAGGATTCATCACTTCATTGCTATGTATGGAATGACAGCTGATAGTGTCCACAATGAGGTAGGTACTGAGCTTTCAGCTGTAACGTTAAAGTCATATGTGGGACAATCTATAACCCCTTATAGTAGCCTCTTCTAATGTATGATGGAAGGGATGGGTGAATCACTTTCCCTTTGACCTAGTATCTGCTCTATATCCAGACTGTAAATAAAACAGTTCTCTCTTCATTGCTCCCTCAAAGAAGTCTCAGCAGGAGGAATTTAAATAATGGTCAGCAGTTGATTTAAAGGGGTTGACCGGTCTAATATGACAAGACAAGTCTGCAGTCACTCTACGTGACTACAGACTTGTGAATCCTCCCAGCGCATGCACTGCACACTGTGAGGACAAAGTGCACTATTGCACTTTGTGAAAATAATTTGATTTTAGAATACTCTATTAAAGGTTATATTTTAATATTCTCGAACTGCTATCAAAGTACGAAATATTTTTGGGTAAGATATACTCCACTTACTTATTTTGTCTGAGTTTTTCAGAAGGCGTGTCTCAGGTGGTGCCCCTGAAGGCATGTGTTGGACTGCCTCATTTTCTGATTACAACTCTGCCCTAATGTAGATTAGCTAAAAAGCAGCCCGTAAGACAACAATGATGAATATAAATAGCAGGTAATCATCATATAAAGATAATGACTTACATATCATTGATAAGATCATAATTGGACGCAGGGCCGGTTTTAGACAAAATGGGACCCTGGGAAAGGTTTAAAGTGGGGTCCCAAATACTCACATATTGCACCATCACACAGAAACGTTTCAGTTGTATTTACATGCGCTGAGTTCAGGCCGTTAAACGAGCATGATCAACAATATTGAAGTTGTTGGACGCTTGTTCTTTACACCGGCTGAGGAAGAATGATGGGGACAGATAGTCCTCGATACAGTATAGTGCGGGTCCCATATACTGCAGGGTACTACGGGGTATACTGCATCCCCCCTCATAGGGTATAATGCAGCCCCACACACATACCATATAATGTAGCCTCCTAATAGAGTATAATGTAGCCCCCTCAGAGTAGAGTGCAGACCCAACTTAGAATATAATGCAGTCCCCCTCAGAGTATACTTTATCCCCCTCAGAGTATACTGCAGCCCCCTTCATAGAGAACACTGCAGCCCCCCTCATAGAGTATACTGCAGCCCCCCCACACACAATATAATGCAGCTCCCTCAGATTATAATGCAGCCCCCCTCAGAGTATACTGCAGCCCTCCTCATAGAGTATACTGCATCCCAGTCATAGAGTATACTGCAGCCACACACAAATACAGTATAATGTAGCCCCCTCAGAGTATAATGCAGCCCCCTCATAGAGTATACTGCATCCCACTCATAGAGTATACTGCAGCCACACACAAATACAGTATAATGTAGCCCCCTCAGAGTATAATGCAGCCCCCACATAGAGTATAATGCAGCCCCCTCATAGAGTATACTGCAGCCCCCTCATAGAGTATACTGCAGCCCCTTCAGAGTATACTGCAACCCCTTCATAGAGTATACTGCAGCCCTCCTCATAAAGTATACTGCCGCCACCTCAGAGAATACTGCAGCCCCTTCATAGAGTATACTGCATCCCCCTTTATAGAGTACACTGCAGCACACTCAGAGTATACTGCAGCCTCCCTCATAGAGTATAATGCAGCCCCCTCATAGAGTATACTGCAGCCCACATGTACGGTATAATGCAGCCCCTCAGATTATAATGCAGCCCCCCTTAGAGTATACTGCAGCCCCCTCATAGAGTATACTTCATCCCCCTCATAGAGTATACTGCAGCCACACACAAATACAGTATAATGTAGCCCCCTCAGAGTATAATGCAGCCCCCTCATAGAGTATAATGCAGCCCCCTCATAGAGTTTACTGCAGCCCCTCATAGAGTATACTGCAGCCCCTTCAGAGTATACTGCAACCCCTTCATAGAGTATAATGCAGCCCCCTCATAGAGTATAATGCAGCCCCCTTATAGAGTACAATGCAGCCACACACAGTATAATTCAGCCCCCACACACAGTATAATTCAGCCACACACACAGTATAGTGCAGCCACACACACAGTATAGTGCAGCCCCCCACACACAGTATAGTGCAGCCCACCAATACAGTATAATGCAGTCCCTCATGCACAGTATAATGCAGCCCACCCATACAGTATAATGCAGGCCCCACACACAGTATAATGCAGCTCACCCACACAGTGTAATGCAGCCTCCCCAAACACACACAGCATAATGCAGCCCCACACACACAGTATAATGCAGCCCCCACACACAGTATAATCCAGCCCCCACACACACAGTATAGTGCAGTCCCCCCACACACAGTATAGTGCAGCCCCCACTCACAGTATAATGCAGCCCCCACTCACAGTATAATGCAGCCTCCTCCCCCACACAGTATAATGCAGCCCCCACACAGTATAATGCAGCCCCCTCACAGTATAATGCAGTACCCCCACACACAGTATAATGCATCCCCAGACACATTAGAATGCAGTCATCCCCACTCACAGTATAATGCAGCCCCCCACTCACAGTATAATGCAGCCTCCCCCACAGTATAATGCAGCCTCCCCACACACACAATACAACACAGCACCACACACAGTATAATGCAGCCCTCAAACACAGTATTATGCAGACCCAAAACACACAGTATAATGCAGCCCCCCACTCATTGTATAATACAGCCCCCACACACACAGTATAATGAAAAACTAGGTCTGAACTGAAAAAGTAAGTTGATGTGTATGCAAAATGTAAATGCATATTAAACACATGACCATTATACAGAGAAAACAAAAAACAAGAAACAAATATCCTAAAATAAAATAAAAAATATATTGCAAAACATGCATGAGGTTGTAATAATAATAATAAGGGTATTTGGTAAACATAATTTTGATCAAAAGAATGTACAAGCCATCCCGCCACGTCAAGGCAACCCTTTGTGGGACAGTCCTAACTCTTGTATTAAAAACCTTTCCACCTGTCAAGTGACAAATGTGAACAAGGACAGAGAGACTGAACCCACCAGTAAAAGCATAGGCCAGACAGGATGGATTTTTCAGCTCAGAAGCAGGGCGGTCACACCCTTATATGCACAAGATGCACTAAGCCTATGCTTTTACTGGTGGGTTCAGTCTCTCTGTCCTTGTTCACATTTGTCACTTGACAGGTGGAAAGGTTTTTAATACACCCTTATTCTGTCCCACAAAGGGTTGCCTTGACGTGGCGGGATGGCTTGTACATTCTTTTGATCAAAATTATGTTTACCAAATACCCTTATTATTATTACAACCTCATGCACACACAGTATAGTGCAGTCCCCCCACACACAGTATAGTGCAGTCCCCCCACACACAATATAATGCAGCCCCCACACACTCACAGTATAAGGAAGCCTCCCACACAGTATAATTCATCCCCACACACAGCATAATGCAGTCCCCCACACACAGTATAATGCACCCTCGCCACACACAGTATAGTGCAGTCCCCCCACATAGAGTATATTGCAGCCCCCCACTCACAGTATAATGCAGTCTCTCACACACAGTATAATTCATCCCCACACACAGTATAATGCATTCCCCCCACACAGTATAATGCAGCCTCCTCCCACACACAATATAATGCACCCTCCTCCCACACACACAGTATAATGCAGCCCCCCACACAGTATAATGCAGCACCTCATACACAGTATAATGCAGCCCTCCCATACACAGTATAATGCAGCCCCTCCACACACAGCATAGTGCAGTGCCTCCACACACAGTATAATGCAGTCCCACACACACACACAGTATAATGCAGCCCCTACACACTAAGACAGACATACACACACAATACTTACCTCTACCCTTCCCCCACTGCTCTGGCTTGTCCAGCATGTCTCTTTGGCTCCACTGCTGAGTCACAAGAAGAGGGGGAGTGATGGGAGAGGGAGCGTCATCTGACGCTCTCTCCTCCTCACTGCTTTCAACTGTATCGGCATCTGTGATGCGCGATGTTGGGGGATGTGGCACCGGGTCCCATAGTGACCGCGTGGTGTGCCGCTATTAGTGACACACCACTGGCTGGGGGACCCTGGAGGAGCAGGCACCCTAGGCAGCTGCCTGGTTTGCCTGCCCCTAACGCCGGACCTGATTGGATGACCACTTTAATCATCTGTATGTATTTCAGTTGTTGAATCTAATGCAGTATAGATGTTTTCAGACCATTCCTAGCAAAGTTCCTGCAGATGTCGCATTGGGGAACAGGCTGGGGGGGCTGCTTGGTTATAGGCAACTACGGGACACATTGAGAATGTTTAGTCACACATATCGCGGCCTCTCAATCACAAAGAGTAGATAAAAGTGGAGAAACATTGGATGGAAACATTTGGTAATGCTTCCCAACAAATGAGTCCTGTTATATGCCAGCTAATGACCCTGGAATTTGGATGGAACTGTAGTGGATCCAATTAATAAGGCAGTGTTTACTGTGGGTGACATGTTATTACAGGCCATGCCAAGAGATTTAGAGGCGCAATCACTTTACTTACTATGGACGATGATAAACCTTGAGGAGAGCAAAGGCACAGGATCAAAGGAGCTAATGATTTGGAGAAGTATTGATGGGTAATTACCGCATGTTCCCGTAATATGCATCTCCTGATTAAACGTCTATTGTATAGGAAGTCTGTGTGCAGTGGTAATTCTAAGATATACCTCATTTACCTATATTAATGGTTTTAGAGCCAGAGACAAATTCTCTTCTGTGAAACTTCTGGTAAAACAAAGTTTTTTTCCACGGTCCCATGATTTGTAATAGAGCCATGTCTGTGGCTTTACACAGATTGAGGATTACAAGTATTTCTAACCCAGATGTCTAATATTTTGGGGTCTAAATTCGCTCTCCTCTATGATCCTCTGAGATACCTGTATGATGTCTGAAGATCACATTGACCGATTTCCATTTAAGGCCGGAGTCACACTAAACGTATGGCAAATCGGTCGGGGTCTACCTGCCGAGAGTCGCACAAGTGTTCTCCGTATGGTCATTCATGTGTAATGCGTTTGCAAGGCGATGATGTGATTTTCTTGCACCTATGTATCCGTATGACAAGCGTATGGCTTTACATTTCTCCCTGATTTTTCCCATTGAATTTAATGTCTCAATGGGCTGAAATGAGGAAAATGTGTGCGTTTTTGTCGCTAGACGAATGTGGTGGTGTGTGGTGTCCGAGTGTTTCTCGCCCTCATAGGTTTGCATTGGCAAGTCTCGGATGATGTACGCTTACAATCACAGCATGCTCCGATTTAACATGCACGTCGAATACGCCTGAGAAAAAATACGGTGATGTGATCTGCCTCATAGATTAACACTGGGCCGAGTGCTGTGCAATGTTTCTCGCATAGCACTCGCCCCTATTCTACGGTAGTGTGACTCCGGCCTAAAGTTGAATTACCAGAAAATATCTTTAAATAAAAAGTCTTCTCTGTAATACATTAAAAATGTGAAGACAGATTGGAAATATCTTACAACTAAGCTGCAATATCTTCGATATGACCATTTAAAGTTATAGTCCCAAAAGCTGAGCCTGCACTACTGAGAGATTCTGATGACATGTCTCCTTCCTGTGCACTATCCTTTACCACAACATATTAATACTGTTGCACATCTACTAACTAAACACCTAGAGTACCACAGCCTGCCATCCCCTTTAGGCTATGTGCACACGTTGCGGATTGTTAGCGTTTTTGCGGCATTTTTTTGTGGCTGAAACACCGCTAAAATGCGGCAAAAACGCTTACACAATGCAACCCATTATATTCTATGGGATTCCGCAATGCTGTGCACATGCTGCGTGTTTTTCCGCGGCACATTCTTTTTGCGGAATCGCGGCGATTCCGCCGCCATAGGAATGCATTGAACCGCTTACTTTCCGCATGTGGCTATGCCCACCATGCGCAAAGTGAGCGGTTTATGTGCGGTTTGTACCCAGGGTCGGGAGGAGAGGAGACTCCTCCAGGCCCTGGGTACCATATCCCTGGTAAAACAATAATT
This sequence comes from Oophaga sylvatica, assembly GCA_033576555.1. NCBI lineage: Eukaryota > Metazoa > Chordata > Amphibia > Anura > Dendrobatidae > Oophaga > Oophaga sylvatica. Next base: position 119,814,648 of record JARQOD010000008.1, read on the forward strand.
AAAATAAAAAATCGTGACATTCTCACCTTCCGGCGACCCCGCAGCTTTCCCGCCTCTCAGCGATGCTCCTGGCAACTCCCGTTCCCAGGGATGCCTTGCGACAATGACCCCAGATGACGTAGCGGTCTCGCATGATGCTACGTCATCTGGGGTCATTTTTGCAAGGCATCCCTGGGAACGGGAGTTGCCAGGAGCATCGCGAGGACCAGGAAGGCTGCGGGGGCCGCCGGAAGGTTAGAATATCACGATTTTTTATGCTTTTTAGTATTTTTAACAGTATATCTTTCTACTATTGATGCGGAATAGGCGGCATCAATAGTAAAAAGGTGGTCACACTTGTCAGCACTATGAGTGACAAGTGTGACCAACCTGTCAATCAGTTTTCCAAGCAATGCTACAGATCGCTTGGAAAACGCTAGCATTCTGCAAGCTAATTACGCTTGCAAAACGCTAGTTTTTAGCGGGAATACGCATACCTATAAAATGCGTATTTCTCGTGGCAGGGAGGTGCGGGATTGCCACAGAAATTTCCATGGCAATTCCGCAACGTGTGCACATAGCCTTAGGGTTTTGTGGTCAGAGGTCATGAATTATACACCTCCTTTGTTGCATTGGTAAGGTTTTGACTAGTGCAAATAGCTGGAGTGCTAACTCCTTCTTAGACTGTACATTCCCAGCAGCATATGGTTATTCATAGGGAATGACATCAGGGGGTTTCCTGAATCGCCCCCCTCTTGTGTTAGAAGGCGAGGCCCAATGCCATGTCACGTGACTTATACATGAGATACGGAGCTGTACTATCCGGAACTGCAATCTGCATCAAAGCAATTCTTTTTTTTTCCTATTGCAAACACTCATGAAATCAGTGTTCACACTTGTTCTGAGCAGTTCCTCTCCCAGCTTCAGCCGGACAACTAATGTCTCCTAATATTTGTTCTGGAAGCGAATTGAATTGTTATCTGGTATTTTTGAAGGCCCAGACATATTTGTGCCCACATGGTGCCAGAGCTTACACATCCAGTATATACATGTCAGCATGAAAAAGTGTGAGAGAGAATGGGTCCAACCAACAGCACATAATAGCCCCCTAGAAACATGCTACGGTCTAAATGCTGTAATACATAGTATTATAGTAGTTATATTATTGTACATAGGGGCAGTATTATAGTAGTAATATTCTTGTACATAGGGGCAGTATTATAGTAATAATATTCTTGTACATAGGGGCAGTATTATAGTAGTTATATGGTTGTACATAGGGGCAGTAATATAGTAGTTATATTCTTGTACATAGGGGCAGTATTATAGTAGTTATATTCTTGTACATTGGGGGCAGTATTATAGCAGTTATATTGTTGTACATAGGGGCAGTAATATAGTAGTTATATTCTTGTAAAAGGGGGCAGTATTATAGTAGTTATATTCTTGTACATAGAGGCAGTATTATAGTAGTTATCTTCTTGTACATAGGGTACAGTATTATAGTAGTTATATTCTTGTAAATAGGAGCAGTATTATAGTAGTTATATTCTTGTACAGAGGGGACAGTAACATAGTAGTTGTATTCTTGTACATAGGGGCAGTATTATAGTAGTTATATTCTTGTCCATAGGGGCAGTATTATAGTAGTTATATTCTTGTACATAGGGGCAGTATTATAGTAATAATATTCTTGTACATAGGGGCAGTATTATAGTAGTTATATTGTTGTACATAGGGGCAGTAATATTGATATGGAAATTTAATTAGGATAAAAATATCCTGTGTTTGCTGCTTGCCATGTCCAAATCTCTATATAATGTCTTTTTGAGCGCTCAGAACGAAATGAGGACTGTCCACACGAAAGTGTCAGTATAACAGTTCGTCAAAGACATACATTTATTATTCATTCAAGGTTTTATACGTTTACAAAAAGGGGCTGGTTAGTCAATTAACATACAATTAAAAGCTGCTAGATTATTGGCTGTTCTAGTGTAAATATGATAATTATGATAATCATGATTAAAAGAGCTGAAGTTGCAGAATTATTGTTTATATTTTTGTGACCTAGTTGCCTTGCATAACTATAATGTAAACAACAGATATCTAATAGGACATTTTGTACTTCATGCATTTGTTCCTTTACGAAGGTCTTATGGAGGCCAGATTTTTTTAAAACGACTGATTATATCTGGCCTAGAAATATGTGAGCACAAGGTTTTTTAGCAAGTGAGATCTATCTAACTGTGAACTGTGAATACATATATGTGAATATACTTTGAATATATATGGAAGACATATATATTTCCATGACAGTCCCCCCTTAGATACCACTTGCCCTAAAAACCTGCTCCTGGCCCAAAGCGCTGCAACTCTTTTGTGCTGCCGGTGAGTTGAGACACCCCTAGTACATGCCTCCCCCACCGAATACAGACTTTTCACAAATGGGCGGACAGGAGGACTGTCCCTGTCGGGGGTTTATGTGTTTGCAATCATAGTCTCTTTATTTGATAGGATGTTTCATCAAGGATGTGTATTCTCAGTCTGGAGGTAGTTCGGAGATCTGGTCAAGCCAGGCAGTTCCATCCGGACTGGTGCGAGGTCCAAGATGGTGAGTGGCATCAAATTGGTTGTCTCCTGAACAGTTTTTTCCATTATCCTGCGGATACAAGGAATAACACAGCAACCAGTAATTAATGCAAAATGAGAACCCCCATAATGGCTGTCCCAACCTGTGCCAACATTTTCTGCCACCCACTCATCCACCCAAAGTATCGATCCCATGGGTCAGTGACACCTGAGTTCTGTTTCAGTTCCTCTGATAACTCAGTAAGTTTCTGTATTGCCATTGTGACTTTACCATTTGGGCCAGTGTTGTCTGGGATGTAGGTGCAACAGGTGTCTTTGATCATTTTGTAAACACCTCCTTTCTCAGCTAGAATCATATCCAAAGCCATTCTATTCTGGAATGCCATAATGGAAGTGGGGCCTAACTGTGCTGCCAAACCTTTTTCAGCATCTATGGTGAAGTTAACAAATCTCTGCTGGTTATAATAGATGTAATTTATCCAATCAACATTTTTGTTTATAGTGACTCAAATCCTGCTTTAACTTGGTCTCTGGCCTTGAACTCATCAGGTAGGTCATCTGTCTGGTCAGTCAGAGCATCCACGACATCCTTCATGGCTTAGGTGTCTCTCCTGGTACGGGAGCTTCCTTGCAATGCGATACGTGGATTCAAACAGGCTTTCCCTCTAGTTACACAGAGGTTGATGTCATCTGGGGCTCTTGGACAGGATCATCAAATCTGGCAGTGAGGAGAAAAACTCGAGAATGGACATTAGTTTTTGACCAATTCATTTACATAAGTGTTATGATTTGGTAGCTGAGGAGAGCAGGTAAAAAAAAAAAGCAATACACCAGAGAGGTTGGAATCTATGGGATTGCAGTACCCTGACTAACCACCTGTCATGTGTGCATCGCCACGAAGATCGTCGCGGTTGCACATTCTGACTTCTCACAGCTGAGTTGCTGTTTCTTTGTGTTTGGCAGTTAGGGAGTTAATTCTGTCTGTGCTCAGTTCTGGGACTGGGTGCAGTTTCTTCCGGCTGCAATTAATTATTTGTTGATTGGTTTCCTTTAAATCTCTGGTTGTCTGTGTTGGGAGTTGCCAGTGAAATTCTTCATGCAGACCACAGATAGGATTGTATCTGTATAGACTTAAGTTAAAGAGCTCCTTAGTTGTTTTAAGCTCACCTTGCTTAGAGTTTAATATCCCAGATCATTTATGTTCCTTCTGTGTTTGAGTGTGTATGCAAGTCTGTGTTTTCTCCAGTCTGTCTTATATGTCTAATCTGTGTATTTAGCTGAGATCAGCCCATATCCCTTTGGTGGTAATCAGAATCCTTCTTAGGACTGATTACAGGGTTCAGGGACTGATAGGAGACAGGGTTAGGCTGGAGACTTGGACCTCTGAACCATTATCAGTACCTCCAAGGTGAGGGATTAGTTAGGACCCCAGTTTAGGGTCAGGTTAGACCCCCGGTCCTCCTCTTCCCTGTGACAGTGTATCAAGTCCTCAAGATTAACCCTGAGTTCAACGGATATCGTGTCAGGTAAATCTATTCTATACTTACATGCTGATGTTGCTATACTAGTTGTTGTATAGAGTGTTGTTCTTTTAAGAATAGTTTACTGACATCGTACACATATCATAAGACCGCGTGACACCACCACAACTAAAGGTAGCCGTGGAGCGTTCCTACGTTGGTCCTAGACGCCTCGTCACAGCCTGAGAAGCTAACTACACCTAAAGATAGAAAAAGGAAAGCTATCTGCCCCGGAGCAGATCCCCAAAGAACATAGGAAGCCCCCAAACATGTAATGGCGGTTAGACAAGAGGAAATACAGACACAGACAGAAAATAGTATGAGCAAACGTTGGGGCCCAAACTTCCTAAATAGAAAAGGATAGGAAAGGCACTTACTGCAACCCCAAAAAACCCTGAAAAGTACCAACTCTACTAATTACAAAAACACCTGAGATCACACGACCTCTACCACCTAAATTAGTTCTCTAGTGTAACAAAAACTAAACAGCAACCACTGAAAAAACTGGAAAAGGCAAATGAACAAACAGTGGCTGAACTAAACTGAGAGGAGCATAAGCCCCCCGAAGGGGACCCGGCAGACCCCCACAGAAGTGCAGGACAAAATGCAGGCACCAAAAAAACTAAAAGAAGAAAATGTCTTATCTGTTAGCAGAAGATGCAGGCACGAAACAGCTTTTCTGGGTCTCTGGGAGTGTGCCTTATGCTAAACAGTGCAATAGGGAGTGTGTCATGCCATGGTTTGCGTGTCTCTTGGGCAATTTTTCAGCATTCTATTCTTAAGTGTTTCGTTCAGTTTTTCTACCTTCCTGCTGCTCTGGGGGTGGTAAGGAGTGTGTAGGCCTAAATCTGACCCTACTGCTAATCGGGTCTTGTGTGTCAGATTTGCTGTGAATGCGGGTCCCTGATCACTTTCTATCATTTCTGGAACCCCGTATCTGCACACTATTTTCTGAAAGTAGCTGCTTTGCAGTAGTCTTTGCTGATTTGGAAAGCTTCTGTTCATCTTGAAAATACTTCTTTTGACCACAATGGCGTATTTGAATCCTTCACTTGGCGATATCTGGATGTGGTCTATCTGGATCCTTTGAAGCTGGTAGAGTGGTCTTTCCAGATAAGGTGAGGGGGACTTTCTTCCATACGTCCAGGCTTGAATTTGCCGCAGGTCAGACAGCTGCTGGTGAGTTTGGCTGTTAGGGTGGAGATCTCTGAAGCGAAACAGTAAGCACCAATCAGATCATTCATTTGTGTCTTTGATATGTGGATGTGGGTCCATCTACCCATTGGACCACCATAGGGTGCATACTTTGTGGTAGGCAGAGTTTGAAGTCTATTATTGTTAGCCTTCCTTCTTCACGTGTTGCTTTTTTCACATTCAGCTCTTCTTCTCCTTTTGGAGCTTGGTCTTGTAACTTCTTGAGCAGATCCCAGGACGTCTTTTTGTCAGGTTTCTTGTCTTCAGTCGTCATGTAGTAGCCGTCCGGCTCTACGACCTCTCCCACTTCTCCATGTTGTCTTCCTTTGGCTGCTTCTTTGGCTGCCATGTCCGCCATGTTATTGCCTCATGCCTCTTCTGTTTTCAGTTTTCCATGCACTTTGATTTTTCAAATTGCCACCATTTTGGAAGTTGGAGTATACCCAGTAGGTCCCTGAAGGCTCCATGATGCTTCACGGTTGTCCCGTTTGCTGTGATGAAGTCCCTTGTAGCCCAGATGGGTCCAAAGTCGTGTGCTATGCCATGCGAGTACCTGTAGTCCGTGTAGATGTTTGCAGTCTTGCCTTCTGCCATCTGGCAGGCCTTCGTCAGCGCTATCAATTCTGCTTCCTGGGCTGACAGGCTAGGTGACAGACTTCTGGACCACAGGATTTCTTGATTGCTGGTCACTGCACTTCCTGTGTTGAAACTTCTTCATCATCTGCAAATCTGGAGCCATCCAAGTATCCCCCCTTGGGAGTGGGAGTAGAGTGGCCGGGCTGAGGACTGTAGGTCTGGAGACGGTGACATTATGAGACAAAGGCAATAGAGGCGCCACAAAGATGCCTGGCGGTGGAGAGATTACTGTTGGTTGAGCTTGATTGAAGATTGCCAAGATGTCATGTGGAGTGAGAGTTTCCAGTGGCTGTCCAAGAGTGATTTCAGCAACCTTGTCCAGGAGGGTGTGTGCTGCAGATACTGCAATCAGGCAGGAGGGTGCTCTTCTTGCAACTGGATCCAAGCGGGCTGAGAGGCAGCCTAAAAGTCTCTGTTTTCCCCCGTGAATCCGTGCCAGGACTCCAGTAGCATGATCTTCTTTCTTCCATCAGGTAGACGGAAAGACTTTTCATAGTCAGGTAGGCCTGGTATTGGCGCTGAGACTGTGGAGTTCTTCCAATCTCCTGAATGGGTTGAAGGCTGCGTCTGATAGAAGGAGCGGGGTTGCGTTGATGCAAGCGCACAGAGGCTGCATTAGGTCTGAGGCATCAGGGATCCAGGTTCTGCAATATGACACTAGACCAGGGAAGGCCTGCAGCATTCTTGGAGTTGTTGGGGGAGCCATCTTCTCCATAGTCGTCTCCCAGTCTTTTGACATGTGTTTCGTCTGGTGGGCAATACAGTGTCCCAGGGATGTAACTTGCTTCTGGCATCACTGGACTTTGTTCTTCCAGACCTTGCGTTGCTGTTCTTCCAGGTAGAGTAGGAGAGACAAGGAATAGACTGTGCAGGTGTTGATGTCAACCACACAAAATAGAAGGTCATCCACGTGTTGTAGAAGAGTGACTCTTGCATATTCTGCAATCCAGTTGACGAGGATGGAGGACATTGTCTTGGTGAAACTTAAAGGGCTTGTTTTGAGCACCTTGAGACAACACTGTCCATATGCACTGCACTGGTGCGTGAAAGCAGGCCTCCAGGTGGAGGGGAAACACTGAAGAAGGTACTGGCCAGGTTGATCACCGTGAATACCGTTGCGGTGACTGGGACTCTTGAGAGCAGAGTGTGATGGTTCAGCACTGTTGGGGTTTCAAATACCGTAGCCTCTTTCGCGGCCTCCAGGCCTTGCACCATTCTGAACTCAGTGGGGTTTACAGTCTTTTTCTTCACTGTGGAAAGCTGGGATTGATTCCGATGGGCGAGGCAGCCCAGTTTGGCCTTGTCCTTCAGTATGTGGCAGGGGACTCCCATCTGCTGGTGCAGAGCTGGCGGGAAAACAAGCCGTCTACTAGGATCCACATCATGAGAGATGACGACCAGCTGGCTTTCTTGTTCTCCACCAAGACAGTTACTGTGTTAGCACCTGTTCTGGTCACAGGGGGTCTTCTTGTTGGGACGTCTCCTTAAACGGCTGCTTTTTTTCTCAGCACGGGCCATCAGTAGTTTCTTTTTCTCCAGCTTGGTCTCAGGTCAGTATTTGTGCACAAGTTTGAAGAGCTGAGTGGCCTTTTTCCGGTCTAGGTCCTGAGTGAACTGGTTGATTGCAGGGGGCACCTCCTGGTGCTTGCAAAAGATGAACCTCTGGCGTTAGAGCTGGATGAGGTGTTGCCATTCCATGAAGCGAGTAGAGTCCTTCTTGAGTTGAATATCCTGGCCAATGTCAAAGTTCTCAGGCCATCTTCTTAGGCGAGCTCACTTAGACCTTCAGTTGGTCAGAGACATCTTGACCCTGGGTGATGGAGTGGTTTTTTCTGGTACTATGTCCAGCACCTCCTGTGATAGGTCTGCAGTGTGGTTGTTTGAGGTTCCTGTTTCTTCTTGGGTCAGGGGTGAAGAAAGTGTCATGGTCCCATCTTCCTGGAACACTCTGGTCGCTTTCAGCTTCTGCAGTAGGTCCACTCCCAATAGGTTGAGGGTGCAGGTTTTTTACACAACAAACTGGGACATGATGGAGTGTTCTGGCTGAGTCCACACACTCAGGGGCTTCATAATCTGGAAATATCTGACTTGACCATCAATTCCCATGCAGGAAGCAGAAGATTCTGATAGGTAGGTGAGGTTGCGGAGTTCCACAAGAAAAGATATGACTACGCCATCCACTCTCAGGATATTGGTCCCACTGGTGGGGTTCCTTGTGGACTTGGTGTGCTCTTGTCCTATGGACGGGGTTCTTCACTGCTTTCTGTGTTTCTTCCTTGGCTTGCTTCTCTAGACAAAGTGGTGGGTCGTAGGGGTTCTCTGCAGCGGTTCCGGTAATGGCCAAGCTTGCCACATTTGTAACACTTGACATTTCTTCTGTCTTTAAAACGTGGTTGGCCATCTGGCTCTGAGACCACCATCAGGGGAGCTGTTTTGCGCACTCCTGGCTGGGATTCTATCCCTGTAAGGTTCTATGTATATATTCCTGAAACTCAGTTTGTTCGTCAGCCATTTTACTTTCTGTCTTGCTGCAGCTATCTTGCCCTCAGTCAAAATGGAGTTTCCAGCTTGCATGTTCCCGCCCTGATTCTCTCCTTTGCTTCTTAAGCAGCCACAGCTGAGCAATCAGTGCTTCAGAATCTAGCCTGCAGTGAACCTGTGACTTGACTCCTGTAAGCCTTGGACCTTGTACTCCAGCTATTCCTACTGAGGAACTCTGAAGCAATTGTGGACTCTGAACCCTGCTCTTTGAAAGACCCACGTTTGCATGGACTTACGCACAAGACGCTATATGAACTGTACTACATACATTACAAGATTCTGAAGCCAAAACGTTAATGTCTGCTGGGTCTGGAAGGCTGTGTCTGCTGTACTGTGGATATCAGACGTCCGGTTGTACTTTCTGTGATGACAGTGGTTGTGACTTCTCACAACCATTCCAGGTGAGCAATTCCCTTAAGTTTTTTCTTTTTGCAGTGTTACCACAGGTAAACACTATTGTTTTTTTTTTTTTTTCCTTTCTTTTCTCTTTTTTGTCTGCTGTAACTCTGGATATCAGATGTCTGGTTGAAACTTTCTGTGATGATAGTGGTTGTGACTTCTCACAACCATTCCAGGTGAGCAGTTCCCTTAATTTTTTTTTCTCTCTGCAGTGTTGCCACAGGTGAACACTATTGTTTTTTTTTTCTCTCCTCTTCTTCCAGTAATCCTGTCTTAAAAGATCTGGAAAATGGAGGCCCGCATAAAGGAACTTTGCGGAGTGACTGATAATATCCTTGCAGATTTGCAGAATATAAAGACCCGTTTTACAAATCTACAGGACCTCAATAATCACAATTTGCAAGTGGTTGGACAGACTACCCAGGATTTGCGAGCCAGGATTGAGGTTCTAGAGGGGCGAGTCCAGGCTCCTGCCGTAGCCCCGAGTGCTGGGATTCCCAAGTTGCCCCCTTTTCGTTTTGGCGGTGAACGTGAGAAATTCAGGGGATTTATTAATCAATGCAATCTTTTTTTTTCTGCACATGCTTCACAATTTCCCACTGAACGATCTAAGGTGCTTACTATAATTATGTTGCTTACCAACAAGGCTTTAATGTGGGCAAACCCTCTGATTGAGACTGAGGATGATTGTTTGAATCACCTTGATGATTTTATTTCAGCCATGGGGCAGGTGTTTGATGACCCCAATCGAGGTGCAACAGCTGAAGCAGCCATGTTAGCTTTGCGCCAAGGTAAGCACTCGGTAGCTGAATATGCCTTGGATTTCAGGAGATGGGCCCTTGATACCACCTGGGACAGTTCCGCCAAAAAATCTATTTTTCGAAAGGGGTTATCTCCACTGATTAAGGATGAACTTGCTCGTGCCGACCCTCCCACTGCGTTAGGTGACTTTATTAACTACTGCATCCGTATTGATACTCGTCTGACTGAACGCAGGCAAGAGAGATGGTTCGAAAGCAATCGTACTAATCTTTTCCTACCTTCCTCTCCAGCTAAGGAACCTTTGAGTAGGATTACACGGGAACCTGAACCTGAACCCATGCAGGTAGACTCTTTACAACGACGGGTTAGTGATGCACGCAAGGAACATCGTTTTAAGGAGAATCTATGTTTCTATTGTGGTAAGTCAGGGCACTTCATTATAAACTGCCCCAGCCGTTCTCGTAAGACTACTGCAGCACTCATTCATTGTGAGTGTTGCGAGAGGGGATCTGTCAGGTCCGAGCCTCAGGCTCCAGAGAGATCTGCAGCAACAGATCTTGATTTCTCGGACTTAAACTCCGTTACCTCTGAGGACGTTGACTGTGTAAACGCTGCCATTTTTCAAGTTTCCTCAGCGGTGTCCCAGCTGAGTTGTAAGAAAAACAATTCTCATTGCTTTCTTTCCATCAAACTCTGGGTTGACTCAGCTTGGGTGTCTAGCTCTGCTATGATCGACTCAGGGGCAAGTGGAAATTTTATGGATGTCTCCTTTGCTCTGAAACAGGGAATACGTTCAGTGAAGAAGGCTACTCCAGTACAGATGGAAACTGTGGATGGCTCCCTGCTGACCTCTGGACCAGTGGATCAGGAAACAGAGCCTTTGAGGGTTCTTATGGGTAAAGATCATCAAGAGAAACTGTCCTTTATGCTTATCTCTTCTCCCCACTTTCCCATTATTCTAGGGCTACCATGGCTGCAGGCTCAGAATCCTACCATTAACTGGGAGACCAAGGAATTACACTTTCCAGAGAAACAGATGAGTCCAAAAGTTTCAGCTTGCTCTGTTCCTAAAGGAATCATGTCAGTCCCTGAACTACCAGCTGTATACCAGGACTATGTGGATTTATGTGACAAGAAGAACGCTGACCAGCTTCCTCCTCACCGTCCATATGATTGTCCAATTGAATTATTGCCTGGAGCAGAGATACCTTTTGGTAAGATCTACCCCCTGGCGGGGCCCGGGCTAAAGGCTTTAAAGGATTACATAGATGAAAATCTAGCCAAGGGCTTCATACGCCCCTCTTCATCTCCTGCAGGTGCACCCATCTTCTTTGTAAAGAAGAAAGATGGATCTCTGAGACCATGCGTAGACTATAGGGAACTCAATAAGGTTACTATTAGAAACCGTTATCCATTGCCTTTAATCGTTATTGAAGAGAGTGCGACATGCCAAAATTTTTTCTAAACTAGATCTTCGTGGGGCCTATAACTTAGTCCGTATTAGACCTGGGGATGAATGGAAGACTGCATTCAGGTCACGCTATGGACACTTTGAATATCTAGTTATGCCTTTTGGTCTGAGTACCGCCCCAGCCACTTTCCAACACTTGGTGAATGACATCTTCAGGGATCTCCTAGATACATTCGTGGTAATTTATTTGGATGATATTCTAATTTTTTCTAACTCCACAGAGGAACATCATGGACATGTGAGAATGGTCTTGGAACGTCTAAGACAAAATCATCTTTACATCAAACTTGAAAAGTGTGAATTCCATAGGACCGAAATTCAATTTCTGGGGTATGTACTGTCTACACAAGGAATTAGTATGGATGGAAGCAAAACCCAAGCCATCAAGGATTGGCCAAGTCCTAGAAATGTGAAGGAGGTACAGCGCTTCATCGGGTTTGCCAACTTCTATAGACGTTTCATTAGAAATTTCTCTGAGGTAGTGTCACCTATCACTCAACTTACCCGGAAAGAGTCTAGGTTTTCCTGGACTCCCCAAGCCCAGGAAGCATTTTCCCGTCTAAAAGATAAATTTACCACTGCACCTATCCTAGTACATCCCAACCCCGAGCTTGCCTTCATAATAGAGGTGGATGCTTCAGACTGTGCCGTTGGAGCTATACTCTCTCAGAGAACAGGTGAGAAGAATGTCTTGCATCCCTGTGCCTTCTTTTCCCAGCAGTTGTCTTCGGATGAGAGGAACTACGATGTGGGCAATAGAGAGTTGTTGGCCATTATTGCCGCCTTCAAAGAATGGAGACACCTTCTTCAGGGAGCTGCACAGCAAATAGTCGTCCTGACAGACCATCGTAACCTTGAGTTTATCAGGTCGGCTAAGTGCCTGACTCCTCCCAGGCTCGCTGGAATCTTTTCTTAAACCAATTTAATTTTATCATCTCTTATAGACCAGGATCGCGCAATGGAAAGGCTGATGCACTCTCTAGGATTTACTCAGCAGAGACACGTCCAATTACTCCTCCTAAGACTATTCTTCCTGACTCTAGATTCCTAGGAGTAATTCATAATCAAGACCTACTTAAGGACATCAAGGAAGCATACCATGCGGATTCCTTTTTGGCACAACCCCCAAGGGACGTAAGTCTTGTCTTTAAGAATGGTGTGTGGATTCAGGGACAACGTCTGTATATTCCTGAAACAGTCAGATTAAGAGTATTGCAACTCATTCACGATTCCAAGATAGCTGGGCATAGAGGAATTCTAAAGACACAGGAATTTCTTTCTCGTTTCTTTTGGTGGCCCACTTGCAGGAAGGATGTTTTGAATTATGTCACTTCATGTGAGGTCTGTGCAAGATGCAAAACACCTCGCTCCTCACCAACTGGTCTGTTACAGCCTCTTCCCACCCCGTCCCGCCCGTGGGGATCCATTTCTATGGACTTCATTGTGGAGTTACCAACCTCTCAGGGGAAGAACACCATTCTAGTGGTGGTTGACCGTCTAACAAAGGCAGCTCATTTTATCCCTTGTGTCGGCTTACCCACTGCAAAGCAGACATCAGATTTGATGATTAAAGATGTGTTTCGCTTACATGGAGTACCGGATGAGGTTATTGTCACGCGGTCTTATGATATGTGTACGATGTCAGTAAACTATTCTTAAAAGAACAACACTCTATACAACATATAGATTAGCAACATCAGCATGTAAATATAGAATAGATTTACCTGACACAATATCCGTTGAACTCAGGGTTAATCTTGAGGACTTGATACACTGTCACAGGAAAGAGGAGGACCGGGGGTCTAACCTGACCCTAAACTGGGGTCCAAGTCTCCAGCCTAACCCTGTCTCCTATCAGTCCCTGAACCCTGTAATCAGTCCTAAGAAGGATTCTGATTACCACCAAAGGGATATGGGCTGATCTCTGCTAAATACACAGATTAGACATATAAGACAGACTGGAGAAAACACAGACTTGCATACACACTCAAACACAGAAGGAACATAAATGATCTGGGATATTAAACTCTAAGCAAGGTGAGCTTAAAACAACTAAGGAGCTCTTTAACTTAAGTCTATACAGATACAATCCTATCTGTGGTCTGCATGAAGAATTTCACTGGCAACTCCCAACACAGACAACCAGAGATTTAAAGGAAACCAATCAACAAATAATTAATTGCAGCCGGGAGAAACTGCACCCAGTCCCAGAACTGAGCACAGACAGAATTAACTCCCTAACTGCCAAACACAAAGAAACAGCAACTCAGCTGTGAGAAGTCAGAATGTGCAACCGCGACGATCTTCGTGGCGATGCACACTGTCAGTATTCCGGGTTTTCTAGGTAACTTTGTCAATGATTTTGCCCTTTGTTAAGATGGAGTTTGCTGTTTTCTGTGCCCTACTTCCTGTTCGTTTGTTTAAAACCCGGCTCAGGTGCTGGCTTCACTGCTGGAATATTCTGCTTCTGTTTCCCTGCAACCCAGCTGCTTGTTCCTCACAGATCGTTGTGTGTTTACCAGGGAAGTGCATAATCAGGTTATCTTCAGGTGTTTCTCTGCCACAGCAGTTTCTACCCATGGCTCTGGACTTTCCCTGCATATGTAAGTTGCACAGACTGTGTTGTCACTAAACTGTTGACTTGGGAAATTAACCTTTGTTTCACTCCATCTGATAAGAACTGCGTTTCTGAACTGTTGCTGTTTAACCCTTTGTGCATTACCTCTGGTGAGAGCTGTTGGAACTATTACTGGAACCTTACTGACTTATGAACTTGTTGTTGGACTTCATTGAATTTAGCCACAACTGAGATTAACTTGTTCCTGGACCTCCCTGTGTTTTCTGCATACCTGGATCTGACTCTTCACACACCAGCAGTGTGTAAATCCAGCCACGTTACCCGTGCATCAGACTTACCTTGTGGTCACATTTGTGTGAGGACTTCGTCGTAAGAACTTTACCACCCTCGCTATAGAGGTTCAAGGACTTATATCCGGATTCATATAACTGGACTTGTGTATATATATATATGGACTCATTGCATGTCACTACGGGTTGTTTGAATATTGTTTTGGGGGTTTTGCTGTTTCACAAATACATTATTTTGCATTCAAAGAAACCCGTCTCTGATTGTTCATTGCCCCACGCTATCAGAATCCTCGAGTTCCTACAATAGTATTACAGGATATTCCAGCCTAAAAAAGAGGATTCTGCTGGGGCAATGACGGAGACACGGGCAGACAAACTGTTCACCATAGTTAACTCCTTGCAGCAGGAGGTGTCAGCTGCACTCAATCAAATTAGAGACTTGGAGTCTCGGGTTAACCACAATGCACAGGGGTTTGGTCAGGCTCTCCAAGATCTACGTTCTAGGTTAGGAGTCCTGGAGGCCTTACCTACTGAGCCTACCTCATCCACCAGTATGCCCAAATTGCCTCCATTCCGTTTTAATGGTGACCGAAGTCAATTCCGTGGGTTTGTTAATCAATGTATATTATTTTTTGATGTACATGCCTCTTACTACCGGTCTGATAGATCTAAGGTTCTATGTATTATTATGTTGTTGACATCACGTGCACTGGCTTGGGCAAATCCTATGGTTGAAAGTCATGATACCCGTCTAAATAATTTGGATAATTTTCTGGCAGCCATGGCGCAAATGTTCGACGATCCCAACCGCCGTGCTACCGCTGAATCTGCCTTGCTTTCCTTACGCCAGGGGAAACGGTCAGTCATAGAATATGTTACTGAATTTAAAAGGTTAGTGGTGGACACCCAGTGGGAAAACAATGCTTTGTTACCAATCTTTAGAAAAGGTTTGTCAAATGTAATCAAGGATGAGCTAGCTCGTTCAGAGTCTCCACAGGAGTTTGAATTGTTTATACAGCACTGTGTACGTATTGATATCCGTTTAACTGAACGCAGACAAGAAAAATGGGCCGCTGTAAATCGCATTACTAATTACTCTCTTCCGTCCAGGGAAACCACAGGCAAAAACCCGCGAGAGGCTGAGGAGGTGCCTATGCAGGTGGACTCACTGCAGAGACGTGAGAATAATGAACGCCGCGAACACCGTTTCCGTGAGCGCTTATGTTTCTATTGTGGTCAATCGGACCATTTCCTTATCAATTGTCCTAAATGTCCTAGGCGACCCAACAAGGTGTTGGCGGTAGTAGGAGATTATGATAACACAGACGCTGAGTCTGAAGTTTCAGAAACCAGTCTACATCTAGATGCGGTTTTTCCCCCAATACTGATGCCGACTTCCCCTAAAGATCACGGGGAGAAATATTCACATTGTTCTCTTCCTATACAGATTCAGTGGGAGGAACAGTGGATATCAAGTTCTGCCATGATAGACTCTGGAGCAGGTGGGAATTTCATGGATTCTTCTTTTGCAGAGAAACATGGTATAAAGACACAACTAAGAGCTTCACCAATCACTATGGAAACGGTGGATGGTTCCCCATTAGTTTCTGGACCAGTAGATCGGGAGACAGTGCCTCTGGAGTGTAAGATGGAACCAGACCATCAAGAAACACTTTCATTCATGTTAATATCTTCTCCTCATTTTCCTGTAATTTTAGGAATTCCCTGGTTACGGTCACAAAATCCAATCATCAATTGGGAAACCAAGGAGATAACCTTTCTCCCGAAGTGCAGTTCTACCATCAGTCCAACTGTAGCGGCTCCAGTTACCCAGAACTTGGAAGAGGTGATACAGGTACCTACTCTCCCTCTGATTTATCAGGAATTCTCAGACATTTGTGATAAAAGGAAGGCAGATCAACTTCCCCCACATAGGCCGTATGACTGCCCCATAGAATTGCTTCCTGGAGCAGCGATTCCTTTCGGCCATGTTTACCCGTTGGCGGCTCCGGAATTAAAATCTTTACGAGAGTATATAGATGAGAATTTAGCCAAGGGGTTTATCCGACCATCTTCTTCACCAGCGGGAGCTCCAATATTCTTTGTAAAGAAGAAGGATGGTACTCTAAGACCTTGCATTGACTACCGGGAGTTAAATAAGGTAACCATTCGTAACAGGTACCCGTTGCCCCTAATTCCAGAATTGTTGGAAAGAGTTCGCCAGGCCAAAGTATTTACCAAATTAGATCTTCGTGGGGCATATAATTTACTCCGTATACGGCCCGGAGACGAATGGAAGACAGCTTTTAGATGCCGGTATGGACATTTTGAATATTTGGTGATGCCATTCGGACTCTGTAACGCTCCTGCTGCTTTTCAACATCTAGCCAACGACATTTTCAGGGATTTATTGGACCAATATGTGGTAATTTACCTTGATGACATCTTAATCTTTTCTGACTCCTTACAGGAACATCAGGAACATGTCAAGACCGTACTTAGACGTTTGAGAGATAATCATTTGTACATCAAACTCGAAAAGTGTGAGTTCCATTGTTCTGAAATTCAATTTTTGGGCTATGTTATCTCGCCTCAGGGATTGAATATGGAGTCCAGCAAGATCCAGGCAATCTTGGACTGGCCGGTACCAGGAAACATTAAGGAGGTACAACGATTCATTGGCTTTGCTAACTTTTATAGACGGTTTATCCGAAATTTTTCAGAAATTGTCCGTCCCATCACTCTCCTCACCAAGAAGGGGAAGAAGTTTGAATGGTCTTTGCAAGCTCAGGAAGCCTTTGATCGCCTGAAGGGTTGTTTTACCACAGCTCCAATATTGATGCATCCGGATCCTGCACAGCCTTTTATTGTGGAGGTGGACGCGTCTGACTGTGCATTGGGAGCTATCCTCTCACAACGTACCGGAGACAAAGGTTTGCTGCACCCGTGTGCCTTCTTCTCTCGTAGGTTATCTTCTGCAGAACTGAACTATGATGTGGCAGATAAGGAACTTTTGGCAATTATTTCTGCCTTTAAGGAATGGAGACACCATTTGCAGGGGGCAACTCAGCAGGTAGTAGTACTCACGGATCATCGCAATTTGGAATTCCTTAAGTCTGCCAGGTGTCTTTCTCCTCGACAGGCTAGGTGGAGTTTGTTCTTGAACCAGTTTAATTTTATTATTTCGTACCGCCCAGGTTCACGTAATGGGAAAGCTGACGCATTATCCCGAATCCATACCGTGGATTCCGTGCCTGGGACCCCGTCGAAGACCATCTTGTCGGAGGCCAATTTCGTTGGAGTGCTCCGGAACCGGGACTTGTGGCAGGAGATCAAGCTGGCCTATGACGGTGACGTATTTCTTGCAGCTCCACCTGACAATGTGAATCTTGTCCTTCGGAATGGTGTGTGGCTTAGAGATCGATGTATTTATGTCCCAGAGGCTGTAAGACTTCGAGTTCTCAGATTGGTCCACGACTCTAAATTGGCTGGTCATAGGGGGGTACAGAAGACGCAGGAATTGTTAACTCGTTTTTTTTGGTGGCCTACCTGCTTGAAGGATGTGAATGACTATGTCCGCTCTTGTGAAGTTTGTGCCCGGTACAAGGTTCCTCGTGTTTCACCTACTGGTCTTCTTAAACCGCTACCTGTACCGTCTCGCCCTTGGGGGTCTATTTCGATGGACTTTATTGTGGAGTTACCCACCTCTGGTGGTAAAAATACTATTTTGGTGGTAGTAGATCGTTTAACGAAAGCTGCTCATTTCATTCCGTGCGCTGGTCTTCCCTCAGCTACAGAGACAGTAGATCTAGTTATCCAGAACATTTTCCGGCTGCATGGGGTACCAGATGACATCATTTCTGACCGGGGAATACAATTTACCTCTAGATTTTGGAAAGGATTTTGTTCTGCGCTCCACATTAATGTTTGCTTGTCTTCTGCATACCATCCTCAGACCAACGGGCAGACCGAACGGACAAATCAAACCTTGGAGCAATATCTACGCTGTTACGTCAGTCATTTGCAGGACGATTGGCTGAAGCTACTTCCTCTAGCGGAATTTTCGTACAACAACTCCCAAAGCAGTTCCACGAAGGTAACGCCTTTTTTTGCCAACCTGGGTTATCATCCAAATATTTTGCCTAGGTCTCCGGTTACGATTTCGGTACCAGCGGTTGAAGACAGAGTGACGGCGTTGCAACGTAATCTTGAAGTTTTGAAGGACTCCCTGACCACAGCACAGGAGCGTTACAAAAAGTCGGCCGATAGATTCCGGAAACCAGCACCTATGTATAAGGTAGGAGACTCAGTTTGGTTGTCCACCAAGAATCTAAAATTGGGTGTTCCTTCGCAGAAACTGGGACAGAAATTCATCGGTCCATTCAAGATCACGGGGATTGTGAGCTCTGTTGCCTGTCGGTTGAAGCTACCACGGACTTTAAAGGTACACCCAGTATTTCATGTTTCCTTATTAAAACCAGTCTCTCCTAACACATTTCAGGGACGTATCGTACCTCCCCCTCCACCAGTGTTGGTTGATGGCGAAGAACAATTCGTGGTACAGGAGATTGTTAATTCGAGACTTCATAGAAACCGGCTTCAGTATCTAGTTAGATGGCAAGGTTACTCTCCTGAAGATGATTCTTGGGAACCAGTAAGTAACATCAATGCGCCTCTGAAGATTGCTCAGTTTCATCGGAGATACCCGGACAGGCCTGGTCCAGGACCGTCCGGAGGCCGTCTTTAGGGGGGGGAGTAATGTCAGTATTCCGGGTTTTCTAGGTAACTTTGTCAATGATTTTGCCCTTTGTTAAGATGGAGTTTGCTGTTTTCTGTGCCCTACTTCCTGTTCGTTTGTTTAAAACCCGGCTCAGGTGCTGGCTTCACTGCTGGAATATTCTGCTTCTGTTTCCCTGCAACCCAGCTGCTTGTTCCTCACAGATCGTTGTGTGTTTACCAGGGAAGTGCATAATCAGGTTATCTTCAGGTGTTTCTCTGCCACAGCAGTTTCTACCCATGGCTCTGGACTTTCCCTGCATATGTAAGTTGCACAGACTGTGTTGTCACTAAACTGTTGACTTGGGAAATTAACCTTTGTTTCACTCCATCTGATAAGAACTGCGTTTCTGAACTGTTGCTGTTTAACCCTTTGTGCATTACCTCTGGTGAGAGCTGTTGGAACTATTACTGGAACCTTACTGACTTATGAACTTGTTGTTGGACTTCATTGAATTTAGCCACAACTGAGATTAACTTGTTCCTGGACCTCCCTGTGTTTTCTGCATACCTGGATCTGACTCTTCACACACCAGCAGTGTGTAAATCCAGCCACGTTACCCGTGCATCAGACTTACCTTGTGGTCACATTTGTGTGAGGACTTCGTCGTAAGAACTTTACCACCCTCGCTATAGAGGTTCAAGGACTTATATCCGGATTCATATAACTGGACTTGTGTATATATATATATGGACTCATTGCATGTCACTACGGGTTGTTTGAATATTGTTTTGGGGGTTTTGCTGTTTCACAAATACATTATTTTGCATTCAAAGAAACCCGTCTCTGATTGTTCATTGCCCCACGCTATCAGAATCCTCGAGTTCCTACAATAGTATTACACACACATGACAGTACCCCCCCTTCTACGAGGGGCCTCCGGACCCTCAGGGCCAGGTTTGCCCGGGTGAGTTCTGTGGAAGGTCCGCACCAAACGATCTGCGTTAATGTCAGACGCAGGAACCCACGTCCTCTCCTCTGGACCATACCCCTTCCAATGCACCAAGTACTGAAGGGACCGGCGATTCAGACGTGAGTCAATGATCTTTGACACTTGAAACTCCAAGTTACCATTGACCACCACTGGAGGAGGAGGTAGAGGTGATGGTATGACTGGTGCCACGTACCTCTTAAGTAATGACTTGTGGAACACATTATGAATTTTAAACGTAGGAGGGAGGTCCAGACGAAATGCCACAGGATTAATTATGGAACTGATCCTGTACGGCCCGATGAATCTGGGGCCCAGCTTCCAGGAGGGAACTTTAAGTTTTATATTCCTGGTAGACAACCATACCAGATCGTTCACATTAAGATCTGGACCAGAAACTCTCCTCCTATCAGCCATACGTTTATAACGGTTCCCCATAGCACTCAGATTATTCAATACACCTCTCCACACTGAAGCAAGTGACGACGAGAAACGCTCCTCCTCAGGAACCCCAGAAGGGCCCCCCCCATTGAATGTACAAAACTGGGGATGAAAACCATATGCCCCAAAAAACGGGGACTTACCAGTGGACTCGCTCCGCCTGTTGTTAAGAGCGAACTCTGCCAGAGGCAAGAAAGAAGACCAGTCCTCCTGGTTCTCTGAGACAAAACACCGAAGATAAGTCTCTAGGCTTTGATTCAGACGCTCTGTCTGACCATTGGTCTGCGGATGAAAAGCCGAGGAAAATGACAATTGCATCCCCCGACGTAAACAAAATGCCCTCCAAAACTTGGACACAAACTGAGACCCCCTATCTGACACCACATCAGAAGGCAACCCATGAAGTCTCACAATCTCCCCAATGAACACCTGCGCCAGAGTTTTAGCATTAGGGAGGGCAGGAAGAGCAATGAAATGTGCCATCTTACTGAACCTGTCAACAACCACCAGTATGACAGTCTTCCCTGACGACTGAGGAAGGTCCGTGATGAAGTCCATAGACAAATGAGTCCATGGACGCTCCGGAAGTTTCAAGGGTAAGAGGGTCCCAGACGGACGGGTATGAGGGGTCTTAGAGCGAGCACAAACCCCACAGGACGCGACAAAAGTTAAAACATCTTTATTAACGTTAGGCCACCAAAACCGGCGAGAAAGGAGATCTAAAGTAGCCTTACTCCCTGGATGTCCTGCTAAAGCAGAATTATGATGTGCCTCAATAACCTTTTGTCTCAACTGATTTGGGACAAACAGTCTCCCTGGAGGTCCTGCAGGGGCGTCCCCCTGAGCCTCTAACACCTCCTCCTCAAGCTCAGAACATACAGCCGACACTACCACCCCTCCTGAAGGATAGGAATCGGGTCATCCATTTTCCCGGCCCCTGGGAAACTGCGAGACAAGGCATCCGCCTTAACATTCTTAGATCCAGGGCGATAAGTGACAACAAAATTAAACCTGGTAAAAAACAACGACCATCGAGCTTGTCTGGAATTCAGACGCTTAGCAGATTCCAAATACAGCAGGTTCTTGTGATCAGTAATGACGGTGACCGGGTGGACTGCCCCCTCCAAAAAGTGACGCCATTCTTCAAAAGCCAACTTAATGGCCAAAAGTTCCCTATTGCCGATATCATAATTCCTTTCGGCGGACGACAATTTTTTAGAAAAGAAAGCGCACGGATGCCATTTACCAGGGGACGGACCCTGGGACAATATTGCACCCACCCCTACGTCAGACGCGTCCACCTCCACAACGAACGGCTGTGATGCATCTGGTTGGATGAGAACGGGTGCCGAAGCAAAACATTTTTTCAAAGAGGAAAAAGCTTGGCAAGCTTTATCCGACCATTTAGAAAAATCCGTCCCTTTTCTTGTCATGTCAGTGAGAGGTTTGACAACAGATGAGAAATTACAAATAAATTTCCGGTAGTAGTTAGCAAACCCCAGAAAACGCTGCAGAGCCTTAAGATCCTCTGGCTGATCCCATTCAAGCACTGCTCTCACCTTTTCAGGGTCCATACGGAAACCGGAGGCTGACACCAAGAAACCCAAAAACTGAAGTTCCTGTACGGCGAATACACACTTTTCCAGTTTGGCGTATAGTTTATTGTCTCGCAAGATCTGCAACACCTGTCTCACATGCTCCTGATGAGACACAAGATCTGGCGAGTAAATTAAAATGTCATCCAAATATACGACCACAAACAGCCCCACCAGATGACGAAAAATGTCATTAACAAAATGTTGGAATACTGCTGGTGCAGTAGTCAGACCAAAAGGCATGACAAGGTTCTCATAATGTCCCTCCGGCGTGTTAAACGCCGTTTTCCACTCATCCCCTCTCTTTTATCCTAATCAGATTATACGCCCCCCTGAGATCCAATTTAGAGAACCATTTGGCGCCAACAATTTGATTGAAGAGATCAGGAATCAGAGGGAGTGGATACGGATCTTGAACAGTAATCCGATTAAGTTCGCGGAAATCCAAGCAAGGGCGTAGGCCTCCATCTTTTTTCTTCACAAAGAAGAACCCCGCGGCCACTGGGGAAGATGAAGGTCTAATATGCCCTTTGGCCAGACTTTCCGAAATATAATCTTTCATAGCCTGCCTCTCAGGACCAGAAAGGTTATATAACCTAGCTTTAGGTAACTTAGCATCAGGAAGTAAATTAATAGAGCAGTCATACACGCGATGAGGAGGCAACTCCTGACACCCCTCCTCAGAGAATACATCCCCAAAGTCCTCCAAAAAAGGAGGCAAAGTACTAGGCACGACCGCACTGATGACTGTGTTCATGCAGTTAC
The DNA here is from genome assembly GCA_033576555.1 of Oophaga sylvatica. Lineage (NCBI taxonomy): Eukaryota > Metazoa > Chordata > Amphibia > Anura > Dendrobatidae > Oophaga > Oophaga sylvatica. Next base: position 119,837,116 of record JARQOD010000008.1, read on the forward strand.
TTTTGCAAAACTCCCCCCATTGGCTTATATCTCTGGACTGCCAATTAATCACAGGGTTATGTTTAACCAACCAAGGAAGTCCTAACACAATAGGAGCAGGTAGACCCTCCAACACATAACAAGATAATAGTTCCCTATGTATTGCCCCTACCCGAAGGTCAATGTTATGAACCTCATGAACAAAGCTACCTTGGCCGAGAGGCCTGGCGTCAATGGAGAATATAGGGATCGGTTTGACCAATACACTCAGATGCATACCTTGAGCCTGAGCAAACTGAGCGTCAACCAGATTAGCCCCGGACCCACTATCAAGAAGAACAGAAAATCTCTCCACTCTCGTACCAACCACCACCTCCACTGGTACAAGGAACTGAGAAGAACTAGCGGACGAAATACATACTCCCAGGTTGTCGTCCACCACACAACCTGGGATTAACAGTTTTCCGGCGACTTTTTGCTCAACAAGGCACGGGATGGACATCCCCCAACAAAATGTCCCTCTTTCCCGCAGAAGAAACACCTTCTAGTCCTGCGGCGTACCGCCAATCCCCTCCTACGAAATGATGTCCCTCCCAACTGCATAGGCTCCTCCGAACAGACAAGGGGAACCTCAACATAAGGGACTTTAGTAGTAGGTGGAGTAACAACAGGGGGCGGAGTTACCTCGCACCTCTCCCGGAGCCGTCTATCAGTACGGATAGCTAGGGCCAGTGATGGAGGAGAATCATACTGAGCCAAAACGTCCTTTAATTTGTCAGAAAGCCCATGACAAAACTGGCTCCTAAGAGCTGGGTCATTCCACTGAGTATCTGTGGCCCATCTACGGAACTCAGAAGCAAATTCCTCCGCCGGACGATCTCCCTGCTGTATCTTACGTAATTTTGTCTCAGCAAGAGAGACCCGATCTGGGTCATCATATACCAAACCCAGGGCAGTAAAAAATCGATCTACTGACTGTAGAGCCGGGGATCCCGGAGGAAGGGAGAAGGCCCAGGATTGAGGGTCCCCTTGTAGGAGCGAGATAACAATTCCCACTCTCTGCTCTTCACTCCCTGATGATCGAGGCCGAAGCCGAAAATACAATTTACATGCTTCCCTGAAGGTAAAAAATTTGTCTCGCCCACCAGTGAACCTGTCCGGGAGAGCTACTTTAGGTTCAAATCTGGTTTGCTCCGAGGGAGACAAAACTTTGGACTTAATGTCCGTCCGCTCCATGGATAATCCCTGCAACTGCAGAGCCAGCTGGGCTACTGGATCCATGGCAACTGGGAATAATTTTATGGGCCAGTGAAAATGTCACGCGGTCTTATGATATGTGTACGATGTCAGTAAACTATTCTTAAAAGAACAACACTCTATACAACATATAGATTAGCAACATCAGCATGTAAATATAGAATAGATTTACCTGACACAATATCCGTTGAACTCAGGGTTAATCTTGAGGACTTGATACACTGTCACAGGAAAGAGGAGGACCGGGGTCTAACCTGACCCTAAACTGGGGTCCTAACTAATCCCTCACCTTGGAGGTACTGATAATGGTTCAGAGGTCCAAGTCTCCAGCCTAACCCTGTCTCCTATCAGTCCCTGAACCCTGTAATCAGTCCTAAGAAGGATTCTGATTACCACCAAAGGGATATGGGCTGATCTCTGCTAAATACACAGATTAGACATATAAGACAGACTGGAGAAAACACAGACTTGCATACACACTCAAACACAGAAGGAACATAAATGATCTGGGATATTAAACTCTAAGCAAGGTGAGCTTAAAACAACTAAGGAGCTCTTTAACTTAAGTCTATACAGATACAATCCTATCTGTGGTCTGCATGAAGAATTTCACTGGCAACTCCCAACACAGACAACCAGAGATTTAAAGGAAACCAATCAACAAATAATTAATTGCAGCCGGGAGAAACTGCACCCAGTCCCAGAACTGAGCACAGACAGAATTAACTCCCTAACTGCCAAACACAAAGAAACAGCAACTCAGCTGTGAGAAGTCAGAATGTGCAACCGCGACGATCTTCGTGGCGATGCACACATGACAGTTATTTCGGATTGAGGGTGCAATTCACTTCTAGGTTTTGGCAAAATTTCTGTGCAGCATTGGACATTAAAGTAAACCTTTCTTCTGCTTTTCATCCCCAGACTAATGGACAGACCGAACGAACCAATCAAACCCTGGAGCAGTATCTCCGCTGCTTTATCTGCCACCTACAGGATGATTGGGTGGATCTACTTCCATTAGCTGAGTTCTCGTATAACAACTCTCAGAGTGCCTCCACTAAACAGTCTCCTTTTTACTCTAATCTAGGTTATCATCCTAACATTCTACCACGATTTCCCATAGAAACGCCTTTACCAGCAGTGGCTGAAAGAATCACGTCTTTACAGAAGAATATGGATCTTCTAAAGGAAAATCTGGAATCGGCTCAAGAAAGGTACAAGAAAGCAGCAGATAAATTTCGTAAACCTGCACCAGCTTTCAAGGTAGGAGACTTGGTCTGGCTGTCAACCAGAAATCTTAAGTTAAGGATTCCATCGTCTAAGTTGGGACATAAGTACATTGGACCCTATAAAATCAGTAAAATTATACGTGCCGTTGCTTGTCGTCTTCAACTGCCCAGAACTATGAGAATCCACCCTGTCTTTCATGTATCCCTACTAAAGGCTGCGACACCCAATACGTTTCCTGGACGTTCCTCTCCTTGCCCTGACCCAGTGCTAGTCGATGGTCAGGAAGAATTTGTGGTGGAAAGGATTTTAGATTCCAGGTTGTATAGAAATCAGTTACAATATCTGATTAAATGGCAGGGCTACCCAGTGGAGGACAACTCATGGGAACCGGTCAATAACGTTAATGCTCCTCACTTGCTCCGTCAGTTTCATCAGAGGTACCCACACAAGCCTGGTCTGAGGTCATCCGGAGGTTGTCCTTAAGGGGGGAGTAATGTAAGGTTCTATGTATATATTCCTGAAACTCAGTTTGTTCGTCAGCCATTTTACTTTCTGTCTTGCTGCAGCTATCTTGCCCTCAGTCAAAATGGAGTTTCCAGCTTGCATGTTCCCGCCCTGATTCTCTCCTTTGCTTCTTAAGCAGCCACAGCTGAGCAATCAGTGCTTCAGAATCTAGCCTGCAGTGAACCTGTGACTTGACTCCTGTAAGCCTTGGACCTTGTACTCCAGCTATTCCTACTGAGGAACTCTGAAGCACTTGTGGACTCTGAACCCTGCTCTTTGAAAGACCCACGTTTGCATGGACTTACGCACAAGACGCTATATGAACTGTACTACATACATTACAATCCCTTTTGCGACTGTGAGAAGGGTGTCCATTGCTATTGACGTGTACTCAGGCCTGGCTGCTACCAGTGGTTTCCTGATTGGTTCTCTCAGTCCATGCACAAAAGCCTGTGCCAACATCCGTCTGTGTGTCTGATCATGGGTAATGAGGCCCAAATCTTGAAACACTTGCATTACTCTGTCATGGAACTTCTCCACAGACTCTGTCTTGTCTTGACTCGTGACATGTAGGCTGAGAGTTTGTCCTGTCAGTCTGCTTTTGGCCCATTCTCTGAGTTGCTCAATTAGCTTTGGTCCTGTCTCCCAGGCATACGCATCTAACTCTGTTGGAAGCTTGAAGTGTTCTCTCATAATTGGCCAGAATGCATCTGTGCTGACCACGCACCACAATTGTGGGTTTCCAGGGATATGGGGTACTCGGAGCCGAGCCCATGAAAGTCTATGGGATTTGTGTCACTGGCAGCGGTGGCTCGTTCCGTGTCCCTGGCGGTCAGGCGTATGATGGGGGGGATTATTTACAGGGGATTTGGTAGTTAACAGTTCGTGACGCCACCTGTAGTTATCTAGTCACTAAGACCAGCGCTGCTGAATAGAACTCTGAGGGGATGTTATAGCAGCTAGGTGTTGGGTCCCCCACAGGTGGGACTGTCCCTCTGAGTCTATGGTTTTAATGATGTAGGGTGCAGTTAAATGAATCAGTCTCACACCATCCAGCGTCTTTCCATACCTTTTACTTGTCAGATGTTTAGGCAAGTCCCGGGGAGCTGGTTGGGGTGCAGAATGTGCTTCGAGATAACAGCTGAGCAGGTTAGAGGCCTCCTTTACTTTCAATATGTAGGTGAGTCCAACTTGCATGAAGCGTAGTTAACTCCGAATACTCCAGCTAACTCTATAGCTGTACTGCCCGGCCAGCATTGTGGTGGAGCCTTCCAAGTGATGAAACTAGGTTCTTACTTTTGTCTGCGCTTGACTCAAAGTCCCTATTCCACCTGACTCCGGTTACGTACCGACACTAAGGGCTTACTCCTGCGACTTGTAGTCCAGCGAGTCTCTGGTTTTCTCGTTACTATGCGTGAAGCGATAGCAACACTTCGGTCCCCAGTGACCGGGTAATAGTGCAGATAATCCAATATCTAAGGCACTTCTCTAATTCCTTCCACTGCGCCCTTCGCCCTGCTCGCGCTCTTAACATAAGCACTCCACACTTCCTATGGTAGTACAAGTCAATCCTTTCTTACTTCTTCCTTGGAGCTCGCTGACAGATTCTCAGTATTCTCCTAGTTCAGGAACACATCGACTGAACTTCACTGTCCTTGGGACAGGCGGCTGAAGTATCTGCTGCTAACTCTTCTCTCCATTAAACTGTCTCCGACTGCACTGTCCTGAGACAGGAAGTTTGACTCCTCTCTGCTGCATGTCACTACCTTATATACCCTATGGGTGTGTCCAAGTGTGTGATGGAGTGAATGGATATCAAGCATTAAACTGTTACCTCTCCGCACATCCTCCAGGATTTTATGTGTGCCTTACATACCAGGGCTACACACATCACCTGCTTTTATTTCCATTACGGTCCAGAGATCAGTCCAGGCTGCTGCATACGTTTGCTGGATCTGCTGCATTTTTTGGCAAAATAGCATGGGGTGTATCCCTGGGTCTGGCAGCATACTGATCACCTGGCTTGGGATGAAGGGCTCATAGGATGGTGCCTCTACCTGTCCCTGCTCTATTGGTGCTTGTGTGTTTTCTTCCCTAGTATTGGGCAGCATGTGTGACGTTGCATCTTCATCTTCATCAGATAAGAAGTGACATGGTGTACTTGGTGCATACACTGGGTGAGATTTGGGCTTTAAAGTTGTCTTGCTGCATGGGGATTTCCCACTTCCTTGCTGAGGCTGGATCAGTGTCATGGTTCCATGCTAGCAGCCCTACTTGGCACTGAGGTTCCTCATTTGTCTCTGTAGCTATACCACCCCCCTGTGAAGCCCTAAGCTGTGGACTGTTGTGTCTGGGGTTACATGTAGCGTTTTGTGTAGGGAGATCTGCACTTTCTTCTCCTGATATAATGACTGGCAATGTTTGTACTGTGCTTGGGATAGACAAGGTGCCCTGTGCTGGAAACACTGAATACAGGGACACCACATTGCTTGGATTGGGCGTTGACCCAGTTGATGACGAAGTAGAAAAAAGAGGAAGAGAAGGGAGGTGTGAGGGAGGAGCGAGAGAAAGAGGAGGGGAGGGAGAGAAGAGTGAAAGGGGGAAAAGAGAGAAAGATGGAGGAGAGAGAGAGAAGAAAGATGGAGGGGGAGAAGTAGAAGAAGATGAAGAACAAGATTTGAGAGTTGGAGAGGAAGAGATAGAAGAAGAGGAAGATGAAGAAAATGGATGTGTCAGAGATGTGATGGAGGGAAAAGAAGGAATGAGAGGGATGGCAGCGAGGAAAGAGGAGAAAAGTCTGAAGAAGAAAGAGAAAGGGACTGAGAGAAGAAAAAGGAGAGGGTGTCCCCCCTGTGACTCTTGAGAGGGGATGGTTGAAACAAAAATGCCTTCTCCCTGTGGAGAGAGGCGGGGAGCGTTTTTCCCTGTACAAGGCTCCTTACTCAATGAGAGCAGCCTACACCTGTCCCGTGTCTCCACATGATGGACATGTGATGTGTGTGACTCTGAATTCTGCTCTTGTGACATGTCAGTGATCTTTTTCTCACAGATGATTTAACACCTTTTCAAACTTATTCACATAAAAAAAAAAAAATCACTTCCTGGTCCGTTCAAATTAACTTGCTGTATCTTTTACACGATGCACCGCTGCTCTTTTATAGCAGATGGTAATCTATTAATAAACTTTCCCGTTACCTTTCAAATAACAAAAAACAAGAAAAAACATTTCATTATGCAGCGTAAAGGCTGCCTGTCTCTATTTGCTTCTCACGTACTGTGACATTCTATTCACATGCCTAGCCCTTCGATTCTTACGTACTGTGTCTATTCCAAAAACATATTCAACAAATTTCCTCGCCGAATGCCCGACGGGTGGGGCTACTCAGACCACTGCGTAGTTTGTGTCTGCTCTCTCCCTCAGCCTGTAATTCTCCTTATCTATGTGACCTTGTTCTAAGGCAAGCTTGTAGAAAAAAAAAAAAAATGGCTGGAGAAATAAAGCTCTAAAATAAATTGCTTAGAGAAAAAATCTCTCCAAAATCATTTAAAAATGTACTTAAAAGAAAAATTTTAAAAACAAAAGTTAGATTTAGTAAAAAACTCTAGAAAAAGTAAACATAAAAAAAAATAAATTCACCAAAAAGGGGAGAAAAGAAAAACCGTATTAATCATAAAACTCTGAAAAACAACCCTTGTTACTAAAACAGCTAATTAAAAATCTCTGGAATGTCAGCTGGCTGCTTCCCCCCTCCCTTCCTTATATCTCTGCTTGCTGTCTCTATAGGCACTGAAATCACGTAACAAAAAAAAAAAAAAAAATTATTATTCCTCAGAATAGCAAAAAATGAATATAGTTCAGTCTGAATGCCTGAGAATTTTCACATTAAAACCTGTAGCCAAAAAACTAGCTTAAAAAAATAAAAATCAAAGCCAAGAAACAGAATGCCTGATAACGTGATTAGCAGAGGAGGGGGGGTCAAAGGGGTTTTCTCGCTGCTGCAGCCAGCACACTGCTCTGAATGAGTTACTGACAGAGCGCACGGAGATGTGATTTAAAGCGACAGTACCTGATACAGACAATGAGACAGACACCCGGGAGAATACGAATCCCTCTTTTGATGATCTGTGACACATACAAGCTGCTCTGGTAACTGATAACTCACCAATTGCACTGAGCGCGGCGAAGCTCAAGGTTCTATCGCTCTGTACCGTAGCCCTGGCCGGTGCGCCGGTCACAGTAATCTGCAATAGCCTTCATCAAAATTCTCACTATCCACGTCTGATTTGACTGGGATGGCCTCCCGGTGCGTGGACAATTATTGTGAGAACTTATCCAAACAAAGCTTCTGCCCTTCACGTCTGATTTGACTGGGATGGCCTCCCAGTGCGTGAAAGTTTACTGCAGAAACTTAACCGAACAAAGCCCTCGCTTCCACAACTGGATTTTTTGGGATAACCTCCCTCCAATATGTGAAGAATATCTGCGTGGACTTATCCAAAACAAAGCTCCCGCCCTTCACGTCTGATTTGACTGGGATGGCCTCCCGGTGCGTGAAAGTTTACTGCGGGAACTTATGCAGCAATTGTCTTTTGCTATACAGCCCCCAGAGATCAGCAAGCAAAAACACAGTCACCGTTCCAACTTTCTCCCGGTTCACATAAAACATGAAACATATACAGCACAGCAGCAACCAACTCGGCTTATATCCCAGGGCTTTTGGATAAGGGTATGGACTTTTTACACAACCTGGGAATGCGGTGATGACCACGTCCGACCGGCTGGAAGTGTAGGCTAGGACTAGGCACAGGGAACATTCAGGTAAGATGACAAAGTTTTCTTACCTTACTGATGGAGCTGCAGTCTCCGTCCTGTGTGCCAAGGCCAGGGCCAACACCCCCGTCTCTCCGGTCGGCCGAGTCCTCGTGCGTTTCGTCCAATGCCCCGCGTGCAGGCGCCAACTGATATGGAAATTTAATTAGGATAAAAATATCCTGTGTTTGCTGCTTGCCATGTCCAAATCTCTATATAATGTCTTTTTGAGCGCTCAGAACGAAATGAGGACTGTCCACACGAAAGTGTCAGTATAACAGTTCGTCAAAGACATACATTTATTATTCATTCAAGGTTTTATACGTTTACAAAAAGGGGCTGGTTAGTCAATTAACATACAATTAAAAGCTGCTAGATTATTGGCTGTTCTAGTGTAAATATGATAATTATGATAATCATGATTAAAAGAGCTGAAGTTGCAGAATTATTGTTTATATTTTTGTGACCTAGTTGCCTTGCATAACTATAATGTAAACAACAGATATCTAATAGGACATTTTGTACTTCATGCATTTGTTCCTTTACGAAGGTCTTATGGAGGCCAGATTTCTTTAAAACGACTGATTATATCTGGCCTAGAAATATGTGAGCACAAGGTTTTTTAGCAAGTGAGATCTATCTAACTGTGAACTGTGAATACATATATGTGAATATACTTTGAATATATATGGAAGACATATATATTTCCATGACAATATAGTAGTTATATTCTTGTACATAGGGGCAGTATTATAGTAGTTATATTCTTGTACATAGGGGGCAGTATTATAGTAGTTATATTGTTGTACATAGGGCAGTAATATAGTAGTTATATTCTTGTAAAAGGGGGCAATTTTTATTGTAAAAACCAAACAAATACAAATATACTGACATTTCTCCAGTAATACAAAACTAAATTCACTTGGATTGTACATACATTCATTACATATCCGGATTATACATATAAAATTATCTTAACCCCTCTCTGACATTAGACGTACTATCCCGTCCATAAAACCCGTGCCATTCTGACCATGGACGGGATAGTACGTCATAGGCGATTAGCTGCGCTCCCGGAGGGAGCGCAGCTAATCGCCGCCGGGTGTCAGCTGATTATCACAGCTGACACCCGTGACTGTGTGTCAGGAGCGGTCACGGACCGCTCCCGGCACATTAACCCCTTGCACACCGCGATCAAACATGATCGCGGTGTACTGGGGGCACAGGGGAGGATCGCGCAGGCAGGGGGCTCCCTGCGCGCCCCCCTGAGACCCTCAGACCAGCGCGATGTGATCGCGCTGCTCTGAGGGCTTCCTCCCTCCCAGGACCCGGATCCAAGATGGCGCTGGGGTCCTGGAGGGAGGCGGCTTCCTCAGTGCCTGCCGAGAGCAGGCATGAGGAAGCGTCCTGCACTGCCTGTCACATCGCTGGTGTGACAGAGTGCTGTGCACACTGTCACACCAGCGATCTGATGAAATACAGTGATGTCCCACCCTGGGACAAAGTAAAAAAGTAAAAAAAAGTAAAAATAAACATGTGTAAAAAAAAATCCAAAAAAAAAAAAAAAAAAAAAAAATATTCCCCAATAAATTCATTACTTATTGTAAATAAAAAAAATAAAACAATAAAAGTACACATATATGGTATCGCCGCGTCCGTAACGACCCCCCCTATAAAACTGTCCCACTAGTTAACCCCTTTTGTGAACCCCTTAAAAAATAAAAAATAAAAACGAAGCAAAAAATCAGTGCTTTATCATCATACCGCTGAACAAAAAGTGGAATAACACGCGATCAAAAAGACGGATATAAATAAACATGGTACCGCTGAAAACGTCATCTTGTCCCGCAAAAAACGAGCCATCACACAGCATCATCAGCAAAAAAATAAAAAAGTTATAGCTCGCAGAATAAAGCGATGCAAAAATAATTATTTTTTATATAAAATTGTTTTTATTCTATAAAAGCGCCAAAACATAAAAAAATTATATAAATGAGGTATCGCCATAATCGTACTGACCCGAAGAATAAAACTGCTTTATCGATTTTACCACACGCGGAACAATAAAAACGCCTCCCCCAAAAGAAATTCATGAATTGCTGATTTTTGTTCATTCTAACCTCCCAAAAATCGAAATAAAAAGCGATCAAAAAATGTCACGTGCTCAAAAATGGTACCAATAAAAGCGTCACCTCGTCTCACAAAAATTAAGACCTCACATGACATTGTGGGCCAAAATATGCAAAAATTATAGCTCTCAAAATGTGGCGATGCAAAAAACTACTTTTTGCAATAAAAAGCGTCTTTTAGCGTGACAGCTGCCAATCATAAAAACCGCTATAAATAGTAAATCAAACCCCCCTTTATCACCCCCTTAGTTAGGGAAAAATAATAAAATAAAAAAAATGTATTTATTTCCATTTTCCCATTAGGGTTAGGGTTAGGGTTTCGGCTAAAGTTAGGGTTAGGGTTGGCGCTAAAGTTAGGATTAGGGTTAGAGTTAGGATTAGGGTTAGGGTTGGGATTAGGGTTGGGACTAGGGTTAGGGGTGTGTTGG
>JARQOD010000008.1:119847552-119939908 GCA_033576555.1 Oophaga sylvatica
AGGGGGAAAAAGGGGAAAGGGGCTTTTAAAATACCCAAGGGGCATTTTGAGTACCCTAGTGATGCCCTTTGGCTCACAATGCTCCTTCCTTTTTCCAGTCCTTCATAATACATTTTCGGGATTTTGTGGAAAATTTTCTGTTGTTTATTTTTTATATTTTTTTTTTCCAAATGACGGGGACCTCATTTGAAACTTTCGGACGTGTTCCAGATTTTGAAGAGAACTCTGTATGGAAGGGATAAAAGTGCTTTTTGGCGTACGGACTTATTTCTGGGATTCTTTGTCCCCTCTTTTTTGAATGGACCCGGCAAGGGTTCAGGCCATCTGTGATTGGGCCCAAAACCACTTCATTAAAGGCTTTTCAGAGTTTTTGGGGTTTTGCCAATTTTTATCGTAAATTTTTTGGTAATTTCTCTGTTATTGTTAAACCATTGACTGATTTGCCCAAAAAAAGGGTTTCTGATGTTGAATTGGCCCCCCTGAGCAGTCTCTGCTTTTTCGGAATTTAACAAGATTCACTTCTGCTCCTGTTCAAAACGGCACCTGATGTTTCTCTCCCTTTTCAGGTGGGGTTTGATCCCTCTGAAATTTGGGGGATGCCGTTTTGTCCCAAAGAACCCAGAGACCTCTAAAAGAAACCCCTTGTGCCTTTTTCTCTCGAAAATTTTTCTACTAACGTAATTAGACGTGGAAATCGGGAGTTTTTGGGCCATGAAGGGGCTTTTGAAGAGTGGAGACTTGCGGGAGGGAGCCAAACTCAGGTTTTGCCCCCCAAAGGGCCCATAAAAATTTGGTTTATCTGGAATCACCAGCGCTTAACCCAGCGGCCCCAGGTGGGCCCTTGTTTTCACCGTTTTTTTTTGGGGTTTCCTTCTTCCTGGCACAAGAAGTTAAGGCGGATGCCCCTCGGGGATTCCCTTGGGACTCTCCTGAGTTATCTGATCCGCTTTTATTTGAAAGAGGTTATTTTTTCCCGCCAAACTCCCCAATTTGGACGGGCTCGGGAAGGGTGCAGGAGGAAAAACCCCGACGCTGCCCTTTTTAAATTGTTTTCCCAGACCAGTGGAAAAAGAGTTTTTTATTCGAGATTCATTTTCCGCGTTGGGCCGGGGCATCCCGGAATTTTTTGGGTCCCGGACTTTTAGTGGGCCCTTTTGGTGGCCTACTTTGTCTCGTACTCGGGGAAATTTTGTGCATCTTGCGGGACTTGCTCTCGCTCCAAGCCTTGCCTCGCTCTATGTTTGTTGTGCCATTCCCTGGCCCAAAGACCATGGGACCCATATTCTAGGATTTCATTTCCGACCTCCCTGTTTCTCAGAGAATGACCGTTATCTGGGTGATTTGTGATAGGTTTTCCAAAATGATACATCTTGTGCCATTACCTAAGTTGCCTTCCTCCTCCAAATTGGTGCCTTTGTTCCTTCAGTACGTGGTTCGGTTACACGGCATTCCTGAGAACATTGTGTCTGACAGAGGAGTCCAGTTTGTTTCCAGATTTTGGAGGACTTTTTGTTCTAAACTTGGTGTTCAATTGTCTTTCTCCTCTGCTTTTCATCCTCAGACCAATGGACAAACTGAGAGAACAAACCAGACATTGGAGACTTATCTGAGATGCTTTGTGTCTGCTGATCAAGATGACTGGGTCTCTTTTTTGCCTTTGGCTGAGTTTGCTCTTAATAATAGGGCTAGCTCTGCCACTTTGATGTCTCCATTTTTCTGCAATTTTGGGTTTCACCCTCGATTTTCTTTGGGACAGACGGAGGCTTCTGTCTGTCCAGGTGTTGACTCTGTTGTGGAGCGTATGCAGCAGATTTGGGACCAGGTAGTGGAGAGGTTGTCCCTGTCTCAGGAGAGGGCCCAGCGGTTTGCCAACCGGCATAGGACTGATGGTCCTCGGTTTGAAGTGGGGGACTTGGTCTGGTTGTCCTCAAGAAATATCCCTATGAGAGTTGCATCTCCTAAGTTTAAGCCTAGGTTCATTGGACCTTATAAGATCATGGAGATTCTTAATCCTGTTTTCTTTCGTTTACTTCTTCCAGGGACATTTAAGATCCATAACGTGTTCCACAAGTCCTTATTGAAGAGGTTTGTCGAGCCAGTGGTTCCTATGGCTGCGCCTCCTGACCCTGTTTTGGTTGAGGGCAATCTGGAGTATGTGGTTGAGAAAATATTGGATTCTCGTTTTTCTAGACGGAAACTCCAGTATTTGGTTAAGTGGAGAGGTTATGGTCAGGAGGACAATTCTTGGGTGTTTGCTTCGGACATCCATGCTAGGAGACTGATCCGTGCCTATCACAGAGCTCATCCTGACCGACCTGGTTGCCCAAATGAGGGTTCGGTGACCCCTCCTCAAGGGGGGTACTGTTGTGAATGTGTTAGAAATGAATTCTGAGCAGAAGCTCCCTCTGGTGATTACAAACAGTACTGAACCATTCAATGAATATTGTGAAGATTGGCAATCAGGAGTTACAGACTGGTCTTATATAAGGGAGGTTCCCTCCCATCAAGGTTGCCGGTGATCAATTGTTCTTGTCTCAACTTTGTTCCTGGTTCACTTGGAAGCTTTCTGAGTCTTGCCTGCATCTTCTGCTAACAGATAAGATATTTTCTGCTTTTATTTTTGTGCTTGCTTTTTGCATTGTTCCCTCACTTCTGTGGAGGTCAGCCAGGTCCCCTCCGGGGGCTTGTGCTCCTCTCAGTTTATCTGAGCCACTGTTATTTGTTTATTTGCCTTTTCCAGTTTTTTCAGTGGCTGCGGCTTAGTTTTGTTACACCAGAGAACTAATTTAGGTGGTAGAGGTCGTGTGATCTCAGGTGTTTTTGCAATTAGTAGAGTTGGTATTTTTTTTAGGGTTTTTTGGATTGCAGTAAGTGTCCTTCCTATCCGTTTCTTTCTAGGAAGATTGGGCCCCAACCTTTGCTCATACTATTTTCTGTCTGTGTCTGTATTTCCTCTTGTCTAACCGCCATTACATGTTTGGGGGGCTTTCTATGTTCTTTGGGGATCTGCTCCGGGGCAGATAGCTTTCCTCTTTCTATCTTTAGGTGTAGTTAACCTCTCAGGCTGTGACGAGGCGTCTAGGACCAACATAGGAACGCTCCACGGCTGCCTTTAGTTGTGGTGGTTAGTCAGGGTACTGCAATCCAGTAGATTCCAACCTCTCTGGTGTATTGCCGTTTTTGCCTGCTCTCCTCAGCTACCAAATCATAACAGACAGGTGTGTGCCTTTACAGATCAAGTCCTATCAGTTTAATTAAATACAGCTGGACTCCAATGAAGGAGTAGAAACATCTCAAGGAGGATCACAAGGAAATGTACAGCATGTGACTTAAATATGAGTGTCTGAGCAAAGGGTCTGAATACTTATGACCATGTGATATTTCAGATTTTCTTTTTTAATAAATTTGCAAAAATTTCTACATTTCTGGTTTTTATCAGTCAAGATTGGGGTGCAGAGTGTACATTAATGAGAGAAAAAATGAACTTTTTTGCATTTACCAAATGGCTGCAATGAAACAGTGAAAAATTTAAAGGGGTCTGAATACTTTCCGAACCCAATGTATATGTTTCCATGGTTACAGACTGCAAGCAATCTCTCTGTAGTCTGATCTTGCAATTATTTTTCATTCATTGGTCATTATTAAACAAGAGGTAGGAGGCAGATGAAACACATGACTGCAGCATCAGACTACCCAGGAATTCATCACAGACTTCAACCATGGAGACACATTAGACCTGTATACATAAAACAATATTGTTTTTAATCAAGGCTATTTACAGAGTTACATCATTTTTTTATATTGGATGCACTGAGGTTTGAAAAATATCTTCTGCATAAATATAAATTATTCTTTTTACAAACCTCCACATTGTGTACAAAGATCTTCAGAAAGTGGAAATTTACTTTAATTGATTCTGAATACAGGGCTGCCACTAGGAATTTCGGGGCCCCATACTGGCAAAATTTATGGGGCCCCCCTTGAGACTCCGCCCAGGCTCCACCCCCCAGTTCCGCATCCACCCTAGCTCCTCCTCCACCACGCAAACCTTCCAAAATCCCTCTGCCCTTTCATGGAAAAACTTCACTTCTGCACCATGCCCTCACCAATGACACATTAACACCAATCACTCGATGAATATGCAGCATTTTGCTTGTTTAGTATAATACACCCCATAGTCCCCATATATTATAATGTGCACCACAGTCCTCCATATTGTAAAGTGCAAACCCCATAGTCCTCCATATAATATAATGTATCCATAGTCCTCCATATAGTATAATACACTCCTACTAGCCCTCCATATATTAAAATACACTCAGTCCTCCATATAGTATAATGCACCGCCATAGTCATCCATGTAGTACAATTCACTTCCCATAGTATAATGCACCCCATAGTTCTTCATATGGTATAATGTATTCCCCATAGTCCTGGATACAGTATAATGCAGCCCACATATAGTATAATGCAGTCACCCTATAGAGCATAATGCAGCCACCCTACAGAGTATAATGCAACCACCCCAGAGTATAATGTAAACCCATAGAATATAATTGAGCCCCCTTATATAGTATAATGTAGCCCCTCCATAGAATACAATGTAGCCCTCCTCATATAGTATAATGCAGCCCCATAGAATATAATGTAGCCCCTCATAAAGTATAATGAAGCCCCCATACAATATAATCTAGCCCCCCATAGAATATAATGCAGCCCCCATAGAATACAATGTAGCCACCTCATACAGTATAATGTAGCCCCCTCATAGAGTATGATGCAATCACCCCTCATAGAATATAATAAATATAATACAGCCCCCCATAGAATATAATGTATCCCCGAATAGAATATCATACAGCCCGCCTACCCAAAGGAATATAACGTAGCCCCCCATAGTATATAACACTGCCACAAAGTATATAACACAGCCACATAGTATATAACACAGCCACCCTATAAAATATAATATATCCCCCAATAGTATATAACACTGCCCACATAGTGTATAGTGCGGCCCACATAGTATATAGGGTGGCCCACATAGTATATAGCAGGGCCCACATAGTATATAGCAGGGCCCACATAGTATATAGCAGGGCCCACATAGTATACAGCAGGGCCCACATAGTATACAGCAGGGCCCACATAGTATATAGCAGGGCCCACATAGTATACAGCAGGGCCCACATAGTATACAGCAGGGCCCACATAGTATATATCAGGGCCCACATAGTATACAGCAGGGCCCACATAGTATACAGCAGGGCCAACATAGTATGCAACAAGGCACACATAGTATATAGCAGGGCCCACATAGTGTATAGCGCGGCCCACATAGTATATAGCAGGGCCCACATAGTATACAGCAGGGCCCACATAGTATACATCAGGGCCCACATAGTATATAGCAGGGCCTATATAGTATATAGCAGGGCCCACATAGTATACAGCAGGGCCCACATAGTATACAGCAGGGCCCACATAGTACACAGCAGGGCCCACATAGTATATAGCAGAACCCACATAGTATACAGCAGGGCCCACATAGTATACAGCAGGGCCCACATAGTATATAGCAGGGCCCACATAGTATATAGCAGGGCCCACAATAGTATATAGCAGGGCCCACATAGTATACAGCAGGGCCCACAATAGTATATAGCAGGGCCTACATATTATACAGTAGGGCCCACATAGTATACAGCAGGGCCCACATAGTATATAGCAGGGCCCACAATAGTATATAGCAGGGCCCACATAGTATATAGCAGGGCCCACAATAGTATATAGCAGGGCCCACATAGTATATAGCAGGGCCCACATAGTATACAGCAGGGCCCACATAGTATACAGCAGGGCCCACATAGTACACAGCAGGGCCCACATAGTATATAGCAGAACCCACATAGTATATATCAGGGCCCACATAGTATACAGCAGGGCCCACATAGTATACAGCAGGGCCAACATAGTATGCAACAAGGCACACATAGTATATAGCAGGGCCCACATAGTGTATAGCGCGGCCCACATAGTATATAGCAGGGCCCACATAGTATACAGCAGGGCCCACATAGTATACATCAGGGCCCACATAGTATATAGCAGGGCCTATATAGTATATAGCAGGGCCCACATAGTATACAGCAGGGCCCACATAGTATACAGCAGGGCCCACATAGTACACAGCAGGGCCCACATAGTATATAGCAGAACCCACATAGTATACAGCAGGGCCCACATAGTATACAGCAGGGCCCACATAGTATATAGCAGGGCCCACATAGTATATAGCAGGGCCCACAATAGTATATAGCAGGGCCCACATAGTATACAGCAGGGCCCACAATAGTATATAGCAGGGCCTACATATTATACAGCAGGGCCCACATAGTATACAGCAGGGCCCACATAGTATATAGCAGGGCCCACAATAGTATATAGCAGGGCCCACATAGTATATAGCAGGGCCCACAATAGTATATAGCAGGGCCCACATAGTATACAGCAGGGCCCACATAGTATATAGCAGGGCCCACATAGTATATAGCAGGGCCCACAATAGTATATAGCAGGGCCCACATAGTATACAGCAGGGCCCACAATAGTATATAGCAGGGCCTACATATTATACAGCAGGGCCCACATAGTATACAGCAGGGCCCACAATAGTATATAGCAGGGCCCACAATAGTATATAGCAGGGCCCACATAGTATACAGCAGGGCCCACAATAGTATATAGCAGGGCCTACATATTATACAGCAGGGCCCACATAGTATATAGCAGGGCCCACATAGTATATAGCAGGGCCCACATAGTACAGCCATCATCTCTCCTCCCCCCCCCTTATAATGGCCCCACAGCCACAGTTCAGTACGCACTGACTGATTTAAAAAAAAAAACACTCCTCACCTTTCCTCGTGCCCACGCTGCTCCCAGCTTCTGTCTCCAGCACTGCCTGGTACACAGTGAGTGCGGGATGACATCATCGCGCACTCGCTGTGTCAGAGACAGAGCGGGTAATGATGGGAGAGGGAGTGTCAGCTGACGCTCTCTCCTCCATCATTGCTTTGAACTGTACCGGCAGACGCCGGTATAGTTCAAAGCAGCGGGGCGGGGGGAGTCGGCGCCCTGGCAGGCGCCAATGTCACGCTGTCTCTGTATACAGGAGAACCGGGGTCTATGCTGACCCTAAGCTGGGGCCTGACTAATCCCTCTACCTGGAGGTACTGTTGATGGTACAGAGGTCCAGGCCGCCAGCGTAACCCTATCTCCTGTGAATCCCTAACCACTGTAATCCAGTCCTGAGAAGGACCCTGATTACCACCACAGGGATAAGGAAGGTATCTGCCTTCACACACAGTATAAGACAAACGAGACAGTACAAGGGGTAAATAAAAGAACACCTTGCATACAAAACTACCAATACAGAGGGAACACAAAAGGGTAGGGAGATAACTAATAAAGCGAGGAGAGGAGAAAACCACAACAGGTATTCTTAGCTTAGACTTCTCAATACGATCCGCTCTGCTGGTCTGCATGAATGCTTTCACCGACACTTCCCCAGCAGACAGGCAGGTATTTAAAGGAAACCAATTAACAAAACATTAATTGCAGCTGAGCGAGGCTGGTCAGTCCAGCACAGAGAGAGAAAGAATTAACTCCCTCAGTGCCGAAAAACACCCAGCACCAGAAACTCAGCTGTGCGAAGTTAGAGTGTGCAATCGCGACGATCTTCGCAGCGACACACCCGTGACAGCCGGGTTATGATTTAATACAAAGCAGGGGGAGCCTCAAAATGTTGGGGGCCCACGGGCCCGAGCGCAGTCCGGCCTGCCAGTGTGCTCGGGCGGTGTGCCCCCCTAATCACCGGGCCCCATACACTTGTAAGGGTTGTCATGCCCTGATGGCGACGCTGTCTGAATATCTTCTACAAGTTATATAATTTTCCCTTCAGGAAATACATGTTTTAGACAATGACTGTACAACTTGCCAAAAATCAGGCTGACAATGCTCAAGAATTAAACCATGTGCCCAGTGTCTCCCATAGCGTGTTTCCGTGGTCTGCATAAATGTCCCCAC
Source organism: Oophaga sylvatica (assembly GCA_033576555.1). Classification (NCBI taxonomy): domain Eukaryota; kingdom Metazoa; phylum Chordata; class Amphibia; order Anura; family Dendrobatidae; genus Oophaga; species Oophaga sylvatica. The sequence continues at coordinate 119,855,641 of JARQOD010000008.1, forward strand.
TGCTTCCTTACACAGATGGTCAGCAGAAAATCAGTGTTCCTCGTTCCCATGGCTCATTTTGTCAATAGTGTGTCAAGCTGACAGATGATCATATGGGAGTCCTTCACGAAACCTTGAAATAGACCCTGGGGTGTCCCAAAGAAAGAACATAAACATCACATCCAAGTAGAGTAATTAATGAGTCTGTCCCTTATAAATAAAAAAAAGGGCCAGTCTGCTTCTGGGAAAGCTAGATGACAACAACATTCGCAGCAAACACAGCTTTATTACTCTTAGAGTACTTTTACTGGATTTTCTGAGGGTGGTGCCCTTTAATAGCTTAAAGCCTTTATGTTAGAACATGGGTTCCAAAGTTGTTTTTTTATCACATAATACTAGTCATTTTTCCCTCCAGTCAAATTTTTGCTGTCACTACTGATTCCTTACTGCTCTTATCTGAATTGAGCTGGCCCTTAGACATGGAAATCCTTTTCCATTCTATGCAATAGAATAAAACAGGGTGAGTGTATGGGAAGACATCCAGCAACTAGTGAAAACAACGTCATCTATGTATCCAATCTTTACTAAACAAAACAAATCAGATTGGAATTCCTATAGGCCACGGGTTCTGTATAATCACTGATTTTGATGCATGAGGTAGCTTTAAAAGTTGCATACAATGAATGGAGGCTCCTTCCTCCAGTATTATATTATACTAACCCATTATAACAATAGTATTTATAGTCACCAGTGCCACCTACTGTACATGTTAATAAGAGTCAGTGGTGCTGCCTGTCTATTTCAGCGCTGCCTCATTCAGTGATCAATTACTTTCCTAAACGTCCTTGCTGAAAAGTCTAAAACATTCGTCAGCATGGTGTAAAGACAGCCATAGACATTAAAGGGAACCTGTCAGCTGTTTTGGCCGCTATTAGATGCGGTCACTGCCTTTCAGGGCTTATCTACAGCAGTCTCTAATGCTGTAGACAAGCCCCCCGATCCGACCAGCAAGATAAGAAAAATAACTTTTATTATAGTCACCTGCGGGGTGGTCCAGTCTGATGGGTGTCGCAGGTCCGGTTCCGCCGCCTCCCATCTTCTTGCGATGCCGCCCTCCTGCTTTCTTCATGGCTCCCTGGCATCGCGCTCCTGCGCAGGCGTACTTATCTGCCCTGTTGAGGGCAGAGCAAATTCCTGCAGTGCGCAGGCGCTGGGTCTCTCCGACCTTTTCCGGCGCCTGCGCACTGCAGTACAAGTATTCAAAGAATTCAATCATCCAAACAAGAATAATACATTTATTATATAGACTTTTTAAATGAAAATCAAATTTATTTAGCCTTTCTGATGTTTTCCCCTTTAATCTATACATATCCCACATTAGACCAGAGACGTAACGGTGCATATGCGCCAAGATCAAGCTATCCATTACACTGTCTGAACCATGGCAGCTGGTGACGCTGGTCTTTTCCATCTTTTTGGTAGGCAGATATGGATCTTGCATTCCACTTCCCGCCGTGGGTCGGAAGTCAATTTCAAATGGAGGCTTGGTAGACGGATTCACCGATGAATTACATGCACTTGTCTTAATGACGTGAGGTTTCCCTATTAGTACAACACAAAAAATAAGATTACTTTCCATTGGTCCGGAATAATTCCATTAGAAAATAAACAATTGGTACACACGTTTTGAGATGGGCAGGCAGATAATTATAGACCGGCTCCACCTACAAGTCAGCATAAGTTTACATAGTACTGAAGTCTCCCACCTAGACACACCCCCGGAAGAGGCAACGGCGAAACGCGTGTCAGGGTGGAGGAACACAGCTCTCACTCACACTAGGAAGTCCAAAGGATCAGGTAAAAAACTTGTATTTCCATTTATTTTGATATTTTACCTGTCCAAATGACTTGATATTGCCATCACATGTATCTTAGCTTTAATATCTATCTTGTGCACATCAATTGGACTTTAATTGCATAGACAATAATCTTTAGTTATTTGCTATTTGTCCTTCAACTTAATGTTTGGAAGCATTTGTTTGTGTTATAAGTGATGGATATACACAACAATGAAAATAAGCCTAAATCATGCAGTGTCTCCATAGGTTACAATTCACAGCATATGACCTGTTGTCTAGTTTTTTCTGATAACATTTATACACTTGTTGTTAACCTGGATATTCCTACCATATTCTAATATTTCTGTAATTGGATAGCAAAATTGGTGATATGGGATATTATTCTCAGGTGTGTGTATTTATTGTTAACTCTTAGTATTAAACACCTATACAGTATTTGTCGAGCTGTGGTCCTTGTGGGCCAGAGGCACCCTTATAGTGAAGACATTGTATTGTGTTATATTTAGTGAATTAATAAAGTAAAGAATTTTAATATTACAACTCGGCATTTAAACACTTCTTTATCCTCTATCTCTAGAGGTCAATATGTTCTAAGTTTCTATGGAGTGTTACCCCCTTTGATAAAAAAATATTTAGAATTGAGAGTCCTCAGTGGTTGATACCTTTTAATGGCTAAATGAAAAGATGATAACAAATTGCAAGCTTTCGAGACTACTCAGGTCTCTTCATCAGGCGAAGACTAATACAAAATCTGAAGAATCACATATTTATACACAACACAGCACAGAAACAATGCAATAGATAAGACAAGTGACGTGAAGCAGAACTGTCATTATGGCAGATAGAGACGAACATAAATATTGGAACTGAACCCCCTTTGATAAAGGGATTGATTTTGTAGGACCAGTATGTTTACTAATTAAAAGGAATCTGTCAGTAGGATCTACCCTCCTAAGCCGTCTGTATGGGCACACAGGTTATAGGAAGCTGAATAAATCGATATCTTGATATTTTCGATCTGATGTCTTATTCCAGAAATTATTTTAAATGAAAGGGGGAGTTACCAGCGTGATGTGTAATGGCCGCTCTCTGCTCTCCTGATCTCACTTCAGAGCTGTGTGTGATTATAAGGCCAGTATCACACGAGCGTATAACAAGGCCGAGTGCTGTGCGATAAAACATTGCATAGCACTCGGACCAGTGTTATTCTATGGTGCAACTTACATCTGCAAATTATTTTCTCTTGCTGATTCGACACAAGAGAACAATCACAGCATGCTGCGATTTACAGCGAGACTCGGCTCGCACGCACCCATACAAGTTTATGCAAATTGAGATTCTGTTTTGGCTATTATCCTAGGTCATGTGACAATGCTCGGTAAAGGGTCAACATTGATTTGTAGGATTGCTACCTTCCAATAGGTGGCACTAGAGTTCTAGCTCTCTTCCTCTCTGAAGAGACAATTTGCATAATTAGTTACTTCTCTCACACTGCTAAATCCCCCTTCATGTAAAATAATCTCTGGAGGCAGATTCTCATGCAGTTCCTGCCCATAGTCTGGAACAGCTCATTTTCATATAAGAAAAAGTGTATTTCTCTGAAATATCACATTGGATCACAGATATCAAGGTATCATTTTATTCATCTTCCTATGACATACATGACCATATAGATGGCTTAGTAGGGTTGATTCTACTGACAGATTCCCTTTAAGGTTGACGGATGTTGATGGTTTTATCCAAGAATTTAGTGGTCAACATCTGCCTTGTGTAGAAAACAAGGATCCATCAAATTGTCTTTTTTTACATGTGATTGCCTTTCCCCAAGATAAGTGACACTAAAAGCAGCTACTTATCTTCCCTTCCTACTGTGATATAATCTTGAATCTCATAGCCATTACAACAAAGTCTTTGTGTACATCATCTAAAAAGGCTAGCGATATCGCTTAAGCAATAGCGATTTTATGACGCAGCAGCGACATCGTCAGCGACATCGCTGTGCGTGACATGTAGCAGCGATGTGGCCCCTGCTGCGATGTCGCTGATCATGCACGAACGTTCTGGACCATTTTTTGATCGTTGGCGTCCCGCTAGTGAGCCTGAATCACTGAATTTGACACCCTTTATGAACGACGAGCGACCTCGTTGGCGACTCATATGTCAGCGGCGCAGGCGGGACTAGTTTTTAACTCCCCTCAGCTCCAATTGGTGGCCACAACATCTAGTCCTTTGTGCGTTGTTGCGAGGATACTATTGTGTGTGGGGTTTTGCAATCCTGTCAGAGTCGCTACGGCGCTTCATCTTTGCCATTTATACAAGACATTTTTGGGATACTGAAAAAATGAATACGGGGCAAACGCAATAGCGGCGCAGACTGGATCGCAGTAGCTGCAAAGCAGAAGGCTAGCAGGACACAGTATGGAACGATGCTGGAAATTCGTATGAACCACTTGCGTTGTCTTTTATGACGCGGACGTCCAATCACTAAGCGAGAGCTAGGACATATGACATATAGTGACCACCAATCTGTGCTGAGGGGAGTGGAAAAGGTTGCGCTCAATCACGCCTATCGCTGATGTGTCGTTTATGAGATCTTCCTGTTTGGAAGCTAACTAGCGACCATATAGCGATCACACCAACTATCTCGCCAGGTCGTGTCATTGTCGTGATCGCTGGTGCGATCGCTTAGTGTGACAGTACCTTAACACAAGGCATCTGATAGGCCATCACTATGGCAAAGAATCGAAAAGTAGGTTCTGTAAGATATTAATACAGGAAGAAAGTCATGATGTGAGTTATACTCTGGTTTCATGCCAAAGTCAACCATACCCAACGAAAAGAAGACTTGAGGGAGGTTTATTATGAGGTGATAGATGATGAATCATTTTAGGATTCAAACAGATCTACTTACACCAATGGTGAACATAGACAGAAGACGGCTCTTGTGCAAGAACAGTATATGGGCCTCTCTTTGTGTGTGAGGGGCAGTCAGGGCCGTAGTCGTGGCTCAGAAAGCTGTCTGCTGTAGCGCACCCTGGCCACCCTCATCACATACACAAAGTCTCACTGTTTCACTTGCCTGGTACTCAGAGGCCGCCTTTAGTTGCAGGAACACTTCTTCGTTTAATCTGGCACATAAAGAGGCAGAATCCAATTTCAACTTCAAACGTAGAACTTTACTTGTACTCAATCGCAGCATGTCCATATCAGTTACAGCATCAACACAGAGTTCTGCACAGTCCGTATCCTTCTCTTTCACTGTGCTCTTCCCCTTGTCCTTCAGTTGGTACCCGGGTCGTATCGTCTTGACCGGTACCGCAGCGTCCTCCCTGTTCAGCTTCATAACGTTTAGAAGTTCCCTGGTCCGTTTCACCCCAGACACGAGGGCATCTGCCCATGCAATTAGCTGCCACATTATAGAGTGACCTGCCTGTAGGTGGTGCTGCACTTCTGGCCCACTGGCTCTGGACGGCTGGGCTTCTAACTTAAACGTTACGGAGTTGCTGTACTGCCCGGGCTCTAAAGCCCACCTGAGCTATCTGGGCACCCTGGCCCTACTACCCATAATCAGGAAGTCCTCCTGTCTTATCCACCGCAGACCCTCATATGTTAATTATTTACAGTCCTATCTTAAGTGTGCTAAAATGCCCCCTCTAGTGGGCCAACTATATCACTACGCTTTCCCTACAAATACATATAAATACATTACATTGCCATACAATATATATACATAGCAGCATTAAGTATATAACACATTTACAAGTAAGATATTAAACGGGTAGTGTTAAGGGCATTTGAACCGTTTCTGCAACCCTTTACATGTGTCTGTTACAAAAGCGGCTAGCTTCTTTGGAGCAAATAGGCCGCCTTATGTGTGCCATTATATACCATGTATGTCTGCCCCTGACTTACACGAAAAGTATCTACAGGAGTATGGGCCCTAGTGTTATGAGGCGCACTACTGTAAATAGGTAGGTGCCCAAAAGCTCCATGTATTATTTGATAAAAATTTCTTGCCAATATTTTTGGATATTTTTTTTAAACAGTTGCACATAACTGTCTAACAATTGGAACTGAAGGAAATGTACATGGAAAAATAAAATCTATTGTCTGACAGTGCTTTGCCACTCATACCTGGTCATGCAGTATGACAACCACCTAAAACATTTTTTTTTATGTCAGCACTATGTTTGTCATTTCCCCAAAAAAATTCTGGTTGTTTTTTATGACTTGTAGTTTATCAGTTACTGCATTCCAGGATATTATTCCAGTGACTTGCGAAAAAATTCTAAATTAAAAAAATTTGAGGGACCCAAGATCTCTGCACATTATATAACCCCCTGCTTCTACAGAAACACTTAATTGGTTGCATATGGTCCTAGGCTCTTCACGCTGGGGAAAAATACTTTGACAAGTGTGAAGTGATGTCATAAAATATTTTAGGTTTCTTAAAGGAGAAACTCGAGAGAGTTAGAAATCTCTGTGGGCCTGAGCTGCCAATGAGGTGTGAAGAATTATGAGGATTTGACAGCTTTATAGGTTTAGGATGGAACATACAAGGACCCTGTAATATGTAGGCACCAAAATTCATGCACTCAGTGTGATTTATCTAGTAAACATCTCGTAATCTTCACAAAGCTGTAAGTGTAGGATGTAAATGTGAGTAAAAACACATTTTAGAACACTGATAAACAAAAGCAGAATGTTGGATCCATCAAGTCAATTACTACTAGTCCTCTGAAATGTTGACATACTGAGGGACAATATGGTAGTTATATTGTAGTATATAGTGGACAGTATTATGATAAATATATTCTTGCATATAGGGGTCAGTATCATAGCATTTATATTCTTGAATTGGGGAAGTTTTATAGCAGTTATATTCTTGTACATAGGTATATAGGAGCAGCAATATAGTAGTTACGGTATATTCTTGTACATAGGGAGCAGTATTATAGTAGTTATGTTCTTGTACATGGGGCAGTATTATAGTAGTTATATTCTTGTACATAGGGGTCAGCATTATAGTAGTTATATTCTTGTACATAGGGGTCAGTAATATAGTAGTTATATTCTTGTACATAGGAGCAGTATTATAGTAGCTATATTCTTGTACATAGGGGCAGTATTATAGTAGTTATATTATTGTACATAGGGGGCAGTATTATAGTAGTTATATTCTTGTACATAGGGGCAGTATTATAGTAGTTATATTCTTGTACATGGGGCAGTATTATAGTAGTTATATTCTTGTGCATAGGAAGCAGTATTATAGTAGTTATATTATTGTACATAGGAGCAGTATTATAGCAGTTATTTTCTTGCACAAAGGGTCAGTATTATAGTAGTTATATTCTTGCACATGGAGTGTCACTAGGATACCCCGACAAAGAGTTATCTCCTCTATTTCAAGGGTCAGAAGATCGTAGTGTTTGACTGCACGCAGGCCTGCACTCGTTGGATCTACTTTGCTTTCCAGTTTTCTGTGCAGATTTCCCTTGTCCTTTTGTTGCAAGGGTTAAGCAGTTCTGTTTGTCTCCTAAGGCTTTCTGTCCTGAGTTATCTGAGCTGTTTTGATTTCTCCACTCCCTGCTCCTATAAGTTCTCACCTCTTAGCTTGGGTAGTGCCAGTGATAGCTTGTTATATCTTGGTTTTGGTGTGGAGATGTGAGATGTGGAAAAAGAAGTTGTCTAGGAGTTGTCTCTGGAAAATGATGTTTGGAAGTTTGTGTGGTGTCTTCCTTTTGTTTATCTATTTCTTCCTTTCCCTTTATACCTTTCTGTAGTCTGGGTGCGTATTGAGTGACTGTTTCTTTTACCCATGTCTGTTTTCTTTTGTGTTTAGATCACAGAGCAGAACTAGTGTTCCTGCTGCCCAGTGCACCAGCCAGGCCCTTACTTAGAGTAAGACAGGTATAGGAACATGATTGCCGTACAGGATGAAATAACACTTCTAGGGATGTCAAGGTGCTCAATGTTATGCAGGGCAAGTTTCTTGGGTTTCCCCCATTATCTTTCCCTAGTGGCAGTGATCCCTTTCCCAGTTGTCTCGTCATGCACTGTCTGGCTCCTTGGTGGAGTGTGGCATAAAGAGACTGGCCTGGACTGATGCTTTGGCGCAGCTAATGGGGGTTTTACATTTAGCGATGCAGCAGCGATCCCGACCACGATGCGACCCGGTCAGGATCGCTGGTGCATCGCTAAATGGTCACTAGTGAGCTGCCACACAGGCAGATCTCACAGCGACTTAGCGACACAGCAGCGGTCGCTACTTACCCTTCAGACACTTGTCAGCGCCAGCAGGAAGCCCAGCAGGAAGTGCCCGATGAGAAATGGAGCTGCACATTCTCGCGCGATCAGCGACAGACAGCGGGGGAGCCGGTCGGAGGTAAGTATCACACATAGCGATATCGCTAGCAATATCGCTGCTGCGTCACCAAATCAGTGATGCTTTAGTGATATTGCTGGCGATATCGCTATGTGTAAAAGGCCCTTAAGTCTTACCTCGCCATCAAAAGGCAGGTGGATACCCAGTAGGCACTTGGCCCTGCTCCACCTGGGAAAGCCTGTTTCATCATTCAGAGGGTCTATATCCGCCAGCGTGACATTGGGCAGTATTATAGTAGTTATATTCTTGTACATAGGGGGCAGTATTATAGTAGTTATATTCTTGTACATAGGGGGAAGTATTATAGTAGTTATATTCTTGTACATAGGGGCAGTATTATAGTAGTTATATTCTTGTACACAGGGGCAGTATTATAGTAGTTATATTTTTGTACATAGGAGGCAGTATTATAGTAGTTATATTTTTGTACATATGGGCAGTATTATAGTAGTTATATTCTTATTTATAGGGGGCAGTATTATAGTAGTTATATTCTTGTTCATAGGGGCAGTGTTATAGTAATTATATTCTTGTTTATGGGGCAGTATTATAGGAGTTATTTTCTTGAACATATGGACAGTATTATATTAGTTATTTTCTTGTACATATGGAGTAGTATTATAGTAGTTATATTCTTGTACATAGGAGCAGTAGTATAGTAGTTATATTCTTGTACATAGGGGCAGTATTATAGTAGTTATATTCTTGTACATAGGGGCAGTATTATAGTAGTTATATTCTTGTACATAGGGGAAGTATTAAAGTAGTTATATTCTTGTACATAGGGGCAGTATTATAGTACTTATAGTCTTGTACATAGGGCCAGTAGTTTAGTAGTTTTATTCTTGTACATAAGGGGCAGTATTATAGAGTAGTTGTATTTCTGTTTATATGTACTTAATAACTAATGATATTTTTGTATAAGTTACATTTTTGCATCATAAGGGTGTTATTATATGTAATTCTGCACAAAGTCAACTCTTACATGATACACTCCAATTTTCAGCAATACTTAGTGAAGGAGACTGACAAAAATTTCAAATTAAATTTCTTCAAAATTTACAGTGAAAAAAAAAGCAACACAAATGATTGCACCATGGACAGATGCATTTTTATGAGATAACTTTTCTAAATCTCCACTGACCAGAAGAATTTGAGTCATAAATGCTTGAGAGTTCTACAATTACATTCTCACCAATTACTTAGCAAGGGAAGTGAAAATACTGTGACCTCAGAAGACACATTTACTGGAAGGTTGAGCAGAAGGAGTAAGTCTGTCATTGAAGTAAGGGTGTGGTGAACCTGACTTGATCTAAGGCCCACTTTTTTGGCAAGGTTTATAAGTTTCTTTGCAATGATACTGATTTCCAGGCATCGGAGGGAGGTTAGAGAAAAGTTTGTTGATATACACAGGCTGCCGGAACATACACCGGCATTTTTACATTTCAAAGAAGAAAACCTCCATTAGTTTAAGAATTCGGTATCTGTTGATTTGTGGTTGTTGAGAGTAGACAAGACCGGAAGACGGTTCTCAATGGATTGGATCAGGTCAGAAAGGCATGAAAATGTGTGAAACTCTGAAAAGTTCAATGTCTTAAATTTGGCAGCAAAAACTATAATCATTCCCGGTAGTAATGAATGGACGTCTTATACTATACAAGGCATGCTTCTAGTACAGGTAGACATGATAGAAGGTGAGTCATGAGTTTAGAGGTCATCAAGATTATATCTGGCACAAGAAATTATGTTGCCAGGAGCCTTTTACAAGGTCATAGGATTTCATGAACTATACATAAATAAACATAATGTTTAATTAGAGGGCCTTAAAACTAGATGTTCCTTTACCTAGAGTTGATTTAGTCAGGAGATTAATAAATGTCCATTGAACTGAAAGTCCTGTGAAAAAAAAGTCCTTCAAACTAGAAGTTCTTCCAATCAGACTTTCTTTAATCTAGATGTTGTTCACATTACATATTTTTCTACATAGAGATATTTGAAATTAGATGTTCTTTAAATCTAGATGTTCTTCACTTTGAGACTCTTGAAGTGCGATGTCCTTCAAATTAGATTTGCTTGAATGTAGAGGTCCTTTAATATAGAGATCTTTTAAATGAGAGGTTCATTAATGTAGAGGTTGCTTGAATATACAAGTCCTTTAATTGAGAGGCTCATTAAATTAGGGGTTCTACAAACTCCAAAACCTTAAAATTAAAGATCCTTCTAATTAAAGGTTTCTAAAATTAGTGTTCTTTTAATTAGTTTATTTTTTATATTGAAAATCTTTAGATATAGAGTTCCATCAAACGAGTCATTCTTCAAATTAAAATTCCTGTAACAAATTAGTCTATTATGTCTATTGTCTATCAATATTTACAGGAAGAAGTAGGTGACAGATCTTCTTAGGTATTCTTGCTTATACGTCTTGCGTGAGTAAGAAGTTAGCCTCCAGCCTCAAATGTAGAAGAACTGGCATAAAATAACATTAGACATACAGTTAGAGGATGCAAAGATTGGGGTTAGAAATACATAGATTCTAGAATATACCTTTCTTTTAGTCTACAATTAAATATACTTTACCCCCCAAAATCCTTTATAACAAATAAGTTCTTGCTTGCACTTCCTTTTGAGTGGCCACATTTTGCACCAGAGAGTTTACCCTCATTAGACTTTTCATTGTCATATTGGTGTCACGATCCATTTTTGGATCTGTGGCAGATTTTGCTTTTCATATTAAAACTTTTTTCCTTTCAGGCCATCGGGGGTTAATTTCTGTCTTTTCCCTCGGTGGCCGCTGATGTAATTACATTGCTGCTGAGTTGGCTGGTGCAGGAGGTGACTACTCCCACCATCCTTTAAAGGGTCACCTGATACGTCAGCTGACTGTTGGTGATACACTTGCTCTTTGGAGACCAACCAGGCTGGAGTCTGGAGCTTTTCTGGTGCTGCAGCTGCATACTGTGATCTGGTGCCTTACTCTGCTGTGCGGTGCTTGGCAGCAGAGAAAGCTAAGTTGTTTTTTTTAGTTGATTTAACCCCTAGGTGTCTGTCTTTTCTTTCTTTTCATTATATTGGTGCAGTTCACTTTATTCCGTGTCTCACTTCCTGGGGAGGGGGTTGGAGGGTTTAGCTCAGGGCTAAACAGGAGATAGGGATAGTGTACCCCCAATTTAAAGAAAGACAGGGCACCCCCTAGCCTGAGGGGTAGTTCAGGGGCTCAAGTTCCTTGTCCCCTGTTTTCCACTTCTGCCCGTGACAATTGGGTTATCTTGACTGGTGAGACTCATGTTTGGTGGCCAAGACTGGAAGCATTAAATATTTGGAAGCTGATTGGATCTAGCTGCTATGCATTGTAAAAATAGACATTTCAGCATTAGTGTGACCATGGACAGGCAGATTCTGCATTAATATTGTTAGGGTAACATTTCCTAGTTATAGACCTAGTTCATATGGTCTTTTGGATCTCAATCATCTAGGTGAGTTCCAAATAGAAGTCTATTGGTCTATATTATACCATCATATCTATTTCATTTATTTGCCCCACCATTCTTTTTTTCTCTCAGATTCAATAATTTTAATGGTTTCTGACTATTAGTAAGAATAGGCTATAGTTGTCTAGCCTCTATGGAGAACTGGCAACGGACTAAAGATTATTGTACCCATGGATGTAGAGAGAAGCCTACAGCTCTAAGTGATCTGGACTTTTTCCAGCGCAAAACATCGATTATTTCGTTCTTATTGTTGTATTTTATTAGAGATTTGCTTGCTGTTCAGTTTATGGTGCGCAAATCTTTCCTGGAATGTGTTCGGCCCCAGAAATCGATGTTTCCATTCAGTGACCGTAAGTAAGCGGGCTGGATCTTATGTATTATGAGATTGGTAAAGGTAATGCAATAATTCCATTACTCTATTCAGTGTCTCAGAGGCCTTTGTTTTTCCAGTCACTAGTCCCACTGTGTGGATGGGGGTAGTAGAGCCAGTGGAGCCGTCACCACAGGGGGTCTCACATGCAATCCCAGGTGAGGGGCTCGGCCCCAGGAAAATACCTCCACCAATGCAGTTAGCTTTGGGAGGGTTGTTCCCGAAGGTTAAGGTCAACTCCAGAACGGCGACTTGGGGTACTTAAAACACTGACAAGAAAATACATGTGCTACGGTTGTGGTATCCATCGTCTGGAGGAGCATGAACTGTGACTACAGACCATACGGGTGTGGGAGATACTAAAATCTGTGGGCCAACCACAAGTTGGGAGACAGGGGATATCGCCAGGTATGGGGGCAGTGGAACTACAGCCCCCGAGTTGGGATCTTGTGGGCTGGAGGCATTGCATTGTGGCCATTTACCTGGAGTTTCTGTAAGACCATGGACAAATGAATAAAAAATAGTTGCATTGTTAACCTGCCTAGGTGATTATTACAACCCACGATCTGAGATCTTCACAGTTAATATCAAGTCATTCAGATATATCTATTTTTATAAAAAGTTTTGGGGTATACTTTGAGGAGAGGTAAGGGTGGTCCACTCTCCATGAGATAGAAATACATGGTAATTCAAAGCTAATGTACTTCTCTTAAAAAATTCTCATACTTTCCATTTTTACAACATATTCTTGTAACAATTTTTTTACACATACTTTTTTGGCCAATCTATACATCTGAGCATTTTATTCCACCAAGGGTCTATAAAGTGACAAAGGAAGGTTTCCATTCTGGCACAAGGCATAGGGGAGGCCGTGTGTGTCATCACGGTGTACAGGAAAGTCATTATGACATCAGTCTGGATGATGGAATTTGGGCACTTTGACAAAATGGGCTCAAGCCAACATGGAAAACTACAATTTAGACCTATATGGCTAGTAGGAACATTACTCACTGCACACGTCGTGAATGTGTAAGTTATAGAAATATAGAATTTTTACAGCACCACTCCAGCGTTTTTTTTATTGTACTGCTGGAGTGGTGCTTTAAATGTAAGTCCCTTGCCCCTTGTCTCATACTTACCTGCTGCTGCCTTCATTTGTTTCCAGCGTTTCTCCGGTTAGTCCCCGGCGAAAAGTGACCTGCTTGTAGCTCCAGTGTTTCATGGAGCTGTTGGAGGTCACTTTTCAATACAAGTCTATGAGAGCCTTGTTCTTACGGTCAGTCAGAAGCTACTGTCACAAGATGGTGTGGGAATATCGGAGCGGCACAGAAAAAACTGTGAAGAAGCAGGAGGGTGAGTATATGACAGGGGGCTTACATTTAAAGCGCCACTCCAGCGCTGAAAAAAACACACTGGAGTGGTGCTTTAAACTGAGTTCAGATTATTTGACCTTATATCTAATTGTTTAGACAGTTAGTAGTAATAGCTTAAAGCTCCTATATAAGAGACATGGATCTTGGATCCACAAGGATACATGGTTCCTTTTCTAGTAGGAGGTCTGTGGGCCATATTTCATCTTCCATTTGATCTCAATCATGCATATACTGTATCAGAAAAAATAGGGTAAAATTGTCATACACTGATAGAACAAAAATCATCCATATTGTGAGATTTGGGATATTTGGGTTTTTATGCTCTGTCCCCCCCTTTCCCCAGTAATAGCTAGTTTACAGGTATTCCCACCAGAATGTGCCATGCATCATCTATCTAAGTTCAAAGCATTGGAATGGGTCCCTCAATTTTCTTCCTTCTGAACATCAAAGTCATTCTTGGCCCCATTCATGAGATGCCACCAGTGGAAAAAAGGAAAGAAAGAGGAAAGTTTCATTGGGTCTATTGTCCGCCCAGGCGAGGTGCCCGGAGCTGTTTTCTCTCTCGCTTACTTATTGACAGAATGATTGTGTTTTATCAAAACAGAGTTATTAGAAGCTGCATCCCGCATTCATCTCCTGGGCTCCGTTGTGACTATTTATGCATTGTCCTAAAAAATTCTTAACTTGCCAAGTTCCAAAAACAATGCCTTTAATGTCTGCGCCGGGCCGGTGCTCCCACACACTGCCATGCTGTACACACATGAACGTGTGCCGTGGAAAAACTAATTGTCACTTTTAATTGTGTCCAATTTCTAATTGCCCAAGAACTACTTATAAATCAAAGGCGAGCCTTGGCAGCAAAGTGTGGACATTGTGCCATCTTGATTTCCTCCCCAGTCTCTACTTCAAACGGATTGGAAGGCATGTGACCTTGGCACTGGTATATTAGCCCATCAGTGCCACTCAAAGGCCTCATCCCGATGACCTGAACAATCTGGAGCTCCTCTGAAATGTCGGTATCTTCAATGGCTGCTCCCATAATACATGAAAAATGCAAAGTAGTAAGAAATGAAAAAGGAAAGAAACACAAAAATAAAGTTTGTTCAGAGATTTGATTTATTGATTTATTATTGTTAGATTTGTCTGTTCCTTCTTCTTCCCTACTTTCGTTTATTTCCATTGTTCTTCATTTTTTTCCTCTCCTCTTTTACTAATTTGTCTAGTTCTTATTTTTCTCTTTCATCTTTTTCCCTCTTATTACTATCTTTTTCTTGTTCTTTTTTGTCTTCTGCCTCTATTCTCCACCCTCTTCTTCCTCATCTCTTCTTATTCCTCTTTATCTTCTTTCTTCTTTTCTATTATGTTGTATTTTCCTGTTCTTTCTCTATCATTCTCTCTCACTTCATCCCCCTTCCTATTCTATTCCTCTCTATTCCTCCCTTTTGCTAACATCTTTTTTTCCTGTCATTCCTTGTCTCCCTTCCTGCTCTCCTCTCATTTCTCTTTATATGTTTTTTTCTTACTTTCCTCTTTTTTAACAATATCATCTCCTATTCTTCCGACCACCCTCCTCATCTTCTTTTTCTCCTTTCTTTTCCTCTCAGCTGCTGCCTTATCTTTCTGATATCTCTTCCACCTGTCATTCCCTCTTTCTTTCCTTTCTCTCTTCTACTTCTTTATCTACCCTCCTTTTCACCCGCTACTTTCCCTCCTTTTCTTCTCTTAACTCCTTCTCTCCCTTTTCTTCTCACCCTCTTCTCTTTCCTCTTTGTAAACCTCCTCTTCTATTCTATTCTTCCTTTGTATCTTCTATTCATTTCCTCTCTTCCCCTCCTCTTTTTGTCTTCCTCCTTTCTTTTCCTTCCTCACCTTTTAATTCTTTAACTTTGCTATTTCTCTTCCTCTTCTTTTCCTTCTTCTACTATATTTATATTTCTCTCCTTTTTCTCCTCCTGTTTATGCCTTTCATATTTTACTCAGTTGATCATAATCCTGTTTTATCCCCCTTCCTCTTATCCTTTCTTGTTATAATCTTCCTTTCCCTTTGTCTTTTTATGCTTACTTACTTTCTCTCCTTTTCTTTTTGTCTTCAACTGGCATTTTTTCTTTTGGCCTCACCTTCTTCCACCTTTTCCTTTCTTATTACCCTCCTCTTGTCCTTTGTTATGATTCCTCCTTTCAATGTGTTTCCATGCAGTAAATGACAGTTTTGCTGTCCAATCTAGGCCAGGGGCATGCTGAGCTGTCAGTATGGTGACAGTCGGATGCTGGGGCGTCCTGAGCTGTCAGTGCCTTGAGTGACAATTTAGCAGTCCAATCAGGACCAAGGTGTGCCCGGGCTTCATCCATGTGTCTCCTGTTCAGAATAATTACCTGACTATTTAGTCAGATCTCTGCCTTAGATTGGTGCCAATTGTAGCTTTGCTCAAGAGGTGTGTGTTTGCTTTATGCTCCTAGTCTTGCATTTTGATATTTGCTGCTCGGCCTTGCATTTGCCTTGACCAACCGTTTGCCTAGCCCTTTTCTTGTGATCTGCTACCTTCTCGGAATTCTGACAGTTACCAGACTGCGTCTTTGTCTCACCCCTCTGTCTTTGATGTGCCCTTCTGGCTTTTGATCTCGAACCTCTTGACTACACAGCCTCATGGCTTCTCCGTGAGTAGTGACTAGTGTCACATCCTGTCACGAACGGACAACGGTATGTCCGGTAGACGACACAACATATACGTACAATGGGATGATGAAGGGAGAGGAAGGCCCTAACGGCAGATAGAGGGGATGGGACACCTCCTGACACCAACCTGTGGTTGTCCCTAATCTCCCCTAACGACCTATGTGGGTCCTTTACCCCACCGCTGTCACATACCTAGTCCCTGGCTGTCACCTCTACTAACCCTAGTGCACTGGCTGGTAAGGACGCTAGCCTTGCCACTGCAGGTAATATTACACAGGGAAAGAGACAAACAAGGAACTGACAGAAATAATACAACAGAGCTCAGAATCTGCTGCTAAGCTCCACAGCAGCAAAGTAAATGGCACCAAGTAAATAGGAATCCAACAGCAGCAATACCACGGCCAAAGGCGAACTCCACACACCTAGCTGGTCTGCATAGAAGTGACTCTATAACTGACGATCACCTGATTGGCCATGTGACTATTTAAAGGGAATTGGGAGTGGTTACCAACCAACATCAGCTGACCAGCGTACAAGAAGCTGCCAGCAAGAAACTGACATTAACTCTTGCTGGACCAAAGGAACAAAGCTAAATTTGAATTCCAGCAGACCCAGAGCTGCCCCGAATCCCTTAATGATTTGTGACACATCCTTCTTCTCCCTTTCCACTCTTCACTTAAACTATCTTCTTTCATCTCCTACTGTCTTCCCCTTCTTTTCTTCCTCTAAGGCTGTGGTTCCACGGTCCGGAACCACAGCGCTTTGGACGGAGCAGAAATTCCGCTCCGTCTAAGCCCCGCCCCCTTTATGACGCGCGATCTTTCCGGAGGTGTTCCGGACACCTCCGGAACACCTCCGGAAAGAGCGCAGGGCTGCATAGCCCTGTGTTAATTCTGTTGCGGCGACGCACCGTCGCCGCAATACGCGAGGACATGCTGCGGTCTAAAAAGACGCGCCGCATGTCCGTTTACGCAGGTTTGCCACCTGCGTATTGTTACGCATAGTGGAGACGGGATTTCTTGAAATCCCCTCCACTATGCTGTAACATCTGGACGCTGCGTGTTTGGCGCTGCGCCAGCGCACAGCGCCAAACACGCAGCGTATCCTGACCGTGGAAACTCACCCTTAGCCTTCTTTTGTTTCTTTTTATTTTCATCCTTCTTCTTCCACTTTTCTTATTCTTCTCGTATTCTTCATTTCCTTTTGTTACACTTTTCTTTCTTTTATTATTTTTTTACATTTATATTACATTTAAAGCGATATTCTCACCATAGTCACATTTAGTATTTTCGCCATAGTCACTTTTAGCATAGCCTCATAAATGTTTGATAGGTGTAGACCCGGGGGCCCCAACTTGAGGATCCATACTTATCTCCAGTTTGGGGGTACCCCAAATCTTCCTCCTTCATCTGTTCTACTTAGTACCATAGCTGCTTTGAAAGGACAGGTGGTTCTCTAGAATTATATCTCTGGGAGTTGTTAAACCAACCCAGCACACTTGTTGTGCCTTCTGGAGATAAGTACAGGTCCTAGAGCTGGGACCTGCATGTATGAGGCATTTATGGAACATCTTGTAAGTAAAAGCACTATAATGATGCTCTGCCTTGGAATCGAAAAGAAAATGTAAAAAGATGTATGATTTTTTTTCTGGAGTTGAATGAAAATGTGGAAAATTGTATTTTTATGTTTGTGGGTGGGAAATTCCTGCATTTTCTTGCTGTATGTTTCTATGGCAGTGCACAGGCTACATCCATCTGATCTCTGTGATACAGTCCTTTCCTAAAGTTTATGACTTTTCCATTTGTCAAAAAACTTGGCTGAGGAGATGCTGTCTCAACACGTGAAAGCCAGATGTCAGGGTTCTGCTGGCGTAATTAGCAACCGGCCTTGTTATGTTTCCAGTGTGCCAAATGCTTGCACATGGGATCACATCACCTGCAAAAAATCAAAGAGGGTCCCGGGGTCTGATGTCATTGTATGGTGTCCCATGTCTCTCTCCCATCAGGAGGGTCTTCTAAAGATCAGGGCAGCAGATGGACATGATATCATTGACTTAGCTGGATTCAAATTCTATGTCAGGGGACAAAAGAAATAAATGAATACAGCGTCGAAGAAAAAAAATGGTCTAGTCTCATCCAAGGATGCAATGTAGGTTTGTGAGTGCTTCTATAATGTTTGACATCTGATATATACACTAGCAATATCTACACCATACATCAGGGGCGAACATAATATTGCTGTAACCTGTGCAGCCGCATGGGGGCCCAAGAGGTAAAGGGGCCTGCTACCACCTCCAAAGCAGCCAGCAGCATCTATCACAAACACAATAAAGGGGTGAATTATACAGACATGGAACTAGCAGGTGGCAGCTGTGAGATTGGAAGTCATGGAACCTGAGCGCTAACGTAGATCAGCAGATCGTTATCTGACATTTTTAGTTGCACTTCTTTCATAATTATTGAGCATGATCTCAATCACAAATAAAATTTTCCACCCTGAAACTGTCAGGACATATTGAGAGTTGAAATTTTGCAACAGTTTGAAAACCGTTTGATTCCTCCAATCTACATAATACAGTTAGGGCCATAAATATTTGGACAGAGACAACATTTATCTAATTTTGGTTCTAGACATTACCACAATGAATTTGAAACAAAACAAATCAGATGCAGTTGAAGTTCAGACTTTCAGCTTTCATTTGAGAGTATCCACATTAAAATTGGATGAAGGGTTTAGGAGTTTCAGCTCCTTAACATGTACCACCCTGTTTTTAAAGGGACCAAAAGTAATTGGACAAATGACTCCAAGGCTATTTCATGGACAGGTGTGGGCAATCCCTTTGTTATGTCATTCTCAATTAAGCAGATGAAAGGGCCGGAGTTGATTTGAGGTGTGGTGTTTGCATTTGGAAGGTTTTGCTGTGAAGGAAAACATGTGGTCATAGGAGCTCTCCATGCAGGTGAAACAAGTCATCCTTAAGCTGCAAGAACAGAAAAAAAACCATCCAAGAAATTGCTACAACATTAGAAGTGGCAAAATCTACAATTTGGTACATCCTGAGAAAGAAAGAAAGCACTGGTGAACTCATCAATCCAAAAAGACCTGGGAGCCCACGGAAGACAACAGGTCATTCCACATCAAGTGGACCAGTTTTAAAAATCGTCCCCACTCGACCTTCTCCGATTTTGTTGAAAATTTATAAGGATGTACATGTATGTTTGAAAAGAGGTTCTGTAAATTTTTAGGGCCAGATCTCAAATACATTGGGCACTGTTGACCTTTCACTGGAGGTTCCACCAAGCCTGCGGCTTCAGCTAAGAGGATTTTGCAAACTTTGGCACATAGCCATTAGAGTTCTATACTGGCTATGATGCTGAAATTTGGCATACTAGCTCAACTTTTGCTGCTAAACACAATAAAATTATTACCGGCTATGACAAAACAATATTTCGGCCGCAATTTTGTGTCAAAGTAGCTTGTAAAACGCGTCGCATAAAATTTATGCCAAACTTTGCCCATATATAACTCAAGACCAAAAACCAATAGTAACTGGTGCTTTGCCCTGTACACCAAACATCTACATGACTTTGCATTGCTGCAATATCACGGTCAAACCATATGTATTTGTGGAAATATTCACACCCACATATGATGAAAAACTTAAAAAAAACAAATTTTACATATTTTTAGGTCAAATTTCTCAAAAAGGGTACCCCTAAAATATATTAATTCTGATATCATTAGAAAGAGCACATTTTTCTCTACAAGGATCATTGTTTTTTTTTTTTGGAGTCTCTCAGTTTAAGAAAAGAAAAATGCCACTGAACATGGTGTTATTTACACGCGTAATGCATTGATTTTGTGTTTGATTTTCAGATTCTTACGACATGTTACAGAGTAGTATTGTTGCTAGCAATGTCTATTATAATCAAAAACCTATAAACCTTTCTGGTTTTGAAAAGTTATTGACTATTGTTACATTTTAATGCATATATTATTTATTTTTTAGCGATGGAGAATGAAATTGATGAAGAATCGGCCCAGTGCTCTATCAGCCTTGCGAACAATTCGAAGTGCCACTTTAAAACATTCACCCATAGCAAGGATGAGTTGAAATTGTTTACAAGCTTTGGATTGGATGAACAGAAATTGCTGCGTCGACGACTGGGACTAAATTTTGACGAACATTCACAAATCTGTTTACACCATGAAGCTTCATTCTTGACCAAATATGAGCATTTGCAAAAATTGTGTTGCAATCCTTTTGGGAAGAAAGGTCATAACACCAAAAAGAATTTGCGAGCTATCAATTTGTTAGCAGCTGACCAGTTGAACGAATTTACAAAGAATGATGTGAAGCCTGGCCAGAAGATGTGTGCATCATGTCGAAAAGAATTTGCTAACAGGAAAAAAAATCAGCTGATCCAGTTTCCTCTGAATCAGATCCAGATGGAATGGAATGTTCTCCTGAAAGTCTAAATTCAAGCTTAACATCCATTGGCATCTCTCCTCTGAAATATCCACGGCTAAGCCAGCGGGATTCACTTGGATATGCAAGGAGAAAGATAAGCCAGGTACAAAATGCATTTTCTAGCAAGATTGCTTCAATTGGAGGGCTTGAGCCGAAAGACATTGAGCAAACAAAAACAGCACAGTGCAAAATGTGTCTGGATTACAATCACCTTTTGACAGATTTGAAGCAAAAGCTGCAGGTGTCCAGTCGGGCAGAAAAGGTCCAAATCTTGACATTGTCACCTAAAAGATGATCCATTAAGGCTATATGAGATGAATTCGGTGTCTCTGAACGAATGGTCAAACAAGCTCGAAAGCTTAAATGTGAACATGGGATCTTAGCCTTACCTAGAATCAAGTGTGGCAAGAAAGTTTCTGAGGAAGTGAAGAAAAAGGTGCAGACATTTTTTGAGGATGATGAATTCAGTCGAATGTGCCCTGGTAAAAAAGACTATGTATCAGTTTGAATAGCAGGAGAAAATAAGCAGATGCAAAAGCGACTATTACTGAGCAATATGAGGGAAATGTTTGTTGCCTATCGGGATCGGAATGGCCCTGAAATTGGATTTTCCAAGTTTTGTGAGCTTCGGCCAAAGTGGAGCGTAACCGTTGGATCTGCTGGAACACATTCCGTTTGTGTGTGTGTACCATTCACCAAAATGTCAAACTAATGCTTGCAGCATGCCCAATCAATGATGACAACAAAGAGCTCATATGCAAAATGGTCTGTGGAATTGAATCCAAGGACTATATGCTTGACCGTTGTGATAAATGCCCGGGTCCTGAAGTTTTAAAAGAATTTCTAGTCAATGTGTTTGTCAACAGTGACCCTGAAGATATTATTGAGTTCAAACAATGGATTCACACTGATCGAGACACGCTTGATACTAAACAACTGACTGTAGAAGATTTCATTGAAGAATTGGTTTTGAAAATTTCTAAACTTTGTAGCCATCACTACATCGCCAAGCATCAAAGTAGCTATTTGAAATCGTTGAAGGAAAATCTGAGACCTGGAGAGCTTGTGATCCTTATGGACTTTGCTGAAAATTACTCATTTATTGTTCAAGGTGCCATTCAAGGTTTCCACTGGGAAAATAGTCAAGCTACAGTACACCCATTTGTAATTTACTTAAAGGAGTTAAATGGTGAAGCTGCGCAGAACATCAGCTTGTGCATAATCAGTGATTGCTCACGACATGACACAGTTGCAGTCCACACTTTCTTAACAGTAATTGTGGAGTATCTCAAGACTCTCATCTATGGGATTCGTCATATCCACTACTTCAGCGATGGATCTGTAGCCCAGTACAAAAATTTCAAAAATTTTCTCAACTTGTGCCACCACAATGCTGATTTCAATATCAGCGATGAATGGAATTTTTTTGGTACCAGTCATGGAAAGTCGCCCTGTGATGGGATTGGAGGGACAAAGAGGTTGGCAGCTCGTGCCAGTCTTCAACGCCCAACTGAAAACCAATTACTGACCCCGGTGGATTTATTCAACTTTTGCAACGAGCAACTGCATGGAATCAAATTTTTTTTTGTTCCTAAAGAAAAAATTGACGAAATACGGGTAGTTCAAGAGGAAAGGTTCAAAGATGGACATACAATTGCTGTAACAAGAGAAAATCACCAGTTTGTGCCAATTGATGACAAAAAGATTCACATTTCAAGGGTGTCAAATGACCCATCATCTTTCATTGCCCATATAGATAGATCTGTCAGATCAGAAATGCCTTTTGTGCCAATTGCAAACCTCCAGCCAGGGCAATACATTGCCTGCATTTACGATAGGAACTGGTGGATTGGAAATATTTCTGAAATTTCAGTCGACGTCCATGATGCATTAATAAATTTTATGCATCCTCATGGACCAGCTAGCTTCTTTCACTGGCCTGTGAGAAATGATACATGCTGGATTCCCGAGCAGTCAATCATTGCAATAATTCCAGCACCAGCTGCAACAGCAATGGGCCAACAATACAGCTTCTCTGAACCGATGATGTTGCAAAATCAGCAACAATTCCAGACCACTTAGACTGAACATTATGGCTTGGGAACCAACAAAAGATACCCAATATTAGGCTTGGGATCCTAGGCAAAGACACCCACCCTCAGGCTTCGGAACCTGCGATAAAGAGACCGCCCGCGGCTGGCCTTGCACGGCTATCGGCCATGGCTCCTAGGCGATGGGGCTGCCAATTCTCGAAAGACAGCATTATTACAATTCTTAATAGGATTATAATACCAATTCTTAGGGAATTGGTTGTGGTATAACCACCATGGACCAACGCAAGGGTTTGAACAGTGTTATGACCTTTCTTCCCAAAAGGATTGCAACACGATTTTTGCAAATGCTCATATTTGGTCAAGAATGAAGCTTCATGGTGTAAACAGATTTGTGAATGTTCGTCAAAATTTAGTCCCACTCGTCGACGCAGCAATTACTGTTCATCCAATCCAAAGCTTGTAAACAATTTCAACTCATCTTTGCTATGGGTGAATGTCTTAAGGTGGCACTTCGAATTGTTCGCAAGGCCGATAGAGCACTGGGCCGATTCTTCATCAATTTCATTCTCCATCGCTAAAAAATAAATAATATATGCATTAAAATGTAACAATAGTCAATAACTTTTCATAACCAAAAAGGTTTATAGGTTTTTGATTATAATAGACATTGCTAGCAACAATACAACTCTAACATGTGATAAGAATCTGAAAATCAAACACAAAATCAATGCATTACGCGCATAAATAACACCATGTTCAGTGGCATTTTTCTTTTCTTAAACTGAGAGACTCCAAAAAAAAACCAATGATACTTCTAGAGAAAAATGTGCTCTTTCTAATGATATCAGAATTAATATATTTTAGGGGTACCCTTTTTGAGAAATTTGACCTAAAAATAGGTAAAATTCGGTTTTTTTAAGTTTTTCATCATATGTGGGTGTGAATATTTCCACAAATACATATGGTTTGACCGTGATATTGCAGCAATGCAAAGTCATGTAGATGTTTGGTGTACAGGGCAAAGAACCAGTTACTATTGGTTTTTGGTCTTGAGTTATATATTGGCAAAGTTTGACATAAATTTTATGCGACGCGTTTTACAAGCTACTTTGACACAAAATTGCGGCCAAAATATTGTTTTGTCATAGCCAGTAATAATTTTATCGTGTTTAGCAGCAAAAGTTGAGCTAGTATGCCAAATTTCAGCATCATAGCCAGTATAGAACTCTAATGGCTATGTGCCAAAGTTTGCAAAATCCTCTTAGCTGAAGCCGCAGGCTTGGTGGAACCTCCAGTGAAAGGTCAACAGTGCCCAATGTATTTGAGAACTGGCCCTAAAAATTTACAGAACCTCTTTTCAAACATACATGTACATCCTTATAAATTTTCAGCAAAATCGGAGAAGGTCGAGTGGGGACCACTGGTCCACTTGACATGGAATGACCCAACAGTGGTGGATGATCGCCGCATACTTTCTTTGGTGAAGAAGAACGCGTTCACAACATCAACTGAAGTCCAGAACACTCTCAGTGAAGTAGGTGTATCTGTCTCTAAGTCAACAGTAAAGAGAAGACTCCATGAAAGTAAATACAAAGGGTTCACATCTAGATGCAAACCATTCATCAATTCCAAAAATAGACAGGCCAGAGTTAAATTTGCTGAAAAACACCTCCAGAAGCCAGCTCAGTTCTGGAAAAGTATTCTATGGACAGATGAGACAAAGATCAACCTGTACCAGAATGATGGGAAGCCAAAAGTTTGGAGAAGAAAGGGAACGGCACATGATCCAAGGCACACCACATCCTCTGTAAAACATGGTGGAGGCAACGTGATGGCATGGCCATGCATGGCTTTCAATGGCACTGGGTCACTTGTGTTTATTGATGACATAACAGCAGACAAGAGTAGCCGGATGAATTCTGAAGTGTACCGGGATATACTTTCAGCCCAGATTCAGCCAAATGCTGCAAACTTGATTGGACGGCGCTTCATAGTACAGATGGATAATGACCCCAAGCATACAGCCAAAGCTACACAGGAGTTCATGAGTGCAAAAAAGTGGAACATTCTTCAATGGCCAAGTCAATCACCAGATCTTAACCCAATTGAGCATGCATTTCACTTGCTCAAATCCAGACTTAAGAGGGAAAGACCCACAAACAAGCAAGACCTGAAGGCTGCGGCTGTAAAGGCCTGGCAAAGCATTAAGAAGGAGGAAACCCAGCGTTTGGTGATGTTCATGGGTTCCAGACTTAAGGCAGTGATTGCCTCCAAAGGATTCGCCACAAAATTTTGAAAATAAAAATATTTTGTTTGGGTTATGTTTATTTGTCCAATTACTTTTGACCTCCTAAAATGTGGAGTGTTTGTAAAGAAATGTGTAAAATTCCTACATTTTCTAACACATATTTTTGTTCAACCCTTCAAATTAAACGTTACAATCTGCACTTGAATTCTGTTGTAGAGGTTTCATTTCAAATCCAATGTGGTGGCATGCAGAGCCCAACTCGCGAAAATTGTGTCACTGTCCAAATATTTCTGGCCCTGACTGTATGTAAGTTTTACAATCTACAAACAGATTTATATCTCTGCTAGTTGCTACCAAAATCAGTCAACGAATTGTCGACAGACATTTTGTGAACCACCTTCTTGCCATTTTGGACCTCAATCTTTTAGATAGGACAGTGACTAGAAAGATCGTCTTTCGTTCTAGAGGAACATGTGGCATGAAATAATACAATGTATGTATGAATGGAATCTTCCTGGAGAGGGTGAAAAAAATCCTTATGATCACCTTTCCTTGAATCTCCTCATACCTGTCCTGCCGCATGTCATTGTCAATGCGTGAGGCCTAGTCAGCTGTGGCGCTAGAAGAGAAAAGAACCAGAAGTGGCCAGGGGAATAGGAGCCGATCAGAGAACCGGCAACATCATGATAGGTATGACAGAAGAGAAGTGAGCATAAGTTTATTGTTTTGGGTTTTTTAACCTCTTTCAGACGCTTAGAATTCAGAAAAATGGCAGTCTACAAATCTGAAAAAAATCTGACTCAATAGAATGTAAAAATTTTGGAAAAATTTGTTGTAAAAAGAGTTTATTTACAATCGATTTGCGTATCTCTAGTAACATGTACCGTATTTTGCAGACTATAAGGCGCACTATTTTTCCCCCAAATTTGGCAGGAAAATGGGGGTGTGGTGTTAGAGTCTAAATGTAGCTTACTAGAGGGAGGGGAGATGGCGGTGGAGCGAGGTAACAGGAGGGGGGTCACCGCTGCAGGAAGCCGGAAACAGTAATAGTGTGCTGCTGTGGACCCTGGGCTAGGAGGAGGGTGTCTTGGCAATGGGCTTCAAGAAAATTAAGTGTAGGCAGGAGTGAAGTCCCCGCTCTGCACATTCTCTCCCCCCACTGTGTGCTTCAGTTGACAATGACATCGAGGAACATTGTAACTAAAAGGCATGTACCTAAGATGAGAGCCCCTTTAATTTGCAGACAGTGAACAAGCAGAGAAGCTGGACCTGTGATTTATAACAACTATATTCTTCTCCGATTGGAAATATCCAGACATTCCTTCATTTCGTACTGAAACCTTTCTTACACCCATAGAGAAAAACAGAAATGCAGACTGGATCAGTGGGGGACCCTGTAACCACAACGTGCAGGCTCTAATTTGGTAAGGCTCCTATTAATAGGTCTATATAGTTCTTGTGGTTAAATTATCCACCACAGGGTAATGACAAATACACGCAGCACATCCTACGGGCGGGCGGGTGTGCGCTCCACTCCTCGCTTCTGGAAAGGCCATTTATTGAATGCCATGCTCCGGAGCGGACGTCCGTTACCAGGGAACGGCCCACATGTGGTCACTATTGCTCACAGGTATATGTGATGGGATTATGCGGCTTCACCCTTCTGAGGCAGTGTGGCATCCCGGCTCAGAGTATCAGAATGTTTTGGTCAAATGCTGAATGGTTTTGGTTTTCACTGCATATTTTTTAGAGGTCGTAAAATCTAATGTTTTGTTCTGTTCGCTCTTCCAATAACAACATAGGATTACGGCTGGTGCCCTGGTATTTGGCGAGTCTCATGTCCTACAGTTTTCATAAATAGGAGGATATTAGGTTTAGGTTCATCATATTTCATTGTGTTGTTCCTGAGGGTTTTTGGTGATAGACGAGGTTACAATAACCGTTGGGGTTGTCATAGGGGCAAAGCTGCTTTTTATGGCATATGACATATTGGTATTAGTTTTCCACTGTGGTTCTCACATTCTATTCCTGGATGAAAAATGAACCACTTAGAACAACAAAAAAGCCCTTCATTCAATGTGTATATGCCTATATGCTGACTGTCCTGAATTTTCTAGTACTGGCCTGAATTTTTTGGGAAAAAGTTCTGTCAAATTTTGCGCTGTCCCAGGCAGAAAGGAGACGGGGGTTTACCCAAATATTGCCTATAATTGGGCACTGTGGTTGTCCCTAAATTGGGAACATCAAAGTGAATATGTGATTATACAGGGTGGGCTGGTTTGTGTGTCCCTGATGTGGTCCGTGAAGGATGTCGCTCTTACCAACCAATCAGAGTTCAGCTTTCACTTTACCACAGCAATAATCAGGGCTCAGACTTCATTCCCTCAGAGTTCCTGAAAGCAACCAATCAGAACTTAACTTTCATTTTTAACACAGCCACCAATCTGAGTTCAGCTTTTATTTTACCACAGCAACCATTCAGGGTTCAGCTGTCATTTTACCCAACCAGAGCTCAGCTTTAATTTTACCTCAGCAGTGTAAGAGATGTATGAGGCCTTCGTGTCTTCCTGTCAGCCGGGCTGTTCTAGGTTAAGGACAGTGGTGTCGTGTGTGAGCACAGCATGGTGTCTTGTGATAGTGGGGCGATGTACACTTTGCAGCAGTTATAGAAGCACCCAACTTTTCTGTTTCGTGACCCTCCCGCTCTTGCAGACTATGCCCTTGTGGGATGGCCATTAACTACAGTCTGGCATTTCTCCATCATTCCAAGGTGAAACGAAATAGCAAGAGAAGCTGACCACACTCAGGGCTGCCACTAGGAATTTCGGGGCCCCATACTGGCAAAATTTTCGGGGCCCCCTTGAGACTCCGCCCAGGATCCACCCCAGCCCCGCCTCCACCCCTCGAACTGTCCACAGTCCCACCGCTCTCTCTTGGAAAAACTCCACTTCTCACCAATCACACATTAACAGTTCCCATCACCAGATCACACATATAGCCAGCAGATCTAGTTTTGGCCATAAGATTTTTTAAGCCGCCACCATAACACTGTAGACACTTTTGGACGGGCTCTACTCTACTGTAACCTATTAAATATTTGTTAAAATATCCAATACAATTTAGGTATATTTTTATTTATTTTTCAATTTTTAAAATGACCAATAACACCACATACAAGGGACAAATACCACCAGACCACATATTACCACGACAGTGATCGAATAATATCACCTACAAGGAACAAATACCACCAGACCATATAATACCACCACAAAGTGACCAAATAATATCACATACAAGGAACAAATACCGCAACACCATGACCAGACCACATACTGCCACCACACAGTGACCGAATAATAGCACATACAAGGAACAAATACCGCCACACCATGACCAGACCATATATTACCATCACATAGTTACTGAATACTACAATACTGATCAGTAATAAAAAAAAAAACACAATACTATCACCATAAGTGCCATTCTACACAGGAGATCTGTACTTAGTATGCAGTGTCTGTGTACAGGTAATACAGTAATCACCGGTGACATTGTACACAGGAGCTCTGTATACAGTGTATAGTGTCAGTCAGAGCTTCCAGCCCAAATAGAGACATAAGGCATTGGTATATATAAAAAATACAAATTTTATTAACAAATACTACTAAAACGTTCACAATATTATAATTTTAAGATGAGAGGTACAATGGTGAGTAAGCAGATATAGACACCTGTCGTACAAAAATCAGCACATCTAAATCCGAAAATGGTCTTTCAAGCCCCATATGCCAAGTAATGTTGAGATAAATGAATCAATCTAGTATCCAGACAGGAAGACAATATATATTCCCATAATGGGGTAATATATCATTCCATATAATATGTGCATATTATCTTATATAAAATTATAATATTGTGAACGTTTTAGTAGTATTTGTTAATAAAATTTGTATTTTTTATATATACCAATGCCTTATGTCTCTATTTGGGCTGGAAGCTCTGACTCTTTGTGATATATTAAATGATAGAGAGTTGCCCTGTTCCATTTTGGAACTATGTTTAAACATGTCACCCAGAGTTTGGGTTTAATTAATCAGTGTATAGTGTCAGTGCACAAGTAACACTGAGTCACCAGTGACGTCTCTAGGTGAAGTCCTTCATCTTTGCTTTTCATCTTTCATCCAGCATAGACCGCCATCACTTCTTCCTGCTAGGGCTCTTCTCTGCAGGAAATAACATGTGTAGCCCTGGTGTGAAGGCACACGCAGTACCCTGGAGGATGTGCGGAGAGGTATCAGTTTAATGCTCAATAAACATTCACTCCATCACACACTTAGACACACCCATAGGTTATATAGGCTAGTGATATACAGCTCAGAAAAGTCAGTCTGTTTCCTGTCCTCGGACAGAGAAAAGTCAGTCTGTTTCCTGTCTTCGGACAGAACAGTCATTGTGCAGTCTGTGCAGGAAGAAAGAGGAGTCAGCAGCAGAACCTTCAGTCGCCTGTCCCAAGGACAGTGGAGTTCAGTCGACGTGCTCCTGAACTAGAAGATTACTGAGCCTCTGTTAGCGAGCTCTGGGAAGAAGCAAGAAGGGATTAACCTGCATAGCCTTTGGAAGTGTGGAGTGCTTATGCTACAAGCGCGAACAGGGCGAAAGGCACAGTGGAAGGGAATCTAAAAGTGCCTTAAGGATTGAACTATCCGGCATTGATCACCGGTCACTGGGGACCGAAGTGTCACTATAGCTTTAGGCATAGTGATAGAAAAACCAGAGGCTTACTGGACCTTAGGTTACAGAAAGCAGCCCTTGGAGTGTCGGTACGTAACTGGGGTCAGGGAGAGTGGGAACTTTGAGTCACTGCAGGACATCATTAGGAACTCAGCTCTCTCAAAGGAAGACTCCGACCACAAAACTGACCGGGCAGTACAGCTTTGAAGAAGCTGGAGTTCTTGGAGTGAACTAAGCTTTATGCTAGTTGGACTCATCATATGGAAAGTGAAGGAGGCCCATAACCTGTTCAGCTGTTATCTCAAAGCACATCCTCCACCCGACCAGCCTCCCTGGGACCTGCCTTATCTTCTGACAAGTAAAAGGTATGGAAAGACGCTGGATGGTGTGAGACTGATTTATTTACCTGCACCCGACATCATTAATTCCATAGACTTTGAGGGACCAGTCCCACCTGTAGGGGACCCGACATCTAGCTGCCACACCATCCCCTCAGAGATCTACAGCAGCGCTGGTCTTAGTGATCAGAGAACTACAGGTGGCGTCACGAACTGTATATATACCTATCCCCTGTAAATATACCCCCCAACATACGCCTGACCGCCAGGGCCACAGACCGAGCCACCGCTACCTGTGACAACCCCATAGACTTCCATGGGCTCGGCTCTGAGTACCCCATTGCTCTGGTAAACCACAATTGTGGTGCGGGTCACACAACTTGGCGTCACGAACAGGATGCGAAACTCGCAAAATTGCGAGCCCTGTGTGCCTGTGGAGGTGTTTTTGTGAAAAAGGACTGTTTGCTATTTTTGGCGCTAAAATCCGCCATTTTTGCCGCCAAATTCGCGCCCTCAGGCGCTGGAGAAGAAGGTGGGCGTGGATTCGTGGGCGTGTGCCCCCCTGTGGCGCGAAGAGAATGCCTGCCCTCTCAAAGTGCTATTACAATATGCGATCCTGCCCTACAGCAAAGGAGGTCCGCCTCCTCTTCACCTTCCCTGCGAAGAGGAGGAGACGCAAACCCCGCCTCCACGGAAGAGACCGGACGGCTCTGGTAGAAGAAGAGAGAGTGTTCTGGAACATGATAGAGGCAGGACGTGTGCAGCCGAGCAGGGAAGCGGTGGAAGGCAGGCCCCGTTCCCCAGCCAAGCTGCCACTAGAACCAGAACCATCTGTGGTCCTGCACCTGCAGCAAGCCTTGCTGGAGATTGGGGAGGAAAATGCGAGGTTGAAGAAGATGATTTCGCAACAACCTGGCATGGAGGAGATAGAGAGACGCTGGCGTGCCCAGATACAGCGGCTGCTGTGGGACGCAGTGTTCTCTCCTACAAGCATAATGCCGTCTCCTGAATTCCCAAGTTCCCTGCTGAGGAAGGCTGAAGGACGACCGGAGGCTGCCACCAAAAGTGCTGTACCTGATCCCACCGATGCGGAGGTGGAGGAGAAGGAGGCTGAGGAGGTCCTGCCTGTTCCGGAGTACCAGCTAGGCCCGGAGGCCGCAGCAGATTACAGATCCCCGGTAGGGATACCGGAGGGAACCCAGCCGTCTGTGATGGAGCAGCGACAGCAGCAGGTTAGTGCGTCCCCAACTGAGCCATTGCGCACACCTGCTTCCTGCTCTGCATCACACCAGCATTGTGCATCGGCATCGCCCTCTGCGTACACCTCCGCATCCCAATCTGCATCGCAATCGGCGATCTACTCTGCATCGCAATCGGCGACCCAATCTACATCGCAAACTGCGGTTACAGCTGAATCGCCCCCTGCTACGCAAACAGCGACGCAATCGGCATCTCACAAAGAGAAAGCACCCGGAGTGCCCCTAGAGGTTCGCACAAGAACTGTAGCGACCCAAACCCTGATAGCAGGTCACGACCTGTTTGTCATGCATTCTAAGGAGCATCGCATTGTTCCAGCCCCCGGGGTGGAAAATGTCATTGAAGTCTGCAAGAAAATGTGAAGACCGGTAGGACCCAGACAGGGGTTTACCGCAACAAAGAAAATGTAGAAAGTTTTGATAAAAGAAATAATTGCTGTTTTGCACTTTATTGCTATATATAGGGTTTACATAGTTTTATATATAACGAGTAGAATACCCGGCTGGGTACAAAGATGAAAATTTTGAAAAGTTAAAGAATTTTGAGAAATAAAGAGTAAGAGTTTTACATATAGAATACTCTGGTTGAGTAAATATCGTTGGATATATCATGTAAATATTAAAGTGAAAAGTATATATATGTGTCCTTTTATTATGTCATGGACTTCGTGGCTGAGGACTGAGCCAGCCCAAAAACTGTATCCTGTAAATAGTTGCACTAAGGTGCATTATATTGGTTTTACATGAAACCACAACTACCTCTGAATATAAAACCCGTGTGGTGTGGCACTGAGCGAGGTCTGCAGCCAGATGTCCTGCAGCCCACCCAGGACCCACGTTGAAGGTTTGGTGCGGGTCCTTCACAAGAATACTGTGTATATATTGAATGCCTTGATGCTTTAATACTTTTTGTATTTTCCTACTGTACATAATGCAACGTTTAAGAAATCCTTACCTCCCGGATGGGAAGAGTTTAATGTTTACTGTTAATGAAAAACAAAATGTCTTCTTGTATTTCACAGCCCGGGAGTGCTGTATTTTACCATGGGGGAATGTGTAGCCCTGGTGTGAAGGCACACGCAGTACCCTGGAGGATGTGCGGAGAGGTAACAGTTTAATGCTCAATAAACATTCACTCCATCACACACTTAGACACACCCATAGGTTATATAGGCTAGTGATATACAGCTCAGAAAAGTCAGTCTGTTTCCTGTCCTCGGACAGAGAAAAGTCAGTCTGTTTCCTGTCTTCGGACAGAACAGTCATTGTGCAGTCTGTGCAGGAAGAAAGAGGAGTCAGCAGCAGAACCTTCAGTCGCCTGTCCCAAGGACAGTGGAGTTCAGTCGACGTGCTCCTGAACTAGAAGATTACTGAGCCTCTGTTAGCGAGCTCTGGGAAGAAGCAAGAAGGGATTAACCTGCATAGCCTTTGGAAGTGTGGAGTGCTTATGCTACAAGCGCGAACAGGGCGAAAGGCACAGTGGAAGGGAATCTAAAAGTGCCTTAAGGATTGAACTATCCGGCATTGATCACCGGTCACTGGGGACCGAAGTGTCACTATAGCTTTAGGCATAGTGATAGAAAAACCAGAGGCTTACTGGACCTTAGGTTACAGAAAGCAGCCCTTGGAGTGTCGGTACGTAACTGGGGTCAGGGAGAGTGGGAACTTTGAGTCACTGCAGGACATCATTAGGAACTCAGCTCTCTCAAAGGAAGACTCCGACCACAAAACTGACCGGGCAGTACAGCTTTGAAGAAGCTGGAGTTCTTGGAGTGAACTAAGCTTTATGCTAGTTGGACTCATCATATGGAAAGTGAAGGAGGCCCATAACCTGTTCAGCTGTTATCTCAAAGCACATCCTCCACCCGACCAGCCTCCCTGGGACCTGCCTTATCTTCTGACAAGTAAAAGGTATGGAAAGACGCTGGATGGTGTGAGACTGATTTATTTACCTGCACCCGACATCATTAATTCCATAGACTTTGAGGGACCAGTCCCACCTGTAGGGGACCCGACATCTAGCTGCCACACCATCCCCTCAGAGATCTACAGCAGCGCTGGTCTTAGTGATCAGAGAACTACAGGTGGCGTCACGAACTGTATATATACCTATCCCCTGTAAATATACCCCCAACATACGCCTGACCGCCAGGGCCACAGACCGAGCCACCGCTACATGTGACAACCCCATAGACTTCCATGGGCTCGGCTCTGAGTACCCCATTGCTCTGGTAAACCACAATTGTGGTGCGGGTCACACAAACACAGTTATCTAGAGCTCCGATTTCAGAACACATTACTCATTTTTTTCCCAACTTCTAAACTACACCAGATGAAGAAAAAAAGGTGACATAGTGTCACTCTGTGGCGCTTCCCACGGCTGTGGGGCGTCGGGACATGGCATAGCTTGCCTAGCTAGCCAATGCTCCCACGCCGCCAGTCCACGACGACGTGAGGCATGGGTCCCAGATGATAAGAGAATGTGGACCCACTGGACCACGGAGGGAGACCCGGGCCTGCCCGGACTAGGGAATGGCAGCGACCGGGATCCGTGGCAGCTGAGCATGTGGGCAAGGTGGCGACCTGCAGGACTAGACAACACCGCACAACTTCAGGTAAGAAGAAACATAAAGTTTACTTAAAAAACACAGTACATAAACAGAACATAAGACCAGGCTCCCGATTCCGCACATCAGAGAAGGGTACACGACTCAGGATCACAGACGAGTGCTGGAGGACATCACGGGTAGATGCAGTCCAGGGTTATCTGGCACGGGCATACTTGGACGGCCTCTCTCTCAGGCCTTAGGCGTAGCACAGGCTCAGCAGGAGAACATCAGACACCGACCTCAGACAGACTTCAGACGATGGCGGGGTCATCACGGGTTGATGAAGTCCAGGATCATCTGGCACGGGCATACTAGTATGGCCTCACTCTCAGGCCTCGGGCGTAGCACAGGCTCAGCAGGAGAACATCAGACACCGGCCCAGGACGAACGTCAGACGATGGCAGGGTCATCACGGGTTGATGAAGTCCAGGGTCATCTGGCACGGGCATACTAGGACGGCCTCTCTCTCAGGCCTCAGGCGTAGCACAGGCTCAGCAGGAGAACATCAGACACCGACCCAGGACAGACGTCATCACAGGGTAGACCAAGGAGGAACCGGCAGGACATCGGAACATCAGGAACACGGACTGGATCTCAGGGACACAGGAACACAGACAGGAACACGGACTGGAACATCAGGAACACGGATTGGATCTCAGGGAGTCAGGAACACAGACAGGAACACAGACTGGAACACAGGCATCGGACTCCGGACATCTGGCACCGATCGGCAGGCTCCGGACATCAGGTAGAGATGGATAGGATCCGGACATCTGGAAGTGGTCATCGGACATCGGATATCAGGCAGTGGTCATCAGGGAGGACACGGACAGGAACATCAGGGACACGGATTGGATCTCAGGGAGTCAGGAACACAGACAGGAACATGGATTGGATCTCAGGGAGTCAGGAACACGGACAGGAACATCAGGAACACGGATTGGGTCTCAGGGAGTCAGGAACACGGACAAGAACATGGATTGGATCACAGGAACACAGACTGGAACACAGGCATCGGACTCCGGACATCTGGCACCGATCAGCAGGATCCGGACATCTGGCAACAATCGGCAGGACCCAGACATCAGGCAGGGAGGATAGGATCCGGACATCTGGAAGTGGTCGTCGGACATCGGACATCAGGCCATGGTCATCAGGCATAGGATCCGGACATCTGGCACCGATCAGCAGGCTCCGGACATCTGGCAACAATCGGCAGGACCCGGACATCAGGCAGGGATGATAGGATCCGGACATCTGGAAGTGGTCGTCGGACATCGGACATCAGGCCATGGTCATCAGGCATAGGATCCGGACATCTGGCAGCGACCTGAAAAGGAACCCCAGCGGTCTGGTGCAAGCCCCGCCAGACTCAACGGGAGCTGGCCGGGGATTGCACAGAAGCTGAGCACAGAGTAACAGAAACTCAGCACACACCGGACTCCTCCTTCCAAGATGAACTCAGGTTATATAGCAAGGATTCACAGTCACTGGCACAGGGTTCTGGACTCAGCCGGATTTCAGGAACATAACACAGAGGACACAATTCAGACAGTCAGGTACAAGATGTGATCCAAGATCAGGGGTTCAGGTAATTAGACACAGCAGGAACAGGCCTGGATATACAGCCTCCAGGAACGGCGATCTGGGTAATCAGCCCCCAGCATAGGCGGAAACACAAGACACAGTTCAGACATTCAGGTACAGGATGCGATCCAGGATCAGGGGTTCGGGTAATTAGACACAGCAGGAACAGGCCTGGATATACAGCCTCCAGGAACGGCGATCTGGGTAATCAGCCCTCAGCATAGGCGGAAACACAAGACACAGTTCAGACATTCAGGTACAGGATGCGATCCAGGATCAGGGGTTCGGGTAATTAGACACAGCAGGAACAGGCCTGGATATACAGCCTCCAGGAACGGCGATCTGGGTAATCAGCCCCCAGCATAGGCGGAAACACAAGACACAGTTCAGACATTCAGGTACAGGATGCGATCCAGGATCAGGGGTTCGGGTAATTAGACACAGCAGGAACAGGCCTGGATATACAGCCTCCAGGAACGGCGATCTGGGTAATCAGCCCCCAGCATAGGCGGAAACACAAGACACAGTTCAGACATTCAGGTACCGGGTTAGATCCAGGATCAGGGGTACAGGTAATTAGACACAGCAGGAACAGGCCTGGATATACAGCCTCCAGGAACGGCGATCTGGGTAATCAGCCCCCAGCATAGGCGGAAACACAAGACACAGTTCAGACATTCAGGTACCGGGTTAGATCCAGGATCAGGGAACAAGACACAGCAGGAACAGGGAATCAGCTCTCCAGAGCTGATCAAATTCAGAGCAGGAGCTGAACACACAACCACATACGGCTAGGTTCAGGGATTCAATGTGGATTCAATGTGAAGCTCTGGCAACGCCCACTAGGGCTGGGGAACTTTACATATGAGCTGCTTCACAGCGATAGGCTGGAGCAGTAATTCTAGTAAACACCCAATCCACATAAAAGCAGGACAGGTGTGGGCCGCGCCCCCTATGCAGAGCCAGACAGCTCAACACAGAGGGAACCCAACAATGGCTGCTGCCACACACGTAGTAAAGGGTATGCCACACTGAACAATATCGCTAACGGGATCGCTAAAAAACGTCACTATTTAGCGATCCCGTTAGCGATGTTGTTCAGTGCGGCAGCTGCCAGCGACGAGCTTCCTGCTGTGATCTCGCTCGTCGCTGGAATCGTTCCGGACCCTATTTTCTCGTCGGCGCTCCCGCTGGGTAAGTATATATCGCTAGTGTGGCACCTTTTCTTAGCGATTTAGCGGTACTTTTGTACCGCTAAAGTCGTTAAGAAGATCGCTAACGGCGATAGCGTCGTTAACTATATCGCTAAATGTGGCCGCACTTAGCGATATAGAAACAATCCCGCTAGCGATCGCATTAGTATGCGTCGTTATCGTGATCGCTAGCGGGATTGTTTAGTGTGGCAATACCTTAAGTCATGCACCACTGCAGAGGACTTTGCAAGCTACAGACGGCTTTTACAGCAGGTCAGGGACCGCACATGCGGGCGGTCATGCAAAGCAGCGGAGCCACTCACGCAAGTACGGGTACGCAGCAGAGCCGGGAACTGAGCAGCATCCATACAGGTAACAGACAACAGTATCCCAGCTGGTTAGGGGGAAAGGAGCAAAAGGGTTAATGCAAAAGACATGCAGAGTAACGCTGGAAAACAAAGTACAGAATACCAGCGTTACACACTCTGCACAGTAACAGGACCTTCCCCCATTTAAAACAGTATACTCAAAAAAAATAAAATACATCACTGCAGTAATAATATCCCTTAATTAGCCCCTATTGTAATAATATCCCCCATCCTGGCCCTGTGTGTCTCATTCCTGGCTTCAGCCATATGTTCTCCCATCCCGTCCTCATGAGTATCCATTCTGCCCCATATGATCTCCCCATCCTGCCCCATCTGTCTCCAACCCTGCCTCCATGTCTTTTATCCTGCCCCCAGTGTCTCCAATTCTGCCACCAGTGCCTCCAATCCTGCCCCCAGTGTCTCCAATCATGCCCCCAGTGTCTCCAATCATGTCCCCAGTGTCTCCAATCATGTCCCCCAGTGTCTCCAATCATGCCCCCAGTGTCTCCAATCATGCCCCCAGTGTCTCCAATCCTGCCCCTTTTCCATCCTGCCCCCAGTGTCTCCAATAATGCCTCCATGACTTTCATTCTGCCCCCAGTGTCTCCATTCTGGCCTCATGTCTTTCATTCAGCCCCCTGTCTGTATGTCCAATCCTGCCCCCAGTGTCTCCAATCCTGCCCCGTCTCCATCCTGCCCCCAGTGTCTCCAATCCTGCCCCATCTCCATCCTGCCCCGTCTCCGTGCTGATTCCTGCCCCGTCTCCATTCTGCCCCATCTCCATCCTGATTCCTGCCCAGTCTCCATGCTGATTCCTGCCCAGTCTCCATCCTTCCCCGTCCAGT
This sequence comes from Oophaga sylvatica, assembly GCA_033576555.1. Taxonomy (NCBI): domain Eukaryota; kingdom Metazoa; phylum Chordata; class Amphibia; order Anura; family Dendrobatidae; genus Oophaga; species Oophaga sylvatica. Next base: position 119,893,478 of record JARQOD010000008.1, read on the forward strand.
CTCCATTCTGCCCCCAGTCCTGCCCCGTCTCCATTCTGCCCCCAGTCCTGCCCCGTCTCCATGCTGATTCCTGCCCTGTCTCCATCCTTATTCCTGCCCAGTCTCCATCCTTCCCCGTCCAGTCTCCATTCTGCCCCCAGTCCTGCCCCATCTCCATTCTGCCCTCAGTCCAGCCCCATCTCCATTCTGCCCCCGTCCTGCCCCGTCTACATTCTGCCCCTTCTCCATCCTGATTCCTGCCCAGTCTCCATCCTTCCCCGTCCAGTCTCCGTTCTGCCCCCAGTCCTGCCCGTCTCCATTCTGCACCCAGTCCTGCCCCGTCTCCATTCTGCCCCAGTCCTGCCCCGTCTCTATCCTGCCCCATCTCTATACTGATTCCTGCCCAGTCTCCATTCTGATTCATGCCCAGTCTCCATCCTTCCCCATCAAGTCTCCATTCTGCCCCCAGTCCTGCCCCATCTCCATTCTGCCCCGTCTTCATTCTGCCCATCTCCATTCTGCCCAGTCCTGCCCCATCTTCAGTCAGCCCCCAGTCCTGCCCCGTCTCCATTCTGCCCCAGTCCTGCCCCATCTCCATTCTGCCCCCAGTCCAGCCCGGTCTTCATTCTGCCCCGTCTTCATTCAGCCCCCAGTCCTGCCCCATCTCCATTCTGCCCCGTCTTCATTCTGCCCATCTCCATTCTGCCCAGTCCTGCCCCATCTTCAGTCAGCCCCCAGTTCTGCCCCGTCTCCATTCTGCCCCAGTCCTGCCCCGTCTCCATTCTGCCCCCAGTCCTGACCCGTCTTCATTCTGCCCCCAGTCCTGCCCCGTCTTCATTCTGCCCCCAGTCCTGCCCCGTCTTCATTCTGCCCCCAGTCCTGCCCCGTGTTCATTCTGCCCCCAGTCCTGCCCCGTGTTCATTCTGCCCCCAGTCCTGCCCCGTCTTCATTCTGCCCCCAGTCCTGCCCCGTCTTCATTCTGCCCCCAGTCCTGTCCCGTCTTCATTCTGCCCCCAGTCCTGCCCCGTCTTCATTCTGCCCCCAGTCCTGCCCCGTCTTCATTCTGCCCCCAGTCCTGCCCCGTCTTCATTCTGCCCCCAGTCCTGCCCCGTCTTCATTCTGCCGGGGCTCCAGCTTTGCCGCTTGCAACATTAAAGGAAAAAAAAAAAAAACCTTTCTCCTTACCTTGCCGCGTTCCAGCGGCGAGGGATCCACACTGAAGAGAAAGCGCGCACTCGCCGGCAACTGACAATGACATCAGGTGCCGGCGACGTGCGTGCTGACGTGAGCTGCCAGCCTCCGATTGGCTGGCAGCGTTAACTATTACCGTGCGGGCCCGCACGCTAATAGAGTAACTGAACCTGCGTCCTGGACGCAGGTTCAGTTACTTGAGCGGCAGAATCCTGCCGCTGGGGGCGGGGCTGTGGGGCCCGATCGGTAGGTGACGGGGCCCGGTGCGGGCCCCCTCTGCTGATCGGGCCCCAAACGCCAGTCAGGGCTGTAATGCCCTGATGGCGGCCCTGACCACACTACACAGTGGGGGCGACACAGAGCATCGGAGAGAGCTCTGCCCCGGGAGAGGACAGCATGACCCGTCAGCGACTCAGCTCTCTTCTGGAGTGTAATGCTGAAGTGAAGTAAGACAATAAAACAATTAAAGAAAAATAAAAAATACATACGGTTTATTTGGTATTGCAGCGTTCAGAAATGCCCGAGCTATTGTGGAGCCCAGCTGCGACTGGATTCATATCTTCCAGAAGGGTGCGCAGAAGGAATTCACCACTAGAGGTCACTATATACATTCACACACCTTCACCCATCCCTAAGACCACCAGAGGGAGCTGTTTAGACATATAAAGGAGGGTGAAGACAGGAAAGAGCAGTCAGTCTGAAGGCTGCAGTCTGCAGTAGAGTTCAGTTGAGTTTTCAGTTCAGTCAGCTCAGTAGCTGAGTTCAGTGAGACTGAAGTCTGCAGCCTGCAGTTCAGTTCAATAGAGTGGAGGCTAGTAAAGTGGAACCGAAACCACTCCAGTCTAGTCAGAGCTGAAATGAGTGAGTGCAGCTGAGTGAGAAAGCGTGCCGACGCTTAGAGAGCGGCGAAGAGGCAGCCCATCAACTGCCAGTGTGTGATCGTGTGAGGGCCCGGGTAGGCCGAAGGCGAGAGGAAAGAGAAGTGAATGAGGCAGAGGAGCCATTATAGCTCACCTCAACAAGTATTTACCGGACGCCGGGGTCCGAGCCTATAGGGATCTCCACGACCCATTCGGAGAACACCGGAGTTCCTGGAGGACTACAAGTCCCAGGAGTACCACAGAGCTGATACGTAACCGGGCCAGGAGGATGGAGTCCGACAAGTAGGTACCTGCAAGCAGGGACTGTGTACTTCAAGGGAAGGTCCAATCACAAGGTCAGCCAGGTGCAGGACGGAGACCAAGTTAGGCCCAGCTACAAGCAGGCCAGGACTTTATCACAAAAAGGCAAGGAACAGGAGGCCATACACCTACTCAGTGGAGGAATCTGGATGTGCACCCTTCACCCTACAGTGCTCCGGGGAGTGCCTGCAACATCTTCAGTAAAGGTACCAAAGTGACTTGTGTGTGTGTCTACCTTATTACCCCTAACTGCCGGGTCCCCGTCTGTCCTGCATCCCTACACATCTATCTGCCCTGAAGGACTCAGCCTCACCTGTGGGAGGCCTAACATCTAGCTGCACAATATTAACCCTTCAGTGGATCTGCATAGCAGCGCTGGTCACCCTGACCAGGTACCACAGGTGGCGTCACGAATCCCCATACCAATATTCAATTCACCTGTAAATATCCCACATTAAAGGGTGAACACCAGAGCCACGGACTGAGCTGTGTTGCCGTGACATCCCCCATAGTAGTCTATAGGCTCAGATCCGAGTTCCCATTGCTCTGGAGGGCGACTCACTATCAAAATATAAAAAGAATTAATCTTATCGGACAAACGGCATAACAAGAAAAAAAATCAAAATGCCAGAATTGCGTTTCTTCTGGTCACCGCAACACTACAATAGAATGCAATAACGGGCGATCAAAGCATTGTATCTATCCCCAAATGGTATCAATAAAAACATCCATTTGGCATGCAAACAATAAGCCCTTACCCAGCCCCAGATCTCGATAAACAGAAGTGCTACCGGTCTCAGAAAATGGCGCCATTTAGTGAACATGGTAAAAAAACAATTGTGGAATTGCACTTTTTTTTGCAATTTCACTGCACCTAGAATCTTTTTCTTGTTTTCCAGTACACTATATGGTAAAATCTATGGTATCATTCAATAGTACAACTCGTCCAGTAAAAAACAAGCCCTCACTCGGGCATATTGATGGAAAAATAAAAAAGTTGTCGTTTTAGGAAGAAGTGGAGCAAAGAAAGAAAACACAAAAAGAAAGTGGTTAATATTTTTTCTAACTATGGACTATGGACTGTGCCTTAACCCCTTTCTGACATGCGCCGTACATGTACCGCAAACAGCAGTACAGGTATGGCTCACTGACCGCTCGGCCTTGCGCTGAGCGCTGCGGCGATCGGGTGCAGGTGTCAGCTAGCTAGCACCAGTTGCGGGCATTTAACCCATCTGATGCTGCTGTCAGTAGTGACAGCGGCAGAGATGAGCATTGCGCAGGGAACTCATTCCCTGCGCGCTTCCATAAGGAAAACGATGGAGATCCTCGTCCTGCAGGGAAGGTGCCTTGTGAGCACCTGCTGAGAGTAGGCGCTGACATGCCTCCTTCCCTGCCTGTCAGATGCTAATGTGATACTCTGCAGTGTAGAGTATCAGATCAGTGATCTGACACCATACAGTGATGTCCCAGGATGGGACAGTGTAAAAAAGTAAAAGAAAAAATTTAAAAGTGTAAAAATGTATTTAAAAAAAAAAAAGCGAAAAAAGAATCAAATATTTTTCGAATAAATACATTTATTTATGTAAAAAAATAATAAAAGTACACATATTTGGTGTCGCTGCGTCTGTAATGACCCACTCTATAAAACTGTCCCACTAGTTAACCCCTTCAGTGAACACCGTAAAAAAAAGAAGCAAAAAAACAATTCTTTATGAACGTACCGCTGAACAAAAAGTGCAATAACATGCGATGAAAAAGACGAATGTACCATATGTTTCACACTATAAGACGCACCAGACCATAAGACGCACCCCAAATTTTGGGGTGAAAATAGCAGAAAATAAGATTTTTATAAGATGAGGATAATTTAATAATGACTTACCGCTGACGTTCTTTCTGATAGAGTTGTCCACTTTTCACGTCTTTTCCATCTGGCCCAGACCGACATGACAACTTCTTCCAGCCAGGACTCGGCTGCAGAGAATACAACAAAGACACGTTTCACTTCTCATATTCCAGCCCCATCACCATTTATTCCCAACCTGCACAAACTCCTCATCCTGCTGATATCCCAATGCTGAGCCGCTGCTGCCGTATGTGTCCCTATTACTGCACCTACTGTGTGGTGCTCTGTGCCTTCTAAATTCTAAAGCACCCCACTATAATATAGTAATGCCGGGAGCAAGTGCCCTAGAAAACAGTGCCCATATTTTGCCCCCTAGAAAGTAATAATGCCCTGTGTGCCCCTTTGATAGTCACAGTAACCTGAGTTTCCCTATAACAATAAGTGCTCACTTTACATTTAATAATATCCCGAGTCTCCCCCCTGTACAGCTCCCCTATACACAGTATGATGCTCTCTTATACACAGTATAATGTCCCCTCACTGTATAGTACAACCCACACAGTATACTAACCCCTTAGTAGCCCCCAAACTGTTTGATGTCTCCAGCACTGTATGATGGCACCTTCACTGTAATCTCCAGACTGTATGATGGCCTCCATATAGTAAAATGCACCAGGTAGTCCTCAATATAGTATAATGCACTCACCATAGGTCTCCATATAGTATAATGCACTCACCATAGGCCTCCACATAGTATAATGCACCAGATAGTCCTCAATATAGTATAATGCACTCCCCATAGGCCTACTCTATATTGTATAATGCACCCCCATAGGCAGACTCTATAGCATAAGGCAGCCCCCATAGGCAGACTCTATAGTGTGTAGCCCAGCTGCGCTTGGAGCCACATGTACCCAGGAGGATGCACAGAAGGTAAAACCCACACCACACCTGATATTCATTCACACCTTCACTATCCCAAGAAACCACCAGAGGGAGCCCTTGAAGAGTATGTATATATATATATATAAGGGTTGTGGAGAGACGGCAGTCAGATTAGCCTGAGGGCTGAGGAGATTTGATTAGAGGAGACGAGCTGAGAGGGAGAGTTACCTCAGATCTCAGATTACCTCAGAACGTGACAGACTGTTAGTTCCCTTGGAGCGTGGAAAGATAGCTCTTGAAGTGTGCATAGATCAGTTAGACGGAAGGTCCTGATAGCTGCTTCAGACAGAGCCTTAGAAGGAGAAGAAGGAAAGGGAACAGCAGTGATTGAAAGACTAAAAACTACAGCTTGAACTTAGTTTACTGTGTGGAGTCCAGTAATAGTGGAGGAAGATAGCCACTTCAGCCTGGTCAGAACTGAGTCAACTGAGTGTAGTTTCAGTGAGCAAGCGTGCCGACGCTTTGAGAGCGGTGAAGAGAAAGGAGAATCAGCCATCTACTGCTAGTGTGCTTATGTTAAGGGTTAGAGTAGGACGAAAGGCGAGTGGAAGGGAAACGAGAGTGACAGAGGTTGAAACAGCATTGATCGCTTACCTCTACTCTGACCAACCGGACACCAGGTCCGAGCTTGCTAGCATCTACACGACTAGTAGGAGATACCGGAGACCCTGTGGGACTTCAAGTCGCAGGGGCCCACAAGTGCTGATACGTAACCGGGGTCAGGAAGAACAGGAGTCTGGTCAGCGCAACCATTAGAGACTGAGTTCTATCCAAGAGAAGGCTCCACCACAAAGTCAGCCGGGCGTATACGAGAAGACAGAGTTAGACTTTGTTTCATACAGGTCAGAAACTCACACATAAAGGAGTACGGAGGCCCTACACCTACTCAGTGGGATTACTGGACGTGCATCCTCCACCCTGCCAGCTTCCCGGGACGTGCCTGCAACTATACCATCAGTAAAGGTACAGAAAGAGACTTTCGTGTGTGTGTCTGCCTTATTGCTCCTGCGGTTGAAAGCCCCTTCTCCGTCCTGCACCCCAACACTGCCATATACCCTGAGGGACCCAGTCTTGCCTGTGGAAGACTTAACACCTTGCTGCCCAGTAACAACCCCTCAGAGTATCTATCCTGCAGCGCTGGTCACCCTGACCAGGTACCACAGGTGGCGTCACGAACAAACTGTATATACTTTATTCCCCTGTAAATATCCCACATTTGAGGTGAGCCCCCAGGGCCACGGACCGAGCTGTGCTACCCGTGACATCCCCCATTGAAGTGAACGGGCTCAATGCCGAGTACCCCACAGGCCCTGGCTACGGGCGACTCAATAGCACAAGGCAACCCCCATAGGCAGACTCTATAGCACAAGGCAGCACCCAAAGGCAGACTCTGTGGTATAAGGAAGCCCCCCATAGGCAGACTCTGTAGTATAAGGCAGCCCCCCATGGGTAGACTCTATAGCACAAGGCAGCCCCCATAGGCAGACTCTATAGCACAAGGCAGCCCCCATAGGCAGACTCTGTAGTATAAGACAGCACCCCATATGCAGACTCTGTAGTATAAGGCAGCCCCCCATAGGCAAACTCTGTAGTATAAGGCAGCCCCCCATAGGCAGACTCTGTACTATAAGGCAGCCCCCATAGGCAGACTCTGTAGCACAAGTCAGCCCCCATAGGCAGACCCTGTACTATAAGACAGCACCCCATAGGCAGACTCTGTAGCACAAGGCAGCACCCGTAGGCAGACTCTATAGCACAAGGCAGCCCCCATAGGCAGACTCTGTATAGTATAAGGCAGCCCCCATAGGCAGACTCTGTGGTATAAGGCAGCCCCCATAGGCAGACTATAGCACAAGGCAGCCCCCATAGGCAGACCCTGTAGTATAAGACAGCACCCCATAGGCAGACTCTGTATAATATAAGGCAGCCTCCATAGGCAAACTCTGTAGCACAAGGCAGCCCCCATAGGCAGACTCTGTAGCACAAGGCAGCCCCATAGGCAGACCCTGTAGTATAAGACAGCACCCCATAGGCAGACTCTGTATAGTATAAGGCAGCCCCCATAGGCAAACTCTATAGCACAAGGCAGCCCCCATAGGCAGACTCTATAGCACAAGGCAGCCCCATAGGCAGACCCTGTAGTATAAGACAGTCCCCCATAGGCAGACTCTGTAGTATAAGGCAGCCCCCATAAAAATGAAAAATAAATAAAAACTCACCTCTCTTCTTCCTGGTTCCTACGCTGCTCTGAGCGCACACACATATCCGGACCGCGGGCGCTGGGTAGTGACGTCATCACGCCCACTGTCAGTGTCAGCGTCGGTGACGTCAGACGCTGACAGAGGGATGATGGGAGAAGGAGCGTAGCGCTCCTTCTCTCATCAATGCGGTCAGCTGTATCAGCATGTAGCCGATACAGCTGAACCTGTGATGACGGGCGTGGGGCCCAGTGCTGGCACTAGGCCCCCTCGCCTGCTCAAGGGCCCCATAGCAGCCAGGCGGCAGTGCAGGGAGATCGATTCTCCCTGCTCTGCAACAGAATGTAACTGTATCGGCGTGTGCAGCACAGTTACAGTAGTGTAGCTCCGGGTGTGCCCCTTCAGAGCGTTGGCCACCTCTACCCCCTCGCTAACTATGCTACTGAGATAGATAGATATTTGGCTCAGCATTTCTCCCCACATCAGGCCTCATTGACATGACAATTTTTTTCATGTACGAGTAAAACAGACCAGATTTCATCAGTGATTTTTCAACTCTGTTTCTTCAGAGTTTGGTTCCAGTGTCATCAGTTTTTTCTCTTACATGAAAAAAAAAGTTTTTCCACCTTCTCCTGTCTAACAGTCTGTGAAAATTGGATCACACTCAGATGGCATCCATGTGCGGTCCCATTTTTTCATGGATCCACAGACTTGCATTGCCAATTTTGAACCGACGCTTAGATCAAAATTGGACATGTCTCCAGGAGACGGACGACAAAAAATGACAGATATACGAATGACCCCATTAACTATTGTTATTTATTTTGCTTATTAATATACCTCCATTAATTTCAGTTTACAGATATTGTCATCACTGTCCCCATTGTAGCTCACAATCTAAATTCCCTATCAGTATGTCGTAAAGAGTGTGGGAGGAAATGGAAGAACCTGGAGGAAAGCCACACAAAGATGGGGAAAACATACAAACTCCTTGCAGGTGTTGCCCTTGGTGGGATTTTAACCCAGGACCTCAGTGCTACAGTGCTAACCACTGAGCCACCATGTTGCTCAAGTTATTATAGATGCGAGTGCTATCCGAGTAAAACACGGATAGCACTCGTACGTGAAAAACTGACGCGTGAATGAGGTCTAATGCTCTTTTTAATTAGTGCTGGATTCTACCTGCCCTTTAAATTTGTAGCGTTTAGCCCAAGAGAGTATGTCTAATAAATATTAGCTTTAGGGTTTCATCAAAGAAAGGTCACCTTGTCATAGCTGATGAATTCTCATAAATTGGTCAATTTGTGCGCCATGTGATTTTATTTTATAAGTATATTCTATATAGCAGTATTGCATCCAAAGGAATGTTTGTGCATCTCAGCACCTTTAGAGGCAGCTGTATTCTTTAGTATGTAGATAGATAGATAGATAGATAGATAGATAGATAGATAGATAGATAGATAGATAGATAGATAGATAGATAGATAGATGTGCGGCTAGAGATAGATATACCGTAGATGGATGCATAGATAAATACTTAGCTATGAAATTCGGTATGAGAATAGATAAATATTATGTAGATAGATACAAATGAATAAATAGATGATACATAGATACAGATAGATATTATATAATTTGTTAATATATTTCACATACCAGTATGTTTTGGTCACATCTGGCCCTGACCGGTCACTCAGCCCTGCACCTCTGTTTGTGTGTGTAGCTAACAACACCCCTCTCAGCGGTGACAGAGGCACTTTGTTGGTTGCAGCTTTGATTCACCTCTGTTGGAGAAGTGAGCCATCTCCCAGCGAGCTGTCAATCATCCTTCACAAACAGGAAAATTGGCGCTTACACTGCTGTGTCATTCCTCCTACCACGTAATCAGCTGTGTGAGTGCAGTACAAGACATGACCCCAGTGTGCCTGCACCAGCATGGCATCTACTGGGGACTTGCGTCACTCATCTGTTAACTGTTTGACTCCTACTTTATAGTGAAGTGAAGGGCAGGTTAAGATAGATAGATAGATAGATAAAGATAGATAGATAGATAGATAGATAGATAGATAGATAGATAGATAGATAGATAGATAGATAGATAGATAGATAGATAATAGCAGAATATAAGTTTGACTATGGGTTAATGACTTATAAACTCTCCCTTATAATAGCATAAGCATTCTGGTGTCATAATGAATTGTATATGTCAACAAATAGATATGTTACTGGGGACAAAATTAATCTGATACCTGCTGGAGTATTTTCTGCATATTAAGCTATTTATACCCTGGTGTACAGGCTACATCTCCATGGTGATATGTTTACACTGGACTTAGAGGAATAGAAACAACTACAGTGGGTCCGGAAAGTATTCAGACCTCTTTAAATTTTTCACTCTTTGTTTCATTGCAGCCATTTGGTAAATTAAAAAAAAGATCAATTTTTTCTCATTAATGTACACTCTGCACCCCATCTTTACTGAAAAAAAAACAGAAAAGTAGAAATTTTTGCAAATTTATTAAAAAAGAAAAACTGAAATATCACATGGTCATAAGTATTCAGAACCTTTGCTCAATATTGAGTAGAAGCACCTTTTGAGCTAGTACAGCCATGAGTCTTCTTGGGAATGATGCAACAAGTTTTTCACACCTGAATTTGGGGATCCTCTGCCATTCTTCCTTGCAGATCCTCTCCAGTTCCGTCAGGTTGGATGGTGAACGTTGGTGGACAGCCATTTTCAGGTCTCTCCAGAGATGATCAATTGGGTTTAGGTCAGGGCTCTGGCTGGGCCAGTCAAGAATGGTCACAGAGTTGTTCTGAAGCCACTCCTTTGTTATTTTAGCCATGTGCTTGGGGTCATTGTCTTGTTGGAAGGTGAACCATCAGCCAAGTCTGAGGTCCAGAGCACTCATGTTTACTTCAATTGTAGCCAGTTGTCATGTCCCTGCAGCTGAAAAACACCCCCATAGCGTGATGCTGCCAACACCATGTTTCACTGTTGCGATTGTATTGGGCAGGTGATGAGCAGTGCCTGGTTTTCTCCACACATACCACTTACAATTATCACCAAAAAGGTCTATCTTCGTCTCATCAGACCAGAGAATCTAAATTCGTTTTATTTCTCATTAATGTACTCTCTGCAACCCATCTTGACTGAAAAAAACAGAAATGTCAAAATTTTTGCAAATTTATTAAAAAAGAAAAACTGAAATATCACATGATCATAAGTATTCAGACCATTTCCACAGAATTGAGTAAAGCACCATTTTGAGCTAGTACAGCCATGAGTCTCTTTGGGAATAATGCAACAACTTTTTCACCCCTATATTTGGGGATCCTCCGCCATTCTTCCTTGCAGATCTTCTCCAGTTCCATCAGGTTCGATGATGTACCTTTTTTATTCATTTCAGTGCAATGACTAAGGACATATGTCCGAAAGGCATCTGACAGACTTTTTAACTTATGGACGGTAGGTGGTGGTGGGAAAGGTTGCTTGTGAATTTTATATTTACTTCAATAAAATATTTAATTTTTTACCGGATCCTCCTGCTGCTGGAAATCGTTTTTCTTCTCCTTAAATCTTTCTCCATATAACAATTATCCACGGTGGTTTCCGTAAATGCTTCACGTGGTGTAATAACCTAGGTATTGCCTCAAGACATAAGTCTCTTCAAGAACAATAATTTGCAAGTTTGTTTTGGGTGGGCACTTGGAGTTTTATGACCTTTGGGGTCCACATCACAATCATATTGTGGGAAGTGTGCCACCAAACATTGGCTATGTTGCTAGGTTTAGATGAGTGGTTCTTGAAGGTTTTTTTTTCCTACTTGGAGTTCATGGGCCATCTGGTTTGATCTCACCTATCGGACAATGGTCTAAGTAGTTAACCATTCATACACCTTCCATACCTTCTCACTAATTAGCCAATCAATATTTATTTTGGTGCTACCAACTTTTCATCAGTAATGGGTTCCTAGATGGCCTATGAAGGATGTCTCAATTTCCAAAGTCTAAATTATGTCACATAAGGTCAATATAGTATATAGATATTGTTAACATAGTCAGGGAAAGGCTTGTGGGGCATTTTTCAATCCCAGGGCGTGAGATGCTAAAAAGCCAACGTGCCTTGGTAAGGTAATAGAAACAGGTCCAGGAGAGCCTGCTCTGTTAGCCACGACGCCTCCGAGCAATGTTGCCGCTGATTACATAGTTGAGAAGCGGCAGCAGTATGAGGGGGGCTGAGAATCTCGGTCCTCCCACTAAAGTGTTATTCTGTGTTGGCGCCGCCCAGCTGCTAAAAATCAGCGGCACTTTATTCCAAATGTCAAGCAGCGGAAATTACCAACGGAAGGCACACGCAAGACCAGTGGTGAGATTGCCTCCAGCTCTATGGAGGTGTCCAGACCCCTTGTGTCTGATGATGCTGAGGGCATTCTGTCACTCACTGTTACTGGTCCAGCTGGAGTAAATGTGGTGGTGGGGGTGAATTAGGGAAAATCATTGTCTAAGGATGTGAATAGTGTTGTGGTTGTTGGTTTGATGGAGGGTGAGATGGTGATGGAGGTGAATAGTAGTGATGTTGTTGCAGCGGAGTAGTCACTGGTCTGCTTGTCCCCCTGTTGGTGGCAGTGCCCGTCAGGAATTAGGCCGATGTTGGGGGAATTAGGGCGTCCTCCTCATCTCTGGGCTCTGAAGACGGCATGTTGCAGCGGTGTCTGCTGGAGGTTCTAAAGAAGGGGGAGAGATAGCTAATGGTAGAGGGTCAAGAGTTTGGGCCCACCAGCTTCTTCCCACTCCCCTTGTCCGGTCTCAGTAGGAGAAGGTAGAAAGTTTGCCATCTCAGCTGCGCCTGATCCTGACTGTAGGCCCCGAATCCTCTTGGGTCGGTTTCCGTTGAAGGTGGTGACTGCTAGCATGTTCCTCAGCCAGGAGCCCCTTCCTGCCATAGCAGCTTTATCCCCACAGCTTTATCCCCACAGCTGGAAGACTATGGATATTCACTTCTGCATCCTGACTGCACTAAGCCCTAACCAAGAAGTCCCTCTCTATATCCTCGCTCTATGCTGCACTGCTCTGTAGTCCCTCCCTACTGGAAAACCCTTATGCTAACTAAGCCTAAGTTAATAATCCTATTCCCTATCTCTATTGTGCCCAAACTGATCTAACCCCACTATTATCCTATGCTATCTGCTATTCTATCCCTACTTCTGTAAATAAACACATATCAAAGACATCCACATTACAGTACATAATACAGCACATCACATTAACATTAACAAGCGACAAAGTGCCGCACGTGATACATGTGTACAGTATCCACAGGGGGGAAGACACCTGATAGACTCTGTCACCTCCTTACACTTCCACAGAATTAAAAAAAAAATAAAACTCATGAAATAGGCCTGGACTGAAATTATGGTTCCCTTAACTTAATATTTTGTTGCACAACCTTTTGAGGCAATCACTGCAATCAAACGATTCCTGTATCTGTCAATGAGACTTCTGCACCTCTCGACAGGTATTTTGGCCCACTGTTCAAGAGCAAACTGCTCCAGTTGTCTCGTGTTTGAAGGTTGCCTTTTCCAGATGGCATGTTTCAGCTCTTTCAAAATATGCTCAATATGATTTAGGTCAGGGCTTATAGAAGGCCACTTCAGAAGAGTCCAATGTTTTCCTCTTAGCCATTCTTGGGTGTTTTAGCTGTGTGTTTTGGGTCATTATCCTGTTGCAAGACCCATGACCTGCGACTGAGACCAAGCTTTCTGACATTGGGCAGCACATTTCATTGTACCCAGCACAGATTCTAGACACCCTGTGCCAGATGCAGCAAAGCAACCCCAGATCATAACAGAGCCTCCTCCTTGTTTCACAGTAGGGACAGTATTCTTTTCTTGATATGCTTCATTTTTCCATCTGTGAACATAGAGCTGATGTGCCTTGCCTTGCTATGGCCTTGCCATAGGACATTCTCCTAGAAGCTTTGTGGCTTGTCAACATGTAGTTTGGCAAATTCCAGTCTGGCTTTATGATTTTTTTCAACAATGGTGTCCTCCTTGGTCGTCTCCCATGAAGTCCACTTTGGCTCATACAACAACGGATAGTGCAATCTGACACTGATGTTCCTTGAGCTTGAAGTTCACCTTTAATCTGTTTAGAAGTTTTTCTGGGCTCTTTTGTTACCTTTCGTATTATCCGTCTCTTTGATTTATCATCAATTTTCCTCCTGCGGCCATGTCCAGGGAGGCTGGCTACAGTCCCATGAAGCTTAAATTTCTGAATATTTTGTGCAACTGTAGTCACAGGAACATCAAGCTGCTTGGAGATGGTCTTATAATTTTTACCTTTAACATGTTTGTCTATAATTTTCTTTCTAATATTCTGAGACAACTCTTTCCTTCGCTTCCTCTCGTCCATTTTGAGTGTGATACACACCATGTCACCAAACAGCACAGTGAGTATCTGTAGCCCTCTATACAGGCCCACTCACTGATTCCAAGATTGTAGACAGGTATGATGCTAATTAGTGGACACACCTTGATTTAACTAATGCACCTTAACATGCACCTTTTGTCACATTATTTTCAGGGGTACCATCATTTCTGTCCAGGCTTATTTCATGAGTTTTATTTTTTTTTTTAAATTCTGTGAAAGCAATGTCTGACTTTCATTTGTTCATTTTCAACGATTTTTGATTTATTAGTGCTTTTGTCAGATTCAAGTTATTTCTGTGACCATTGTTTTTCTTAAACGAGGGTTACCAACAATTTTAACCACATGTGTATACAGTTCAACTACCTTTTCACGTAGATCCGTTCACAATTCTTTTGCTTTCCCCATGATTCACAATCCAGAAATGTTAGATTCTGTCGGGATCCCAGAAACTCACTCAGCTTTTAAGGGTATGCCACACTAAACAACATCGCTAACGGGATCGCTAAAAAACGTCACTATTTAGCGATCCCGTTAGCGATGTTGTTGTGTGCGGCATCTGCCAGCGACGAGCTTCCTGCTGTGATCTCGCTCGTCGCTGGAATCGTTCCGGACCCTATTTTATCGTCGGCGCTCCCGCTGGGTAAGTATAAATCGCTGAGTGTGGCACCTTTTTTAGCGATTTAGCGGTACTTTTGTACCGCTAAAGTCGTTAAGGAGATCGCTAACCGCGATAGCGTCCTAACGACATCGCTAAAATAGGTAGCTACTAGCGATATAGAAACAATCCCGCTAGCGATCTCATTAGTATGCGACGCTAACGAGATCGCTAGCGGGATTGTGTAGTGTGGCAGTACCTTTATGCACACACACTGATTACAAGCAAACAGGTCACAGGTGAGGATGTTACCTGTAGTAGCCGTTCAAACCCATTTGTGTCAACTTCTGTGCATGTTATCAGGCCAAAATCACCTGGGTATGTGGACTTTTGATCAGGGTCATTTGGATTTTTTTGGTTGTCATTACAATTTAAAAGGAGAAAACACAGTAGTTTAGCAATAAATGGCTTCACCCAACCACTAACCATGAGTGGAGAAAAAGTTTTGGTGTTATTATTCATATTTTCTGAAAAAAGGCCAAGAAAGCAAAAATTCTGCCGGGGTATGTAACCGTTTGAGCACAACTGTATAATTTCTCCAATTATTACCAGCACTTTATGACCTAAGCATACTCAGGATAAATTGCACAACAAATTTGAGGTCCATTTTCTCCTGTTACTCCATGTTATAAAAAACTTTTGGCTAAAATAACAATTTTGTGGCAAAAATGTGATTTTTTTATTTTGATAACTCCATGTTATAATTTTCTGTGAAGCAACTGAGGGTTCAAGTTGCTCACTACACATCTAGATAAATTCCTTGGGGGGGTCTAGTTTCCAAAATGGGATCACTTGTTGGGGATTTCCACTGTTTAGGCACATCAGGGGCTCTGCAAATGCGACATGACACCTGCAAACCATTCCATCAAAATCTGCATTCCAAAACGTCACTCCTTCCCTTCCGACCCCTGACATGCGCCCAAACAGTAGTTTTCTCCCACATATCAGCATAGTCAGGAGAAATTACAAAACAAATTTTAGGGTTCAATCACTCCTGTTACCCTTGTGAAAATAAAATATTGGGTCTAAAAGATCATATTTGTGGAAGAAATTTGATTTGTTATTTTCACAGCTCTACATTATAAACTTCTGTGAAGCACTTGGGGGATCAAAGTGCTCACCAACCATCTAGATAAATTCCTTGAGGGGTTTAGTATCCAAAATGAGGTCACTTGTGGGGGTTTCCACTGTTTTGGCACATCAGGGGCTCTCCAAACGCAACATGGCGTCCGCTCTCAATTTCAGACAATTTTGGTTTGAAAAAGTAAGACGGTGCTCCTTCCCTTTGGAGCAATGCCGTGCACCCAAACAATTGTTTTTCCCCACATATGGGGTATCAGCGTATTCAGGACAAATTGCACAATAACTTTTGGCTTCCAATTTCTCCTATTACCCTTGTGAAAATAAAAAAAATTGGAACTAAAAGATAATTTTTGTGGAAAAATTTGATTTTTTTCACGGCTCTACGTTATAAACTTGTCACGAGGTTACCGCGACAGTATGGAGCCAGAAGACCACAGCGTCTGATTGCTCCTATTCCAGCGCTAAAAAGAAGCACTTCTTCATTTTAAATATGTTTATTTATTCTGACAGAACAGGGGTTAATCGGCCATGTTGGAAATCCCTGTGCTTACAGCTGAGCTTGGTTAGCCACTCCTTTCACCTTTATAATCTGGGCTCTGTTACAAATCCTTGTCAGAGCTAGCATTTGCTGCATGGCTAACAGAGGGAGAGGAGTTCATATGAGAAGGAGAGTTGTAGGAGTAATCTGTTACTGTTGCTTGGTTTGTATGTGTGGTAATTTCCTATCCTTCTCTATTTTGGTTTATTCCCTTAACTCCACACCCCAGTGCCTTCCTCTGTTATATGCGAGTGAATATTTTGTATGACTGGAGTTTTCTGTTAACCCTTGTTTATGTTGCCTTGTTTGTTGGGTTGGTATACTGCAGTGCACAGTAGCGCCCCTCTTCCCTCGGTGGGGGAAGGGAACAGAAGAAAAGCTAACTCAGGAGATAAGGCAAGGGTGGAGGCCCCGCCATCTTCTCATTCATAATTATCCCTGGGAGTAGGGCGAGCTATTGTAAAGGGTTGGCCGAGGGGTGGACTTACCAGCGACAGCTGCATTCTTTACTCCGGTTACTTCTATATACCTGGGGTGTCTCCCCGTTTCAGAGTATATGGAATAATTAGAATCAGAGCCAGTACAACGTCAAACAGTTCTGCTTTATTTTCTTCCGGGCACAGCACATCCAAGACACCATTAGCATGTCTTATACAGTACCAGCAATACATTTTCCACAACTCCGCTTCTTCTCTTCTACTACACCAGAATGGACCACAAAGTATAATCGGGACGAGGAGCCCGATGAAAACGGCACTTTAATCTCTTTCCCTGGAGACAATTCAATCCAGCCACGGAAATACACATCTACTAGGTCGTCCACCCCCTTCTGGTTATCCTGCCCGAATACTCGCTGGTGGCCCACTCGCTGCTTCGCTCAAGCACGCACACTTCTACTGAGCGTTCCCACAGTGGCTCTTCCACTGGCACTACTGCTACGTCAGCCCACAGACTTTGGCTAACGTTCCCACGGTGAATCCTTCACCGGCTGCACTGAGGTTGCTGATACCTTCCACACTTCTTGTGTCGGCTGCCCAAGGCCCGGGAACGTGGACGTCCTTACTCTAGCAAGGTCCACCCCTGATTGACTTCCACTATGAGGAAATCTCTTTCTGAAAAAGTCCCTAACAATTTGTCCTGACTGACTCTTTTCTACTTAACCCCCTGGTGCCCTGACAAGTCTCCACTAGTGTTGAGCGATACGATACTGCAAATATCGGGTATCGGCCGATATTGGCTGTATCGGAATTCCGATTCCGAGTTCCGATATTTTCGTCATATCGGATACCGGAATCGGAATGTCACTGTCACTGTCAGTATCCGTCGGTCGGGTCTGTCAGGAGTCAGCGGCACTTACCCGGCAGAAGATCTCCGGCGGTCACATCCCGGACTGCTTAATGGCCGCCATCCTCTTCTCCCCGGCGGTCACATGCAGTATCTCGCGATAACTGCAGTGACTGCTGGGTAATCGCGGCCGTAAAGCAGTCCGATGACGTCACCGCCGGGGAAGCTGGTAAGCAGCTGTGCTGCGCCGGGATGTCAGGCTCTGCCTGTCATTGCGATGTAGCAGAGCTGGATCGTCGTGGGACAGTCGTTACTATGGACTGCGTCGGACAGGTGGTATACTGTTGGTTTGTTTTTTTTATTTTTTTACAGGAGATCGATGGCGTCGCAGGAATGAGAGAGTAATAAAAAAAATGAAAACTGTGTTGTCTCTTTTATTTCATTAAAAGACTTTTTCTTGCTGTGTCTTTTTTTTAAACATTTAAAAACTTTGGGATTAATAATGGATCGGTGTCTTATTGACACCTCTCCATTATTAACCGGGCTTATTGTCACCGTGCAATCAACGGTGACATTAACCCCTTATTACCCCGCTTGCCACCGCTACAGGGCAAGTGGGAAGAGCCGGGTAAAGTGCCACAATTGGCACATCTTTTGATGCGCCAAATGTGGGGCTGCTGTAGCCTGGTATTATCAGGCTGTTGAGGGCCAAAATCCATGGGCCTTGACAGTCTTTTAATACCAGGCCGCAGCAGTCTGCATTTTACTTGGCTGGTTAACAAAAATAGGGGGGATCCCCACGCCGTTTTTTTTCGAGGGGATCCCCTAATTTTGTTAAGCAGCCAAACTAAGCAGACTGCTGTGGCCTGGTATTATCAGGCTTGCAAGGTCCATGGATATTGGATCCTTACCAGCCTGAAAAACCAGGCCTCAGCGGTCTGCTTCATCTGGCTGGTTAACAAAAATAGGGGGGACCCCACGCTAATTTTTTTCGAGGGGATCCCCTATTTTTGTTAATCAGCCAAGATATGCAGACTGCTGTGGCCTGGTATTATCAGGCTGGCAAGGTCCATGGATCTTGGCTCCTTAACAGCCTGAAAATCCAGGCCTCAGCGGTCTGCTTCATCTGGCTGGTTAACAAAAATAGGGGGGACCCCACGCCATTTTTTTTTCGAAGGGAACCCCTATTTTTGTTAATCAGTTCCCTCTGACGTCACTGATGGTGTCCCTGGCTGACCTGAAGTGAAAGTGGAAAGCAATCAATTAAGCTTTCCACTTCCTCTCCTGTCAGCCAGGAGAGGAGCTCATTCATTTGGGGGTTTACTGTGAGGCTGCAGCATTAGCTGCGGTCCCTGCAGTAAACATTAACCCTTTCTGAAGGATTACACCGTGGGACCTGACTGTGCATCGGATTGGTAAGAATAATTTTGCTTTATTATTTTATTTTTATTACAGGAAATGGTTTTAGCAGGTAAATAAAATATGGTCAAAAACTGTGTGATTATTTCATTAAACTTCTTTTTTATTAGTGTGTGTGTTTGATTTTTCTTTCATACAATAGGATTAATAATTGATAGTTGTCTAATTGACAGCTCTCAATTATTAACCTGGCTTAAAGTGACCTTTCAATTGCAAGGTCATTTTAACCCCTTATTAACCCATTCGCCACCGCTACAGGGCAATGGGAATAGACGGGCAAAGTGCCAGAAAGGGCAAATCTAATTAGAGATTTGCCCTTTCTGGGGTGTCTGGGGGCAGATGTTAGTAGCCGGGGGGGGCAAAAATAATGGTCCCTCTCTGGGCTATTATTATCTGCCCCCACTCACTGGCTTTGTCTGTCTGGTTGCGAAAATAGGGCAGGAGCCCACGCATTTTTTTTCAGCAATTTTACACCTCATATATATATACATGTCATTGAGTTTGTGACACATATATATATATATATATATATATATATATATATATATTTATAGTTCATACACTTCTACATAGTATAATAGCCGCTAATTCAATTGCCGGCTTTTGTGAAAATGCAGAACCCGACATGAAATGACACTTGGTTTACATAGAGTTAACCATGTCTTTTCATGTACTTTGATATCTGATTTGCACAAACAATTACATGAGTGTAAGTGTGCAAAATTTCACACCTGTAGGGGTTAATTAAAGGTGTAAATTCGTAGCAAAAAAGTCCTTTTTTTTACAACGAATTTACACCTTTAATTAACCCCTACAGGTGTGAAATTTTGCACACATAGACTGATGTAATTGTTTGTGCAAATCAGATAGCAAACTACATGAAAAGACATGGTTAACCCTATGTACACCAAGTGTCATTTCATGTCGGGTGCTTCTGTCTTTTCACAGAAGCCGGCTTTACCCGGCAATTGAATCAGAGGATATTTTACTATGTAGAAGTGTATAAACTATACATATATATGTCACAATGACATGTATATATATATATATATGTATTCTATGTGTGTATATTTAGTGTTTACAAGGAAAGAATGGGGTTTTTTTAGTTCCGATATTTTGTTCCCATAGACTTACATGGGACTTCTGGTATCGGTATCGGGTATCGCCGATATTTTAATGGTATCGGCGATACCATTCCGATTCCGATACTTAGGGATATCGGAAAGTATCGCTCAACTCTAGTCTCCACTGAACTTGCTATGCTCAATGCCCCCACCTAAAGTCCTACCACTGTACTGCATTGACTATTTTATAACTCTCTAACTGGATCCCTGTGAAGCATTTGGGGGTTCAAAGTGCTCACCACACATCTAGATAAGTTCCTTGAGGGGTCTAATTTCCAAAATAGGGTCACTTGTTGGGGGTTTCTACTGTTTAGGCACATCAGGGATGCTCTCCAAACGCGACATGGCATCCGTTATTTATTCCTGCAAATTTTGCATTTAAAAGTCAAATGGCGCTCCTTCCCTTCCAAGCCCTGCCGTGCGCCCAAACCGTGGTTTTCCCCCATATATGCTGTATCAGCATGTATGAAATAACACTGCAAATTTTGGAGTCTTTTTTCCTGTTACCCTCGTGAAAATAAAAAAATGTGTCTAAAATAAAATTTTAGTAAAAGAAAGTTGAATGTTAATTTTTTCCTTTCACATTCCATTAATTCCTGTGAAGCACCTGAAGGATTAATAATCTTCTTGAACATGGTTTTGCGCACCTTCAGGAGTTCCGTTTTTAGAATGGTGTCACTTTTGGGTATTTTCTGTCATATAGACCCCTCAAAGTCACTTCAAATGTGATGTGGTCCCTAAAAAAATGGTTTTGTAAATTTTGTTGTAAAAATGAGAAATCGCTGGTCAAATTTTAACCCTTATAGCTTACTAAAAAAATAAATTTTCTTTCATAAATTGTGCTGATGTAAAGTAGACATGTGGGAAATGTTATTTATTAACTATTTTGTGTGACATGACTCTGATTTAAGGGCATAAAAATTCAATGTTTGAAAATTGCAAAATGTTTAACATTTTCTTTTTTTTCACATATAAAAGCAAATCATATCGAAGAAATTTTACCTTTATCATGAAGTACAATATGTCTCAAAAAAAATATCATAATCAGTGGTATCCGTTGAAGATTTTCAGAATTATTACCAATAAAGTGGCACTGGTCAGTAAAAATTGGCCTGGTCATTAACGTGAAAAAATCCTTGGAGGATAAAGGGGTAAAAAAAACAAAAACAAAATACACATACAGACATACCTCGCTTCTGTTCCCCTGGTGCTTTGGGCCCTGAGGCTCCACTTCAAGTCTGGCCAGCGCGTTCATGTCAGCGCAATGACGTAATCGCGCCAATACCAGCTGATGATGTAATTCCCCTGGCACTTCACCGCAGAGGTGACGGGAGCTCCCATGGAGCTGCGCTGCCATTCTGTATCGGCGGCAGCGCCTGGAAGGTTCCTTACTGGGATATCGACGCACAAAACATTATAATTTGGGCAATCTGGCAATGAGCCCACATGAAGGCTCGGGCCCAGATTGCCCTCATTATGATCTGCCTACGTCTGGAGTATAATACAGGGTATAACTCAAGATCAGTATAGGATAAGTAACACAATATATACATTGTATATTGTTTGGTTCAGAGGTGGAAATGCCAGTTAAGAATTGCTGACATTTGGAAAGTTAGGTTCGGCAGTGCCAATATCTATGTATGTTTGCTTTTCAGGGCTCAGAAAAGCGCAGTCCTTGGTCAAGATATTTCGGCCTGTAAGTGTTGGAACAGATCTATTGCTATAAATTCCAATTGACAATCTAAATCTGCGCTTGGTGACAGAGGCTTTTTTTGATATCTGGCACATTTACAGGCGCCACATTTGTAGTTGGCAGTAATATTGACAGTGTGTCAGTTATGTATTATGCAGGGACTAACACAAGTGGGAGATGTTCACAGCTCCATGGAGATAGTGATAGGCAATGCAACAATGACATCTGCAAACCATAAAAACAGAATGACCAGAATATCCTGCTGACTACAGCAGAAAAATGCAAAAATAGACAGCAAATGACCAACTGGTTAAAACAACATCACCCGATGCCGTCATTAATGTCCCATGTGACACATAGCCCAGAAATGGAGGATATTATCCTCCAAATTAAAATTATTGGAACAATTTTATACGAGGAGTGGTCAGATTGTCAAATTGCAGAAATCGATGTATAGTCTGGATAATACTTCTGTAACATGGAGATTAGTGGGAACAATGAATCTATAACCTTCAAACAAGGGTCTTCCACCACCTGAAGATGTAATCTCTGAAGCCAAACTTAAGCCCGGGTCTCACATAGCGATACACCAGCGATCCCGACAACGATCAGGATCGCTGGTGTATCGCTACATGATCGCTGCTGAGCTGCCAAACAGGCAGCTCAGGCAGCGATCAGTACAAGCGACACTGCGGGTAACGTCGCTTAGTTACCCGCAGTTTACCTTGGATACCAGCGCCCTGACGCAGGGAGCTGGTAACCAAGGTACACATCGGGTTTCCAGGCGCTGCGCGGTGCCTGGAAACCTGCTGTGTACCTTGGTTACCAGCTCCCTGCATCAGGGCGCTGGTATCCAAGGTACACAGCGGGTTTCTATGTACAGCCCCTCGCCTGGAAACTCGCTGTGTACCATGGTTACCAGCGGATCGCTGGTCTCCCGCCTGTCACACGCAGCGATGCGTGCCTGTCAGCGGGAGACCAGCGATCAAAAAAATGTCCAGGACATTCAGCGACTATCAGCAATACCCAGCAGGGGGGCTGATCGTCGCTGAATGTCACACACAGCGATATCGCTGGTGAGCTCGCTGCTGCGTCACAAAACTAGTGACTCAGCAGCGATCTCGCTAGCGATATCGCTATGTGAGACGGGGGCTTAAGGCCCTGATTCATCAAGACTGACATTTTGTACTCCAGTTTTAATGAGCAGTGTGAAGGAATAAGACTGGAGTAACATTTCTGGCATAGGAAACACCCCCCACTTTTGAAGAATTTGATGGGCAGGCGTAGTAGCCCTGTCTCACCACAGCTGCTTCCCCAGCTCTGCCTATATTGGTTGAACTGCCCGAAACTGGTGTCAAAAAGCCAAAAGTTGCAAACTTTCTTAAACAATTTCATGTTGTGCAAAAATTTTGCAACGTTTCAAATGTTTTAAGTAACTTTTTGGGCATAAACACTTTGATGATTTGGGACCTATGTGTTTACCTCCCTAAGCTCAGATATCCAGTTTTTTATGGTTTAGGTCTAGAATAGAAAGATAGTTAGATAGATGATAGATGGATAGAGAGATAGATAGATAGATAGATAGATAGATAGATAGATAGATAGATAGATAGATAGATAGATAGATAGATAGATAGATAGATAGATAGATAGATAGATAGATAGATAGATATTACTATTGGGTGACAGACACAACTTCTATAAAAAGCTCTGTTTAGAAATCTATTCCTGCCGCTCAGTATAATATTTATTTCTCCGTGTAAAGTAACACCGGTCAGGAATTTGCAGATTATTTTAGATTTGGTTCTGCCTTGGAGTTTTCCATAACAAACATTGTTAGTGTGGGGAGATCCTGACCACCCGCAAGAGATTTCTTTAGAGTTGGTGGATGTAGTGGAAAATCCCCCCTGTGTGATATCCTCTATGAGGGGAGAACACTCTTGTTTATTTACCTTGTCACCTTCTGACTGCTACAATAGCCACAGCCCTGGGTAACAATGTCATTTTTGGACTTTGATGCAGAAGGCTGCTCTTCATTATAGAGGTTGTGAGTCAGTGCAAGCTGATTTGTTATATTATCGTTACAGTTGTGTTCTAAAGTTTACATACCCCAGCAGAATTTTTGCTTTCTTGGCCTTTTTTCAGACAATATGAATGATAACACCAAAACTTTTTCTTTACTCATGGTTGGTGGATGGGTGAAGCCATTGATTGTCAAACTACTGTGTTTTCTCTTTTTAAATCATAATGACAACTCAAAACATCCAAATGACCCTCATCAAAAGTTTACGTACCCTGGTGATTTCGGCCTGATAACATGCAAAGAAGTTGACACAAATGGGTTTGAATGGCTACTAAAGGGTATGCCACACTAAACAATATCGCTAACGGGATCGCTAAAAAACGTCACTATTTAGCGATCCCGTTAGCGATATTGTTCAGTGCGGCAGCTTCCAGCGACGAGCTTCCTGCTGTGATCTCGCTCGTCGCTGGAATCGCTCCGGACCCTATTTTCTCGTCGGCGCTCCCGCTGGGTAAGTATCTTATCGCTGTGTGGCACCTTTTCTTAGCGATTTAGCGGTACTTTTGTACCGCTAAAGTCGTTAAGAAGATCGCTAACGGCGATAGCGTCGTTAACTATATCGCTAAATGTGGCCGCATTTAGCGATATAGAAACAATCCCGCTAGCGATCTCATTAGTATGCAACGCTAACGAGATCGCTAGCGGGATAGCTTAGTGTGGCAGTACCTTAAAGGTAACATCTTCATCTGTAACCTGTTTGCTTGTAATCAGTGTGTGTGCATAAAAGCTGAATGAGTGTCATGTTATGACACAACCCAACGGATGGTCGGTCAGCTAATGGCACGACACACAATGGGGGGGGGTGGAATGGGGGGAGGAAGGCCCTACCAATAGGGAATGAGGGATGGTCACCACCTCAGCTCAAAGACCTGAGCTTGTCCCTGCACTCACCTAACGTCCTTTTCCCCGCAGTCATCAGGATACCTCGTCCCTCAAATGTCATCTAACTCTGCCCTGGCTAGTGCACTGGCCGGTGTAGGACACTTGCCTAGCCACTACAGATAATGCAACACAGGGGATAGTGAACAAACACGAAAAGGACGGTTTTATTTACTTAGCTTTCTCTGCTGCAAAGAACCACACAGCAGAATAAAGGCACCAGGAAAGCGAACTCGGCAGAAGCACCACTGCACCCAGAAAGCTCTTGGTCACTGTAGATTGCTCTATCACCGACAGCTAGCTGATGCATCAGGTGACCTATTAAAGGATGGTAGGAGTGGTCACCACTCACATCAGCTGAACCAGCTGCACTTCAGTAACACCAGATTGCCAGCAGGGAAAAACTGACATTAACCCCCAATGTTCCAAAAGGAAAAAAGTTTTAAACTTAGTGGAACCAGAGCTGCCATAAATCCAAAACTGGATCGTGACAGTACCCCCTTTCAATGACGGGCTTCTGGACCCTCAACATCGGACCTCACCAGAAAACAACATACGGTGAGGACACGTTGATCCACCAGAGTTCACCTCTGCGGTCACCCGACCTTCAGGTTTACGGTGAACGCAGCCCGATGGAGGTGACAGCAACGTAGGCTCCAGAGGTGCCACAAATCTCCAGAGCACCAACCTGTGGAATGATTTGTGTACGTGCATTACTGGGGGAACTCCAGCTGGAAAGTCCCCGGACTGAGAATTGCCGACACCTGATACGGCCCGATTACCCTAGAACTGCAGGTCCCAGTAGCCCACTTCCACCTGATGTTTTTGGTGGACACCCACACATACTCATTCACACACAGGTCCGGACCTGAACGTTTATTTCCACGCATAGGTTTGCCACAAGATGGTGAACTCTTTGAGGAACCAACAACAGAGACGTCCCTCTGTGTCACCAAACTAATACCCCCACTACGCACAGAGGGAACCACCACCGTCCCCTGACCCCTCCTCCTGAGAGGACTCCGACACACAGGGTTAACTTGTGGTGTGGGTTGAGTCTTGCCCCTACTCCCTGGCAGCACCTCTGCTGCTCCCACCAGAGAAGAAGGGGTAGGTTGCAGAAAGACAGCAGAGATTGTAGCTCCCAGGCAGCAGTCGCTACACCACTGGTCCCAGCTGACTACTTCCCCGGACCACCAATCTATGACCGGGTTGTGTTTTTTCAACCAAAGGAGGCCTAAACCAATCGGAGTTGGCATACCCTCCAAGACGTAGCATGACAGGGACTCTTCATGACGAGTCCCTATACGCAGGTGTATATCATCTACGACTTTGATCACCCTTCCCTGGCTGAGTGGGACAGAGTCAGTGACCTGAATGCTTAGGGGTCTCGCTAGCTTACTACTCATCAGGCCATGGGTCTGGACAAAGGGAGAATCCACCAAGTTGACTCCGGCTACACTATCCACCAGCATCGGTATATTCTCAGTTACCCCGCCAACCACCACTTCAGGAAAATTGTTCGGGATGCAAAGAAAAACCCACAAATAACATCAGCTGAAATAGTGGACTCTCTGGAAACTAGCGGCAATTGAAGAAAAAGGGGCTGCATGGTCGAGTCGCCAGAAGAAAGCCATTACTGCACAAATACCACAAAGTACCTTGCCTACAATATGCAAAACAGCTCAGAGACAAGCCTCAAAACTTCTGGAACAAGGTAATTTGGAGTGATGAGACCAAAATTTAACTTTTTGGCCACAACCATAAACGTTACATTTGGAGAGAGGTCAACACGGCCTATGATGAAAGGAACACCATTCCTACTGTAAAGCACGGAGGTGGATCACTGATGTTTTGGGGATGTGTGAGCTACAAAGGCACAGAAAACTTAGTCAAATTTGAAGGAAAGATTATTGCAGCACGTTATCAGCAAATACTGGAGGCACATTTGAAATCATCAGCCTGGAAGTTGCGCTTGGGACAATCCAAGTTGGGACCCAGTTGACGCGGGGTCCCGATCGTTCCCATGGAGACCCGGATGTCGTCACAACGACATCCAGGTCTCCAGGTCAAAGAGACTTCCTGACATGCGCAGTGCATGTCAGGAAGTCTCAGAGGTACGTACACAGAAGCTGCAGCGCTGCAAGCTTCTATAGCATGCAGATGCTGATTCATCTGCATGCTATAAAAGCGATCAGCCTGCAGAAAATGAGTGTCCCATACTGGGGCAAGGTGTAAAAATAAGAATTAAATTAAAACATTTTTTTTAAATAATTGTAAAAATATTTTTTAAAAATAATTAAAAAATTAATATTTATTATATCAATAAATAAATATTTTAGTGAAAAAAAATTCTAAACAATAAAAGTACACATATTTTCAAGAGGTAGTCACCGGAAATGGTTTTCACTTCACAGGTGTGCCCTGTCAGGTTTAATAAGTGGGATTTCTGGCCTTATAAATGGGGTTGGGACCATCAGTTGTGTTGTGCAGAAGTCTGGTGGATACACAGCTGATAGTCCTACTGAATAGACTGTTAGAATTTGTATTATGGCAAGAAAAAAGCAGCTAAGTAAAGAAAAACGAGTGGCCATCATTACTTTAAGAAATTAAGGTCAGTCAGTCCGAAAAATTGGGACAGCTTTGAAAGTGTACCCAAGTGCAGTTGAAAAAAACATCAAGCTCTACAAAGAAACTGGCTCACATGAGGACCGCCCCAGGAAAGGAAGACCAAGAGTCACCTCTGCTTCTGAGGATAAGTTTATCCGAGTCACCAGCCTCCACAGCCACCAGACCTGAACCCAATCGAGATGGTTTGGGGTGAGCTGGACCGCAGAGTGAAGGCAAAAGGGCCAACAAGTGCTAAGAATCTCTGGGAACTCCTTCAAGATTGTTGGAAGACCATTTCTGGTGACTACCTCTTGAAGCTCATCAAGAGAATGCCAAGAGTGTGCAAAGCAGTCATCAAAGCTAAAGGTGGCTACTTTGAAGAACCTAGAATATAAGACATAATTTCAGTTGTTTCACACTTTTTTGTTAAGTCTATAATTCCACATGTGTTAATTCATAGTTTTGATGCCTTCAGTGTGAATGTACAATTTACATAGTCATGAAAATACAGAAAAATCTTTAAATGAGGTGTGTCCAAACTTTTCGTCTGTACTGTATATAAACATGGTACCGCTGAAAACGTCATCTTGTCCCGAAACAAAACAAGCCCCCGTACAGCGTCATCAGTGAAAAAATAAAAAAGTTATAGCCCTCAGAATAAAGCGATGCAAAAATAATAATTTTTTAAATAGAAGTTTTTATTGTGTAAAAGCGCCAAAACATAAAAAACTATATAAATGACGTATCGCTATAATCGTACTGACCCAACGAATAAAACTGCCTTATCAATTTTACCACACGTGGAACGGTATAAACGCCCCCCCAAAAGAAATTCATGAATTGCTGGTTTTTGTTCATTCTGCCTCCCAAAAACCGGAATACAAAGCGATCAAAAAATGTCATGTGCCCAAAAATGGTACCAATAAAAACGTCAACTCATCCCGCAAAAAACAAGACCTTACATGACTCTGTGGGCCAAAATATGGAAAAATTATAGCTCTCATATTATGGTGATGCAAAAACTTTTTTGCAATAAAAAGCGTCTGCCATGAGCCCAAACAGTGGTTTACCCCCACATATGGGGTATTGGCGTACTCAGGACAAATTGCACAACAACTTTTGGGGTCAAATTTTTCCTGTTACCCTTGGTAAAATAAAAAATTGAGGGCGAGAAGATAATTTTTTGTGAAAAAATTATGATTTTTTATTTGTACGGTTCTACGTTATAAACTTCTGTGAAGCACTTTGGGGTTCAAAGTGCTCACCACACATCTAGATAAATTCCTTAGGGGGTGTACTTTCAAAAATGGTGTCACATGTGGGGGGTTCCACTAATTAGGCACATCAGGGCTCTCCAAACACGACATAGCGTCCGATCTCAATTCCAGCCAATTCTGTGTTGAAAAAGTCAAACGGCGCTCCTTCCCTTCCGAGCTCTGCCGTGCGCCCAAACAGTGGTTCCCCCCACATGTGGGGTATCAGTGTAGTCAGGACAAATTGCACAACAACTTTTGGAGTCCAATTTATCCTATTACCCTTGGTAAAATAAAAAAAATTGGATCTGAAGTAAATTTTTTGTGAAAAAAAGTTAAATGTTCATTTTTTTTTAAACATTCCAAAAATTCCTGTGAAGCACCTGAAGGGTTAATAAACTTATTTAATGCTGTTTTGAGCACGATGAGGGGTGCAGTTTTTAGAATGGTGTCACTTTTGGGGATTTTCTATCATATAGACCCCTCAAAGTGACTTCAAATGTGATGGGGTCACTAAAAAAAAAATGGTGTTGTAAAAATGAGAAATCGCTGGTCAACTTTTAACCCTTATAACTTCCTAACAAAATAAAATTTTGGTTCCAAAATTGTGCTGATGTAAAGTAGACATGTGGGAAATGTTATTTAGTAACTATTTTGTGCGATATGACTCTCTGATTTAAGCGCATAAAAATTCAAAGTTTGAAAATTTTCTAAATTTTCGCTATATTTCTGTTTTTTTTTTCATAAATAAACGCAAGTTTTATCGAAGAAATTTTACCAATAACATTAAGTGCAATTTGTCACGAGAAAACAATGTCAGAATAGCCAAGATCCATTGAAGTGTTCCAGAGTTATAACCTCATAAAGGGACAGTGGTCAGAATTGTAAAAAAATTGGTCCGGTCATTAACATGCAAACAACCCTCGGGAGTAAAGGGGTTAAAAGAGAAAACACAGTAGTTTGACAATAAGTGGCTTCACCCAACCACTAACCATGAGTGGAGAAAAAGTTTTGGTGTTATCATTCATATTCTCTGAAAAAGGCCAAAAAGCAAAAATTCTGCCGGGGTATGTAAACTTTTGAGCACAACTGTATATGGGTCATTCATCCTAAAGTTAGAGGCTAATTGATCATAGCAAATAGTCCTTTAGGGCCTGTGGGGAGTAGAATCTGCAGGTCATGGTCCTCCTGTGTGGTGTCATGGTTGCTCCCCACAAGTTATTTTCCCACTTGGAAAAGTAAGAGAAAACAGGGTCTTGCCGCTCCTCCAGTCCCAGGTTCTATTGGCAGGAGATCCAAAAACCTTTGCTGGTCATTATATTGATCCAATAGCATTGCCTCCCTACAGCCACTGCTTTCAGGCATATCAGTTGGCAAAGTATACCCTTAAAGGAACTTGTTTTGCCAGTAGATAAAGCTAGTCTGGTTTGTAAAACCTATTGAGAAATAACATTTTAGGGGCAATTCACCTGTCGAGACCCTGACTTATTAATAAAAAAGAAGTATAACTAGCAAGGGCGTCTCTGGCTTTAGAGGACCTACCACCTTTATTTCAATTGAAATATTGTAATATTGCATTTCTCCTGTGGTGGTGCTGCAGGGAAACTGAACACTGGCTGCTGAATGATCACTCTGATCATTAGAGATCATTTAGCAAAGCATCTTTGGGGGGGCCCCTTCTAACAAACAACTAAAGTGACTTTTGGTGCCATTGGTTTTGACTCATTCCTGCTGACAGAACTTCTTTAAAATAGGAGCAACATGGTGATGATTGGTGGCACGCTGCTGATCATCAGTCAGTGCTGATGTACTATGATTCCCTTGGCTTCACTTGCCATTTATGAATAGTTCAGTAACTGAGACTAATGCCACTTGTCAATACGTTTAATCTATCGTATAAAGCAGCATTTACTCACGAGACAGCTTTCGAAAATGAGAATCCTTGCCGATCATGTAGGGATAGTCAGGCCTAGATACTGTGAAGGTGTAGAGATGCTGCCCTCTAGAGGATATCACCAGAAAAACATGAAACACTTTTTTGTATTTTTTTTTCAAAAAATAGTTGAAAATGTAAAATGTTTGTTTTTACTACAGTGTATCAGGTGAGTCAGGTAAACCCCTATGTAAACTTACACCTGGGTGACCTTTTGGTTCTCTTATACCTCACAGGAAATATAACAATTCTTCTGTGGTTATGTCCATTAGGCCGGGATCACACAAGTGAGAAACACGGACGAGTCTCGCATGTGAATTCCCGGCACTGTCGCCTGCACTCGGAAGCGGAGTGTACGGCTGCATGTATTTCTATGCAGCCGCTTGCTCCGCTCCCGAGTGCAGGCGGCAGTGCCGGCGGGAATTCACATGCGAGACTCGTCCGTGTTTCTCACTTGTGTGATCCCGGCCTTATAGTGTATGAGCCAACTTTACCATGTTCTTCTCCAGTCTAGCAGTCAGTGGTTGTTCTGGTTACATAATGATCACACACATTGACTGAGACCAGGGGCGTATGAAGTTGGTTAAAAAAAATGGGGGTCATGGGGTCATCAGGGGGTATGAACATGGACACATCCACACTTGCATAGCATATGCACTCATGGAGTCCAGCATTCTGTGTTGATCACTTCATGCATGTTGTTGGCAAAGATTATGTAGAAAAAATTATTGCAACTCACATCTTAATGGTTTTGTTTGCTGGACAACAACTTCTAAATAGCTGCACTCTGGGGCAGAAAATAACCCAAAAAGATCATTCTTACCTTACGGACAAGTGCAGCTCATAAGATTTCTCAGCTTTCTCTCCCAGCAGTCACATAACCACTGCAGCCAACCAGTGGTTGCTGATTGGCTGCAGCAATCACGTGAGATAGCAATGTTATGTGATCGCTTGGTAAAACAGCGAGTGAATTACTGGAGTGCCACCGGTCCCAGAGGTAAGTTTGCACTTTTTTATATTCTCCAGACTGGAGCATAATGGACATTGCTTTTAATTATTGATGTCAGGCTGTTTTCCTTCAACCACATTGCCCCCCCCCCGATGTAAAACATCCGTCCCACAAGATGACATCTGTCTGTAGTAACATGTGACAGGATGGCTGGTGGTGAAGAACTCATTAATACCAGCATAGTCCTGTAGTAGGAGTAATAAATCCGTTCATTACATTTATTCCTCCATCACTTGTGAGTGATATTATTGAGAAGTGGAAGGAACCGCAGCAACTCAGCCATGTAGTGGAGACCATGTAATGTTTCAGAGCGAGCAGAGGGCAGAAAAGTCACCAACACTGTGCTGACTCCATAACTGCAGAGTCCAGACCGCCTCTGGTATGAACATTAGCACAAACACTGCACCGGGAGCTTCATGCAGCCTTTCATCGCCAAGCACAATGCCAAATATTGGATGGAATGATGTAAAGCCGCCACCACTGAACCCTGGAGGAGACGTGTTCTGTGCAGTGACGGATAGCATTTCTCTATCTGGCAATTGATGGAGGAGTCTTTGTTTGGTTAATGCCAACAGAATGTTACCCCCCCTGACTGCATGTAGCCCGTTGTACAGTTAGGCGAAGGAGGATAATGCTTATGGGCTTGATATCAGGGGTCAGCCTCGGCCCCTCATTCCCATTGAAGGGAAATCTTAATGCTTCAGCACAATACAGTGTGGACAATTGTAGCTTCCAGCTTTGTGTGAACAGTTTGGGGAAGACCCTTTTCTGTTCTTCATGCCTGTGCCCAGTGAGCAATGTCCATACAGATATAGTTGGGGGAGTTTGGTGGAAGAACATGACCAGTTGCACAGAGCATGAACCTCAGCCCCATCTAATACATTTGGAATGAACGAAAATGGAGTTTGTGAGCCCAGCCTTCCCCCCAACATTATGGTCAGACCTCACAAATACTTTTCTGGATGAAAGGGCAAAAATTCTCCCAGACACTTTAAAAAAAACTTATAGAAATCTTTCTCAGAAGGCCGGAAGTTGTTATATCTGCAGAGGGGATGACTCCATATTATGTCTATGGATATAGAATGAGAGATTATAAAACCTCCTGGAGGTGGAATATGGAGGTGGATATGTGGCGCCCAGCAGGGCTGCTGCAGTCACGGTACTGGTGCATGGTGGTTCCGAGTGCTGGTATGGTCCGGCCGCGGGGCGCATGCCAGTCTTTGTCAATTGTGGGCGTTTATAAAAAAAAAATATTAAAATAAAATAATAAAAAGGTTTGTGACGGCAGTTGGGATGTTCGGCCTGGTATGGCCGGGCACTGATGAGGGTCACTGGGAGTTAGGTGGTGATGGACAGTGCCAGATGATTAACCCTTTCCCAACTAGGGCTGGCTCCCAGGGTAGTTGGAGCAGGGATGGTTCAGCAGAGAATAATCAGCATTAGACAGGGTGATGATCAGTTTGTATCTTTAACTGCAGCTCTGGAAACAGTCCCACAAGCTTCCATACAGTTCACATACAGGGTGTTGGTGAGACCTGCCTGGTGAGGGTTCAGTTTCTCTGCTGTGAGGTTGTGTAGCCTTCCTGCTGCCAATTATACTTTGGTAAACGATTCTTTGGCTCCCCAGGGGTCCAAGATAAACTGAAATATCACATGGTCATAAGTATTCAGACCCTTTGCTCAGTATTGAGTAGAAACACCCTTTTGAGCTAGTACAGCCATGAGTCTTCGTGGGAATGATGCAACAACTTTTTCACACCTGGATTTTGGGATCCTCTGCCATTCTTCCTTGCAGATCCTCTCCAGTTCCATCAGGTTGGATGGTGAACGCTGGTGGACAGCCATTTTCTGGTCTCTCCAGAGATGCTCAATTGGGTTTAGGTCAGGGCTCTGGCTGGGCCAGTCAAGAATGGTCACAGAGTTGTTCTGAAGCCACTCCTTTGTTATTTTAGCGTGTGCTTAGGTTCATTGTCTTGTTGGAAGGTGAACCTTCGGCCAAGTCTGAGGTCCAGAGCACTCTGGAAGAGGTTTTTATGCAGGATATCTCTGTACTTGGCCGCATTTATGTTACCTTCAATTACAACCAGTTGTCCTGTCCCTGCAGCTTAAAAACACCCCCATAGCATGATGCTGCCACCACCATGTTTAACTGTTGGGATTGTATTGGGCAGCTGATCAGCAGTGCCTGGTTTTCTCCACACATACCGCTTAGAATTATCACCAAAAAGTTCTATCTTCATCTCATCAAACCAGAGAATCTTATTTCTCATAGTCTGGGAGTCCTTCATGTGTTTTTTAGCAAACTCTATGCGGGCTTTCATATGTCTGCCACTGAGGAGAGGCTTCCATCGGGCCACTCTGCCATAAAGGACCAACTGGTGGAGGGCTGCAGTGATAGTTGACTTTGTGGAACTTTCTCCCATCTCCCTACTGCATCTGTGGAGCTCAGCCACAGTGATCTTGGGGTTCTTTACCTCTCTCACCAAGGCTCTTCTCCCACGATTGCTCAGTTTGGCTGGACGGCCAGGTCTAGGAAGACTTCTGGTGGTCCCAAACTTCTTTCATTTAAGGATTATGGAGGCCACTGTGCTATTAGGAACATTGAGTACTGCAGAAATTCTTTTGTAACCTTGGCCAGATGTGTGGCTTGCCACAGTTATGTCTCTGAGCTCCTTGGCCAGTTCCTTTGACCTCATGATTCTCATTTTGCCTGACATGCACTGTGAGCTGTGAGGTCTTATATAGACAGGTGTGTGCCTTTACAAATCAAGTCCTATCAGTTTAATTAAACACAGCTGGACTACAATGAAGAAGTAGAACAATCTCAAAGGATCACAAGGAAATGGACAGCATGTGACGTAAATATGAGTGTCTGAGCAAACGGTCTGAATACTTATCACATGGTCATATTTCAGTTTTTCTTTTTTTAATAAAGTTGGAAAAATTTCTACATTTCTGTTTTTTTTTCAGTCAAGATGGGGTGCAGAGTGTACATTAATGAGAACAAAAATGAACTTTTTTGAATTTACCAAATGGCTACAATGAAACAAAAAGTGAAAATTTTAAAGGGGTCTGAATAGTTTTCGTTCCCACTGTATAATCGATCAAGAGCGGGATAGTGGACAGTCTATAGGTAAAGGGTGACAATTTACATGGCGACAAGTGACATGAGTGAAGAATCAATAGAAAAATGTAAAAACCGAGTGTTTTCATATTCTGATAAAAGTTGGAAATCACATTTAAAAAAAAAAATCACACACAAAACATGAAACAAAATGTTTTTAATAAAAAAACAAGGACATACAGACTATAGTAGCAATTGTAACATTAAGACTTGAGTATCAGTGGTACCTTGTCCGGATAGTGGTATAAAACACACACAAAAAAAAAAAAAAAATCGCAAAATAATAATTCATGAATTAAAGGGGTTGGCCACATCCCCTTCTTACATACTACATTCTCCAAAGTGAAATAAAAACCCATTAAACTCTCCTTCTGTACTGTGCCATTGGGTACCGGCACAGGCATCGCTGGAATGATGCCGGTACTCAAGGTGAGTATAAGGTGTTTTTATTTAAAATTGGGAAATGTAGTATCTAAGAAGGGGTTGGCAGAGTATTGGACAAACCCTTTTACATTAAAACATGGCAAATTATTGACCCTTTCATGAAAGCACTTTGTATTACTGGTGTAGATGAAGACCAGAGGACATTAAAGGCCTGGCCTGGGTTGAGTTGGTTCCATCTCTTTTGATAGTGGCTGGCAGGACTTGAGTAGGATTTGCCACCCTAGAGGAACTACATTTCCAACAAACAATAGGGAATTAGTTCAGTATTCATAGGGTGGGTAAATTTAAGGCCTTCCTGTCTCTGTCCTGGATAGTAAGACATTAGTGGGGAACCCTTCTTTTCTCCTTTGGATTTTGTCATTCAGATAAATGAGGCCCAAACAATTTGATTTTTTCTTCCTAAATATAGTGGTTAATAAACTATTAAGCTGGCACCTTTTTGTTGCCACCAGAACCATCATGGTCCAAAATATAGCTGACATGATAGCTTGGGGTAAAAAAAAAAAGCAGAAGGATCATGACATGCTAGTGATGCCATCTATAGGCCTCCAAGTGCATTGCTAGTCATACCCCACCACATGACCTATATTTTTTATATAATACAAACTATGTACAGATCATGTAGCAACTCCACAAAATCACCCACAAAAGCGAGGAGCCTATTAGGGGGCCCAACTGATCTAAATTATGTAGAAGTGGAAAGTTTTATATAAAGAGGTGTGCAAATCTTGACGTATAGTCAGTGGCGTTATGTGGAACCTGAGGGGAGAATTAGAAAAATCTGCAATTTATTTTAACACAATCCTTCCACTTGGTAAAAAGTCCTTCATTTGGTGTAAATATAAATTTAATTGACCTATGCAAAAAATCAGGTGTTGGTGAGTGCTTGCAGTTAGTGGCCACATTTCCACATCACTTCTTTTTAGGCAGGACATTATCCTCGAAGTATCCTTTGTTCGCGATGTTACCAGCCGGGTCGTAGAAGCCGACTGCGATGTACATCCCTTTATTGTCTGTGCTCAGTCCAAAACCGGCCTGGATAGACCCTTTCCAGATCATCTGGGTGAAGTTACCTGGATAATGAAATAGTGGGTGAAAGGAAGAATGGGTACACAAAATAAGAGGTACTTACTGAAACAGTTCCACTCCTGTCCACAGTCCATGTCTGGTATTTCATCTTATTTCTATTAAAAGAGAACTCCAGAAATAGCCCCAAAGCAGATATTAATGGAAATTGAGACCCTGTGCCCAAATATGTTAGACCACTCAGGGACACAGACAGAAAAGGACAATATATGGGCCCTTTACAGCATAATAGCTCAACATAATGCAAAATTCCACCTGCTTTGGAGATGGAAATGGGCCCACTTACAGGACGTACCAATGATATGTTCACTCAGTGGTAAACTTATTCACAGTTTACCTAAATGTCATCATACAATGCAAAATACTACTGTGGAGCCCAGCTGTGACTGAATCCACATCTTCCAGAAGGGTGCACGGAAAGAAGATCCCACTAGAGGTCATTATACACATACACACACGCAGCTCATCCTAAAAGACCAGCAGAGGGAACTGTGATAGGCATATAAAAAGAAGTTTAGTTTCAGTTTAGCTCAGTTCCGTTCAGAGCTCAGCTCTGTGCAGAGTGTGTTTAAGTGGAGTCTAGTAAGAGTGACACAGGGAAGTCAATCCAGCCTAGTCAGAGCTGAATTTAGAAGTGTAGCTCCGTGGAAAGCGTGCCGACGCTTAAAGAGCGGCGAAGAGGCAGCCCACCAACTGCTAGCGTGTGTGATCGTGTAAGGATCCAGGTAGCCGAAGGCGAGTGGAAGTTAATGAGACAGAGGAGCCTTAATAGCTCATCTCAGCAAGAAATACCGGACAACGGGGTCCGAGCCTATAGGGATCTCCACGACCCATTAGGAGAACACGGAGTTCCTGGAGGACTACAAGTCCCAGGAGTACCACAGAGCTGATACGTAATAGGATCAGGAAGACAGAGTCCGGCGAGCAGGTACCTGCAAGTAGAGACTGTGTACTTTCAGTGAGAAGGTCCGATCACAAGATCAGCCAGGTGCAAGACGGAGACCAAGTTAGACCTAGCTACAGGCAGGTCAGGACTTTATCACATAAAGGCAGAGGACAGGAGGCCACACACCTACCGAGTGGAGGAACCTGGATGTGCACCCTTCACCCTACAGTGCTCCGGGGAAGTGCCTGAACGTCTGCAGTAAAGGTACCAAAGTGACTTATGTGTGTGTCTCCCTTATTATCCCTGACTGCCGGGTCCCCATCTGTCCTGCACCTCTGAATATCTGTCTGCCCTGGAGGATCACTCAGCCTTACTTGTGGAAGGCTTAACACCTAGCTGCACCATATTAACCCTCCAGTGGATCTGCATAGCAGCGCTGGTCATCCTGACCAGATACCACAAGTGGCGTCACGAAAACCCCATATCCAGATTCAAGTCACCCGTAAATATCCCACATTACGGTGAGCGCCCAGGGCACGGACCGAGTTGCGCTACCCGTGACATCCCCACAGAAGTAGACGGGCTCGGTGCCGAGTACCCCCATAACCCTGGTTCTTTGTGCGACTCACTACTTTGTTTTCATAGCCCCATAAATTTTAGCTTCACAGTACCCAATTCATTCTAGCATATAGTCCACTTTCAAGCTGTTAGTCAGGTGTCCATCCTTGGCGCACCCTTAAAAAAACAACATTGTGCTGTTGCCAGTTTGTCACTGTTTGGGCACTGCATAGCCTATAAACAACAGAGACTAATTCTGGAAGTCCT
Organism: Oophaga sylvatica; assembly: GCA_033576555.1. Taxonomy (NCBI): domain Eukaryota; kingdom Metazoa; phylum Chordata; class Amphibia; order Anura; family Dendrobatidae; genus Oophaga; species Oophaga sylvatica. The sequence continues at coordinate 119,931,178 of JARQOD010000008.1, forward strand.
CATTGAAGAGATCCTTCCAAAGCTATGGAAAAAATGCAAATTATCTTTACCAAGAGGAAGAAAGCTTTCATAACTGGTGGTCATGCTCCTCCCACCTGACTATCCTAAAGAGAGCTCGAGGAAGAGGCCATGACCAGTGTGTTGTAGTACAAAATTGAACAGTCAGTAACAATCACGAAAATAAAGAATTGGAAGCATTTAAAGAGACCAGGGTGGACAAACAGAGAACTTAATCACTTGCTAAAAAGGAAAAAATAAATGTATATCAAATGGAAAGAGGGAGGCATATCTAAAGAAGAATATAATTTTGTCTGCAAGGGCAGGCTTTAGAAGAGCAAAAGCCAGTAATGAAGCTTGCAAGGGAGACCAAAAAGCAATAAAAAATAATGATGGGGGTATGTCAAAAGAAAAGTCAAAGATGCTATAGGATTTTTAAAGGATGAAAAAGGTGAGGTGGTCAAAAATGATGTTGAGAAGGCCAAACTTTTAAATTCCTATTTTGCATCTGTGTTCTCTAAGAAAGTAATTGTAACACCAACTGATCTTCATGGTGCCATCAAAAGAATAAAAAAAACACACTATCTATAAACTGAGTGATGATAAGGGAACACTTAAGGTACTGCCACACTAAACAATCCCGCTAGCGATCACAATAACGACGCATACTAATGCGATCGCTAGCGGGATTGTTTCTATATCGCTAAGTGCGGCCACATTTAGCGATATAGTTAACGACGCTATCGCCGTTAGCGATCTTCTTAACGACTTTAGCGGTACAAAAGTACCGCTAAATCGCTAAGAAAAGGTGCCACACTAGCGATATATACTTACCCAGCGGGAGCGCCGACGAGAAAATAGGGTCCGGAGCGATTCCAGCGACGAGCGAGATCACAGCAGGAAGCTCGTCGCTGGCAGCTGCCGCACTGAACAACATCGCTAACGGGATCGCTAAATAGTGACGTTTTTTAGCGATCCCGTTAGCGATATTGTTCAGTGTGGCATACCCTTTAGTTAGCTAAGTTAAATCTTCTGGTCCAGATTAATTACATCCTAGGGTCCTGAAAGAGAGAGGATATTGCAGAACCACTAGCCAGAATATTTGAGAATTACTGGAGAACAGGAAAAGTCCAGAAGATTAGAGAAGGGCAAATGTCCCACAAGGCTCTGTCCTTGCCCCAGTGTTGTTCAATATTTTTAGAAAATATCTAAATAAGGGAAATGAAAGTAAGCTAATCAAATTTTTCAGACGATACAAAGCTAGGAGGAATAGCTAACACTACAGAAAATAGAGAAATGATTCAGTAAAACCTAGGTAAGCTTGAAGAATGGGCAGTGACTAATAGAACTGTTTTTAACAGGAAAAAAATGAAAGATTCTACATGTGGGCAAGAAAAATGAAAAGGCCACCTACACAATGGGGGGAATGGAACTAAGCAACAGCACATGTGAAAAAGACTTAAAACTAATAAATGAGTAATAAATCAACAGTGTGATTCAGCAGCAAAAAAGGCATACACAGTTCTGGGATGTATTATGAGAAGCACAGAGTCTAGATAACGTGAAGTAATTATCCTCCTCTACTCCTCCTTGGTCAGACCTCATCTAGAATACCATGTCCAGTTCTGGGAACCACATTTTAAAAAAGAAGTTGAAAACCTGGAGCAAGTTCAGAGAAAAGCTACCAGGATGGTGAGCGGACTGCAAAGTGTGTCCTACGAGGAACGGTTAAAGGATCTTGGAATGTTTAGCTTGAAAAAAATAAGACTAAGAGGAGACTAAATAGCTGTCTACAAATATCTGAAAGGATGTCACAATGTATGTCATCCTTAGTCTCATTTCTACCATAAAACATAAGAAGCAATGGAATGAAACTGAAAGGGAGAAGATAGAGATTAGATATTAGAAAAAAACTTTTTGACAGTGAGGGTGATCAATGAGTGGAACAGGCTGCCACAAGAGGTGGTGAGTTCTTCAATGGAAGTCTTCAAACAGAGGCTGGACAGACATCAGTCTAAGATGATTTAGTGAAGCCTGCATTGAGCAGGAGGCTGGACACGATGACCCTGGAGGTCCCTTCCAACTCTAACATTCTATGATTCTATGTGGATTTTGGAATGTAGGATCCTCTCACCTGATCCGCTCTGGAATCCAGGGGTGCTGAAATTGTACTTCGTATTCTCATTGTACCAAGATTCTCCCACTTCCTTTCCTATGGTTAGAGAACATCCAGTGAGTGACTTTATACAAGGGTAAACAGTGAGGGCCCCTATGTAAGAACATATGGGGCTCAAGGTTCAGCATGGCAATCACTGATCTCTGAAGAAAATTAGGATACATTGATGCAATGGGAACCATTGTAGCCAAACTTGTTGACCTTTAAAGGTTGGTAATTTCTATTTAAGGTGTTGTCTTGCCCCCTCATACCAACAGAGTGGGCCCTACGCAACCGTATATGCTGAACATGAAAGCTAACCTACCAAGATTTTCGTTCATTCTCTGATTTTGCCAACCTGAGATCGCATCAGGGAACGAGCGAATCAGGATTAACAGAACCTACATCCTTCTCTGCAAAATTTTCCTCCAATTTCTGCTACATCTTGTTCTCCAAGACTTGGACTAATAGGGTTCACTTTACTTAAAATTTAAAGTTTTGGTGCAGTTACCCTTTAAATATTAATTTAACCACATACCAGTAGGCAGGCTGGTGTCGGTGCCCCAGCGATACCAAAGGTTCTCCCCATGTTCAGTAGAACTGTTCTGTAGAGCACGGACCCCTACTAGGTGATCCGACCACTTCTGGGCTTCCTGGGTCAGCGACGTGCTGACCTGCAAGGCTCCTGCTCCGTGCGTGCGCCTGTACTTGTTGTGCTCATTTAGTAGATCTTTCCGGAATGTTTTCAGGTCTTTCTCTGGAGATAGAAAATAGTAACAATGGAAGTAACAAGATGTGACTACCACTCTATTTATATTACTCCGAGGTCGGCACAACACCACCCAATCTTTCCAGTAATCCATGTCTCGGATTAAAGGAATTTTATAAGTTTTCTAATAGTTCAAATCATACCAGGAATAGCAATAATATCATTAGGAGCGGAATCCTTCACAAAACCATCATCATCATCATCATCAACAGTAATTTTGGATCCCCGTTGTAGAACGTTACGAGCATAGAACCCAGGATTGGTGATGTTACCACAAGGGTGGTACTGAGCTACGACAATGAACATTCCCTTTCCGCTGGATGCGACTCCAACTCCAATCTCCTTGGATGCCTTCCATACCATCTGGGTGAAATGTCCTGCAGAATGAGCAAAAATTTAAAATGACTGCAAAAAAGAGGTAGTGACAAATCAGTGTCTCTCTCCGCCCAATAAGCATAACAATGTGTTTCAGCTTTGGTAGTGTTCCTTTAAATAATAATCAATAGCATGGGTGAAGGGGAAAAGGAAAATAGTCAGCTCAACAGTCTTCTGCAGGTTTCTCTGATTGAACACGCCCGGAGCCGCCTTGATCAGAGGCGTGGTTCACAATGGAAAATGGAAGAGGAAAAATATCTCCAGTGTGTAATCCAATAAAATCAATTATTTTATTCAAGACATTTATAAATGTATGTGTCAAAAATACAAATGAACAAAGGAAAGGAAGGATGGGGTCCCCATAACAACCAACGCGTTTCAACCTCTTGAGGTCTTAGTCTTCCTTTCCTTTGTTCATTTGTATTTTTGATACATACATTTAAAAATGTCTTGAATAAAATAATTGATTTTATTGGATTACACGCTGTAAATATTTTTCCTCTTCCATTTTCCATTTTAAATAATAATAATTTAAAAAAAGGATGACTGAAGCACAATTGCGTGGCTCACCTTGGCCATCAGATGGCAGCCAAACCAGTAAACATTTAAATACATGCAAAAGTACAGTTGGGTCCAGAAATATTTGGACAATGAAACAAGTTTTGGAATTTTATCCGCTTAACAAAACATATTCAAGATACAGTTATATGATCAATACAGGCTTAAAGTGCAGACTCTTAGGTTTAATTTGAGGGTATTTACATCCTATTTACATCCTAATTGGAGTGAGGATTTAGGAATTACAGCTCTTTAATATACAGCTGCCTCTTTTTAAAAATGGACCAAACCTAATTGGCCTTTTTTTCTCAAAAGCATTTTAATGGGCTGCTTGGGCTATTCCCTGTTAATCCATCATCGATTAAGAGGGTAAAAGGTCTGGAGCGGATTTCAGGTGTGGCATCTGCATTTGGAAACTGTTGCTGTGAACTCACAACATGCAGTCAAAGGAGCTCTCAGTGGAAAAAAGATAGACTACACCAGCTAGACCTTCTGACTGACCAGTTACGGACTCTTGAGGCTAAATGAGCTATAACCCTATCCAAGAGAACACTTAGAGATATAGTTTCAATTTGCTCAAAGTTAAAAGATATTACTATTTACAAAATGGAGAAACTATTACTGTATTGTAGACAAAGATATTATGTTAAAGGGAAAAAGTCCCACACTCTTCTAGCAAAGCAACTTAGGGAAAATGGTTGGAAGTTGTCTATCTGTGCACTTAAAGATAACAAATGGACAATCGTAAATGATCCTGATAAAATTGCTACGATTTTCCATGATTATTTATCCTAATTATACTCTCTTCAGGGTACTCTTCCTTCTAACCCAGAAAAGACGATGATAATTATTCAAACCTTCCTGCAGGAATATAATCTCCCTGAACTTTCCACAGAAGCCATAGCTTCTCTTAGTAAAGCAATCACCCAGTAAGAATTACATGAAGTACTTAAACTACTACCTAACGGCAAATCTCCAGGACCAGATGGACTGACTTATCTATATTTTAAGTCATTTAGTCACTCTATTTAACCAATTTCTTACAGGTTGTCAATACCATCTACTATGCTGCACTCATATTACTCTCATTCCAAAACCAGGGAAGGACCCCCTAGATGGTGCTAATTACAGGCCTATTGCTTTACTTAATGCAGATTTAAAAATCTTCACTAAAGTATTGGCGTTGCGATTGTCTTTTTGGCTTCCTCATCTTATCCATAAGGACCAAGTGGGGTTTATACAATGTAGGCAGGGGGATAATTCAAGGAGGGTAATAGACCTCATTGAGGTTGTAAACAGGATGGAGGGATCAGCACTGCTACTCAGCCTAGACACCAGAAAGGCCTTTGACCGCCGTGGGTGGTCATTTATGTTTGAAACTCTGAACCAATTTGGGCTCTCAGGCTGTCTATCACGGCCCTGAAAAGTCTGTTTTCCCATCCCTCAGCATCGGTTAAACTCCCAAACGCGCTTTCTCGGCCTCTTTTAACTCATAATGGTACCCGGCGTAGGTGTCCCCCCTATTATTTGTTTTATGTATTGAACCCCTGGCTGTTGCCATTCGCCTTGACCCAAACATTCATGGAGTAGTGGTGAGGGACAGGGAGTTCAAATTATTTGCAGATGATGTTCTACTGACACTAACACAACTACATATCACCCTCCCTAATCTGCATGTTCTTCTGGGAAGGTTTAGCCAATTGTCAGGCTACAAAGTGAACAATAACAAAACAGAAGCTCTCCCTCAAAATGTCTCAGATTCTACATTAAATCCACTAAAGGGAAACTATAATTACAGATGGAAAGACACCTCCCTAACATATCTAGGGGTTCAATTGTCCTCTAACTATAAAACATTATACCAGCATAACTTTCCAAAATTATTCCTGGAGCTTAGGCGATTACTTGTCATATGGAACAAGCTTCCACTATTTTTGTTCGGAAGAATCTCAGCTTTCAAAATGACCATACTTCCAAAACTGTTATACCTGTTTGAAACCCTATCAGTTTGTGTCCCTTTTAGGGAACTGCGTAATATCCAATCATTTATTCTTCAATTTATTTGGACACACAAAAGGTATAGGATTAAAAATCAAATTATGCTTGCAAGTAAATCTGGAAGAGGACTGGGTGTCCCTGATATCATCAAGTACTATTAGGCGGCTCATCTTCGGCATATCCTAGTGTGGTCTAATCTCAGGGCATTTTCTAGATGGATGGAGGTTGAGAAACTTTGGTCAGCCCTAGTAAACCCCAACTCCTATCTTTGGGGAACCTCTTCCAATAAGTTAGATTCACACATGCTGGGCCCAATAACCTTTACCAAAACAATTTGGGATCAATGCTCCAAAAAACTCCTACTAGTGTCAGAGCATTCTCCTTTGACTTCATTCCCATTTCATCCAGCGATACCGGATAGTCTGAATAATAGTCAGACAAAGCCATGGTTTAACAAGCAGCTTTTCTGCTTTTAAGATATTATGGATATGCACTCCAGAACCCTGTTACCTTTTAACACGTTATACACCAGGCATAATCTACCGGCTAACTCTCACTACAGATACTTGCAGATCAGACACTATATGCATTCTCTTTATTCCACCTTTAAAGTCTCTTACCCCACATATTTTTAAAGATTGTGTAGAGCAGGTGTTTGTAGCGTCCGCCCGCTGCGGGTCTGTACTGCAGGTAAGACAGCACCCGAGAAACCCCGAGACCTTTACCCCTATACAGGGATCTGGAATTACAGCGAATTACAGCGAAGCCCAGGGGGTAGCTGCCTATAGGAGCAGTGGACCGGAGCAGGAAGGACGCTAGGAAGGGAATAAAAAGTGAGACCAAATGCGTAGTCAGAAGTCCAAAGGTCAAAACCGGGAGGGCAGCAAAGGTACAAAATCGGCAGGCTAAAGAAGGGTCAAAAGCCAGGAAAAAGTCAGAGTCAAAACCGGGCTCCAAGGTATTTGAAGGGCATGGCTACCTCTCACAGGCTCACAGCCTGATGACCTCATCTGGACCGCCCCCAGAACCAGGCCAGATGGTGATGCATGACTGACACTAACCACTTCACCTCTGACAGAAGAGCGAAGCCGGCGCCCACCAGACGCCTGCGCAGGAACCCCTTCTCTGTCACCAACATCACCCACAGGAGAAACATGGCGATACCCAGCGACAGAGGCCTGCGTCAAAGGAGCGGAACCATATGAGGATACCGCTCTCCTATCACCGGCACCACCAGCCGAAGGAGTCCGGCGCCTCCCAGCGGCCGAGGCAGGAACACCAGCCACTGAGTCCAACGGCGACGTGACAGTGTTTCAACCAAGGGCCTTATATCAGATATTTACCAGATATTAAATAATCCTTATCCAGATGAGCACCCTATGAGTAAATGGAAAGGTTTTTGGGGAGAACCTATTCCACCCTGTATTTGGCAGGAGAAACGCTGTTAAAACTTCTACATGTTTCACTTACAGGGAAAACCAGTATAAACTACTCAAACTACTACCTTCCCATATAAACTACTCAAGTTCTGGTATCACACTCCTTCCTTCCTGCATAAACTCAACCCTGCCATACCTAATTGTTGTTGGAGATGTGGGAACGCAGAAGGTGATCTGCCCCATTTGTTTTGGTCATGCCCAAATATTCTAGTCTTCTGCGGATATGTCAAGTACCTGATTTGTAAAGTCACCGGCCATCAGATCCCTTGGGTCCAAAATTTTATTTACTGAATATATATATAATCATTTCAATTATGTTGTAAAGTCAAACAGCTTTTATTACATATCACAACGGCTGCCAGATGTTTGATAGCCTGTAAGTGGAAGTTGATTCATCCCAATCGAACACTGAACTCCAATCGCGAATACAAGATATTAGAAGTATGGAATATCTCACGTTGAATAATACTATTGAGTGTTTCAATACAGTTTGGACTCTTTGGGACACATATTGGGTTCAGAGAGACTACTAATAAAGGCAGCGATAATTAGTTGCTATGGGTTATATTGGGTCATATAATAAGTATAATTTTAACTTCCTCCCTTCCCCCTTCTGTCTCAGTGTCTTTGGTCAGTGTTTTTGTTTAAGCTACATATTCAGATGTAAACATATTACATTGTGCCTACTCAATGTTGTTGATTAATCTGTTTATTGTTAGACATTGCATTCATTTTTGCTATCTTAAGAAATGTTTTCTTGTATAGAATTTTGATTTTCCTTTCTTTTCTGTAAATACTAACTTGAAGTTAATAAAATTCAATTATAGAAAAAAAACTTTCAGTGGAAGAGAAACAAATCATCATTAGGCTGAAAAAAAAGAGGAAATCTATCAGAGAGATATCAGAAATGTTAGGAGTGGCCAAATCAAGTTTGGTACATCTTGCAAAAAAATCAGCGTACTGGTGAGCTTCGAAACTCAAAAAGCCTTGACGTCCACGAAAGACAACAGTGGTGGATGATCGCAGAATCCTTTCCAAGGTGAAGAAAAACCCCTTTGCAACATCCACTCAAGCGAAGAACACTCTCCAGGAAGTCAGCGTTTCAGTATCTAAGTCTACCATAAAGAAAAGACTCCATGAGAGCAAATACAGAGGGTTCACCACAAGGTGCAATGCAAACCATTAATCAGCCTTAAATCTAGTAAGGTCAGATTAGACATTGCCAACAAACAACTAAAGAAGTCAGAGTTCTGGAAAAGCATTCCATGGACAGATGAAGCTAAGACCTATGACGTATAGTTACGTCATAGGTCACCCCCTCTCTTTGATGCTGGCTCTGGTGCGATCCACCCACAGCTGTTAGCATGTTAAATACTGCTTTCAATCTCTGACAGCGGCATTTAACTTGCCCATTCCAAAAGCGAGTCACAAGCTCTGCCA
>JARQOD010000008.1:119940008-119965992 GCA_033576555.1 Oophaga sylvatica
AACAGCTGAAGCAGCCATGTTAACTTTGTGCCAAGGTAAGCGTTCAGTAGCCGAATATGCCCTGGATTTCAGGAGATGGGCTCTTGATACCACTTGGGACACTTCCGCTAAAAAATCTATTTTTCGGAAAGGGTTGTCTCCACTGATTAAGGATGAACTTGCTCGTGCCGACCCTCCCACTGCGTTAGGTGACTTTATCAACTATTGTATCCGTATTGATGCTCGTCTGACTGAACGCAGACAAGAGAGATGGTTCGAAAATAATCGCACTAACCTTTTACTACCTCCCTCCTCAGCTAAGGAACCTTTGAGTAGGATCACAAGGGAACCAGAACCTGAACCCATGCAGGTGGACTCTTTGCAAAGACGGGTTAGTGATGCACGCAAAGAACATCGTATAAAGGAAAATCTATGTTTCCACTATGGTAAGTCAGGGCACTTCATTATAAACTGCCCCAGCCGTTCTCGTAAGACTACTGCAGCAGTCATTCACTGTGAGTGTTGCGAGAGGAGCTCTGTCATGTGCGAGCCTCAGGCTCCAGAGAGATCTGCTGCAAGAGATCTTGATTTCTCGGACTTAAACTCTGTTAGTTCTGGGGACGATGACGGTATAAACGCTGCAATTTTTCAAGTTTCCTCAGCGGTGTCCCAGCTGAGTTGTAAAAGAAACAATTCTCATTGCTTCCTTTCCATCAAACTCTGGGTTGACTCAGTCTGGGTGTCTAGCTCTGCTATGATCGACTCAGGAGCAAGTGGAAATTTTATGGATATCTCCTTTGCTCTGAAAAAGGGGATACGTTCAGTGAAGAAGGCTACTCCAGTACAGATGGAGACTGTGGATGGCTCTCTACTGACTTCTGGACCAGTGGATCAAGAAACAGAGCCTTTGGGTAAAGATCATCAGGAGAAAATGTCTTTTTTGCTTATCTCTTCTCCCCACTTTCCCATCATTCTAGGGCTACCATGGCTGCAGGCGCAGAATCCTACGATTAACTGGGAGACCAAGGAATTACACTTTCCGGAGAAACAGATGAGTCAAGGAGTTTCAACTTGCTCTGTTCCTAAAGGAACCATGTCAGTCCCTGAACTACCAGCTGTATACCAGGACTATGTGGATTTATGTGACAAGAAGAACGCTGATCAGCTTCCTCCTCACCGTCCATATGATTGTCCAATTGAATTATTGCCCGGAGCCGAGATACCTTTTGGTAAGATCTACCCCCTAGCGGGGCCCGAGCTAAAAGCTTTGAAGGATTATATAGACGAAAATTTAGCCAAGGGCTTCATACGCCCCTCTTCATCTCCCGCAGGTGCACCCATCTTCTTTGTGAAGAAGAAAGATGGATCTCTGAGACCCTGCATAGACTATAGGGAACTCAATAAGGTTACTATTAGAAACCGTTATCCATTGCCTTTAATCCCTGAGTTGTTGGAGAGAGTGCGGCATGCCAAAATTTTCTCTAAACTGGATCTCCGTGGGGCCTATAACTTGGTCCGTATTAGACCTGGGGATGAATGGAAGACTGCTTTCAGGTCACGCTATGAACACTTTGAATATCTAGTTATGCCTTTTGGTCTGAGTACCGCCCCAGCCACTTTCCAACACTTCGTGAATGATATCTTCAGGGATCTCCTAGATACATTTGTGGTGATTTATCTGGATGATATTCTAATTTTTTCTAACTCCACAGAGGAACATCATGGACATGTGAGAATGGTCTTAGAACGCCTAAGACAAAACCATCTCTACATCAAACTTGAAAAATGTGAATTCCATAGGACCGAAATTCAATTTCTGGGGTATGTACTATCTATGCAAGGGATTAGTATGGATGGAAGCAAGACCCAAGCCATCAAGGATTGGCCAATTCCTAGAAATGTGAAGGAGGTGCAGCGTTTCATCGGGTTTGCCAACTTCTATAGACGTTTCATTAAGAATTTTTCTGAGGTAGTGTCACCTATCACCCAACTTACCCGGAAACAGTCTAGGTTCTCCTGGACCCCGCAAGCTCAGGAAGCATTTTCCTGTTTAAAGGATAAATTTACCACCGCACCTATCTTAGTACATCCCAACCCCGAGCTTGCCTTCATAATAGAGGTGGATGCTTCAGACTGTGCCGTTGGAGCTATACTCTCTCAGAGAACAGGTGAGAAGAATGTCTTGCATCCCTGTGCCTTCTTTTCCCAGCAGTTGTCTTCGGCTGAGAGGAACTACGATGTGGGCAATAGAGAATTGTTGGCCATTATTGCCGCCTTCAAGGAATGGAGACACCTTCTTCAGGGAGCTGCACAGCAAATAGTCGTCCTGACAGACCGTCGTAACCTTGAATTTATCAGGTCGGCTAAGTGCCTGACTCCTCGCCAGGCTCGCTGGAATCTTTTCCTAAACCAATTTAATTTTGTCATTTCTTATAGACCAGGATCGCGCAATGGAAAGGCTGATGCACTCTCTAGGATTCATTCAGCAGAGACACGTCCACTTACTCCTCCTAAGACTATTCTTCCTGACTCTAGATTCCTGGGAGTGATTCATAATCAAGACCTACTTAAGGACATCAAGGAAGCATACCATGCGGATTCTTTGTTGGCTCAACCCCCAAGGGACGTAAGTCTTGTCTTTAAGAATGGTGTGTGGATTCAGGGACAACGTCTGTATATACCTGAAACAGTCAGATTGAGAGTATTGCAACTCATCCACGATTCCAAGATAGCCGGGCATAGGGGAATTCTAAAGACACAAGAATTTCTTTCTCGTTTCTTTTGGTGGCCCACTTACAGGAAAGATGTCTTAAACTATGTCACTTCATGTGTAGTCTGTGCTAGATGCAAAACACCTCGCTCCTCACCAACTGGTCTGTTGCAACCTCTTCCCACCCCGTCCCGCCCGTGGGGATCCATTTCTATGGACTTCATTGTGGAGTTACCAACCTCTCAAGGGAAGAACACCATTCTAGTGGTGGTTGACCGTCTAACAAAGGCAGCTCATTTTATCCCTTGTGTCGGCTTACCCACTGCAAAACAGACATCAGACTTGATGATTAAGAATGTGTTTTGCTTACATGGAGTACCGGATGAGGTCATTTCGGATCGAGGGGTGCAATTCACTTCAAGGTTTTGGCAAAATTTCTGTGCAGCATTGGACATTAAAGTAAACCTTTCTTCTGCTTTTCATCCCCAGACTAATGGACAGACAGAACGAACCAATCAGACCCTGGAGCAGTATCTCCGCTGTTTTATCTGCCACCTACAGGATGATTGGGTGAATCTACTTCCACTGGCTGAGTTCTCTTATAACAACTCTCAGAGCGCCTCCACTAAGCAGTCTCCTTTTTACTCCAATCTAGGTTATCATCCTAACATTCTTCCTCGATTTCCCATAGATACGCCCTTGCCGGCAGTGGCTGAAAGAATCACTTCTTTACAAAAGAATATGGATCTTCTAAAGGAAAATCTAGAATTGGCTCAGGAAAGGTACAAGAAAGCAGCAGATAAATTTCGTAAACCTGCACCAGCTTTCAAGGTAGGAGATTTGGTCTGGCTGTCAACCAGAAATCTTAAATTAAAGATTCCATCGTCTAAATTGGGACATAAGTACATTGGACCTTATAAGATCAATAAGATTATAAGTGCTGTTGCTTGTCGTCTTCAACTGCCCAGAACTATGAGAATCCACCCTGTCTTTCATGTATCCCTACTAAAGGCTGCAACACCCAATACGTTTCCTGGACGTTCTTCTCCTTGCCCTGACCCAGTGCTGGTCGATGGTCAGGAAGAATTTATGGTGGAAAGGATTCTAGATTCCAGGTTGTACAGAAATCAGTTGCAATATTTGATTAAATGGCAGGGCTACCCAGTGGAGGACAACTCATGGGAACCAGTCAATAATGTAAATGCTCCTCGCCTGCTCCGCCAGTTTCATCAGAGGTACCCTGACAAGCCTGGTCTGAGGTCATCCGGAGGTTGTCCCTAAGGGGGGAGTAATGTAAGGTTCTTTGTCTCTGTTGACATGTTCCTTGAAACTCAGTTTTCCGTCGGCCATTTTGCTTTCTGTCTTTCTGCAGCTCTTGCCCTCAGTTAATATGGAGTTTCCAGTTTTCATGTTCCCGCCCTGATTCTTCCCTCTTGCTTCTTAAGCAGCCTCAGCTGAACAATCAGTGCTCCTGAATCAAGCCTCAGTCAGTCTGTGACCTGACTCCTGGAAGCCTTGGACTTGTACTCCAGCTATTCCCTACTGAGGAACCTTGGAACACTTTTGGACTCTGGAAACCTGCTGTTTGGTGAATCCATGTTTGCAGAGGAATTACGGTACAGAGAAGAGATCCTGAACCTGCTTTGGAGATTTACTGTAGTGCTTGAAGTTACTCTGGCCTGCTGTGTCTCCTGTCGCTGTTCCTGCAAACTGTGTGAACTTTTCAGCATGCTTGTATGAAGTAATACAAGTCATTTCATTTCAACCTATGTCTCCTGTGTTTTCCTCGCACCCAAGCACAAGACGCTATAGGAACTGTACACTATACATGACAAGCTGAAACATTGAAGATTTGTATTGCCTGTTACTATGTGGTTTATGAAGCAATAAACCTAAGGACTTTTTGCATAAGAAAGTGTCTCCTGATTTACCTCTGAAGCAGCCGATTGAGTGAAACCTTACACTGTATAGAGGTAGGCTCCACCTGGTCCGCTCGCCCGGGGCCCTCGGTGCCACAATCCAGAGGGTCCATTCTTGGAGGCTTGCGAGCTGCAACACTAACTCAGGATCAGTACAGGATCAGTGATGTATGTACACAGTGACTGCACCAGCAGAATAGTGAGTGCAGCTCTGGAGTACTGTATAGGATCTAACTCAGGATCAGTACAGGATAAGTAATGTAATGTATGTACACCGTAACTGCACCAGCAAAATAGTGAGTGCAGCTCTGGGTATAATACAGGATGTAACTCAGGATCAGTACAGGATCAGCAGTGTAATGTATGTACACAGTGACTGCACCAGCAGAATAGTGAGTGCAGCTCTGGAGTATAATACAGGATGTAACTCAGGATCAGTACAGGATCAGTAATGTAATGTATGTACACAGTGACTGCACCAGCAGAATAGTGAGTGCAGCTCTGGAGTATAATACAGGATCAGTAATGTAATGTATGCACACAGTGAGGAAACATGGAAAGGGAGGGTGGAGAATCTCAACGTCGGAATCCATATTCAAAGAGGTAGCATAAATAATGCTGGAGGGTACCAATCATGCTGGTGAACACAGCACTGGATAACATGAAAAGAGGTTTCTGGTACAAAGTGCACCCTTAGTCACCCTTGCACCAGAAACACGTCAGGTTGTATTTATGCGTTGTTTATTTTAACTATAGACTAAAATAAACTTCTTTGAATTATGAATGGAATGCTATCTACGAATCCTCTTTTCCTGTTATGTACACAGTGACTGCACAAGCAGAATAGTGAGTGCAGCTCTGGAATATTATACAGGATGTAACTCAGGAGCAGTACAAGTAATGGTCCAGACAGGCCGTTTTCAGAACATTGCATGATTGTTGTTCAATACCCATACAGCATTATGATGTTGGCAGCACATCCACTGTTTGCACAGGGTGATGTGCTGCAGTTACTGATTTTTATGGCTGTATGAAAGAGTCAATCACCCAGCGAATGAGCGTTTAGCTCATTTGTCAGGTGATCACCGACCAATTTATGTAAGATGATAATCAGGAAGGAGTGGTTTTTCTAATTCTCACTGCACGCTGAACACATCAGCTCTAAAGTCAGTGCAAAGTCCTACTGATTGCGGTCATGATCACTAGCATATCACAAATTCAAAGGTCGGTTAAGAAAATAAATGCTATACCGCCAGCGAACTAGCAGCTGTATCTTGACCCTAGTGCTTATGAGGACCAAAAGACTACTGCAATATAAGATTCCAGTAATATAAATGGCACATGATAATTGGGAAAGGCTACAGACTTTTGGACTTAGGAGCTTCATGTTACACCACTTACCTGCAGATCATTTCCATCTTTACATAATTTTTATGCCATAATTATAGTTTACAAATCAAATACATTGAAAAATATGCAAATTGCATTTATAATTAATTGTTGTTGCTGCATTAAGGAGCACGGATTTATAATAAGTCTCCCATTTTTAAGGGACATATACAGCACTACACAAATTATTTTAACTGAATCAGCTCTCTTCTTTATAATGAGAGGGGCGCTGTTTCATTGGGGTCTATACAAGTTTCTTGCTCAGAATTGTGGTGAAAAGTGGTACTGCAAGTGAAAGAAGTAATTGAAGCCACACAAAGATGTGCCCTTGGCCCTAACCATTACATGGTACCTAATGCACAAATCGGGAACAGGGAATTAAAATGTGTATCGTCCTGTGTAGCAGAGGTGTCTTAGACTTTTGATAGATATTATTACTTGCAGGGTGATTTTTTTCATACATATTAAGTACCGCATATACTCGAGGATAAGCCGCGTTTTTCAGCATATTTTTTTGTGCTGAAAACGTCCCCCTCGGCTTATACTCGAGTCATTGTCCCAGAAAATGGAGGGGGAGCAGCGGGTCACAGGAGGTAGGAGCCGGCGGCTGCGGCTAACTCTCGTGCCCACAGCTAAAGAGAAATGAATATTCACTGCGCTGGAAGTGAATATTCATTTTTCTGTAATAGCACACACAGTGTCAGCCGCAGCCACTAGCTTGCAGTAGCGGCCGGGCGGTCACGTGTGCCCGCTACTTAAGAGAAATGAATATTCACCTCTCTCCACTCCCATAGGCGTGGAGCGCAGTGAATATTCATTCCCTTAAGTAGCGGGGACACGTGATCGCCCGGCCACTGCAGCTGCTGCTACTGGAACAAGATTCTGCGAGGGAGTGCAGGGACGGTAAGTGGGATGGTTTATTTTTTTATAATGCTTTTCTGATGGGGGCCATACATACAAGGATAGGGATGAGGAACCATGCATACAAGAATGGGGATGAATGTGCCATGCATACAAGAATGGGGATGAAGGGGCCATGCATACAAGGATGGCGATGAAGGAGCCATGCATACAAGGATGGGGATGAAGGGGCCCATGCATACCAGGATATGGATGAGATGGCCATGCATACAAGGATGGGGATGAGATGGCCATGCATACAAGGATGGGGATGAGATGGCAATGCATACAAGGATGGGGATGAGATGGCAATGCATACAAGGATGGAGATGAGATGACCATGCATATATGGATGGGGATAAGTAGACCATGCATACAAGGATGGGGATGAGGAGGCAATGCATACCAGGATGGAGATGAGGGGACAATGCATACCTGGCTTATACTCAAGTCAATACGTTTTCCCACATTTTCGTTGCAAAATTAGGTGCCTCGGCTTATACTCGAGTATATATGGTACTTAAAATTTGCACTTTATTAATAAATGAGCTGTATATTGGTTGAGCAGTACATGCGCCATAAATACCATGCTAAACAGTTCTAAACATACTGGTTAATATATGCTGGACTCTCACCTGTGTTGGACTGGAAGCCAGGCTTGCTAAAATTGTAGTCTTTTATCTCGTTGTACCAGGTATCCACAACCTCAGAGCCTGAAGAATTAGAAAAAAAAATAAGCGTCTTGCGTCTTCAAAAGGATAATAGTGTGGATTTTGTGGTATTATAGGGACTCAATGTTATTTTAGGACTTCAGAAATGAAGTCCAACCCCTTTCTTAATTAAAGGGGTATAACATTTCCTAAACGTGCCACAAAATTTCAGAAACATTTTTTTGAAAAAACATTGGAAAGAAGTTATCTTTCTGATGGCAATTTCTTACCAGACGCATCCCTCACATTTGAGTTCCACTTGTACCACAGGTTCTCGCCATGGTTGGTGTTGCTGTGCTGTAGTGCATTGATTGACAGAAGGTGGTCAGCCCATTTCTGACTAGATTCACACAATTCCCTGGTCAGCTGTAGAGGTGGTGCCCCATGTAATCGGCGATACTTATTGTGGGTGTCCAATGCTTCTTGCTCAAAACTGCTAAGTTTTATTGCTGGAAAATAGGACAATACGTAATGATGACCGCAGCGATAAAGCAGGTAATCTCCACCTTGATCATTAAGACGTCAGACACTGGGAAGTTCATGACATAATGGAGTAAAGTTAGGGCTCATGAAGGCATCTGTGAAACTCGGTCTGAGCACAGACTGTCTCCAGTATTCTCTCTAAATGGAAAGTCTTATGGTATTAGTGGCCTGGTGAGGCCAAAGACTTTTGAGAACATAGTAGCCGGCCAAACTTTGCTTAGTGTGATCTTTAAAAAGCTAAACTTTGCTTAGGCTAGTTTCACATTTGCGGTTGAATCCGCAGCATATGTTCCGCAACCTGAAACGCAAGATAAACAGCATGGAAATGCATGCAAACACAGCGCTTTTTAGACGCATTAGGTTACGCATGCGGTCAAAAAAACGCCGCGTTTGCATGCTTTTTTATGCGTTTTGAATGCATTTGCATTTTTTATGCGCATGGTGGAAAATTTTACAGGAGAAAAATCTAGATAAACAGACACCGCCAATGGGACAACAGTGGGCGTGTGTTATGGGATAATCTTTATATAGATCTTTAGGTTTTGCTCCTGTATCCTGTGTCACGATGGATCTTCGCTTGGAGAGCTTTTATTTCAACCTTGATTTAAGTATAAAGCTTTCTCGCCTATGCGTTTGCTTGTGAGCAACAAAGAAATAGAGAAAGACAGAGAAGAATACGGTGTCGGCGTTATTGGAGACACCCCATTATAGAAATCCGGGAGAGCCATGGAGCCTACCACACGCTATACAGCGAGCTCAATGTCAACCCGAATAAATTTGCTAGTGTATACTAGGATGTCTCAAGAGACCTTCCGGGATCTGCTTGGTCGTGTCCAAGGAGCCATCAGGAGACAGGACACCCAGCTCCGTAGAGCGATTCCTGCACAGGAACGTCTCCTGGTCACATTAAGGTACGTAATAATTATAAACAAACGCCAGTCATAATTATTCTTGTTCTGCCTTGGATTTTTTTTTCTCCTTTATCTGTTTAGCTTCTTAATTTTTTTCTTTCTCTGTTTCGCAGATTCCTTGCTACGGGAGAGACCCTATCATCGCTCCATTTTCAGTACCGGCTAGGAATTTCCACCCTGTCTGGAATTGTTGCGGACACCTGCCGGGCTTTGTGGAACGTTCTCCGGGATGAATTTATCCCCTTACCCACTGCGGAAATGTGGCAGGAAATTGCCGACAAATTCTGGCTAGTGTGTAATTTCCCCAACTGTGTGGGAGCAGTGGATGGAAAGCACATACGGATTACCAAACCCGCCAGATCTGGATTGGAGTACTTTAACTACAATAAATATTTTTCTGTAGTGCTCATGGAAATAGCAGATGCGGACTGTCGCTTTATCGCAGTGGACATTGGAGCTTTTGGCCGTGGCAATGACTCCCAGACTTTTAAGAATTCTGATATGGGGCGACTTCTGTACGGAAAAAAAATAATTTACCCCTGCCGCGACCTCTCCCCAACACTCAAGGCCCACCTATGCCATTTGTTATGGTTAGGGATGAGGCCTTTCAGATGTGTGAAAAACTTCTGAAGCCATACTCCAGTCGGGACTTGAACCACACTAAAAGAATTTTTAACTACAGACTGACCAGAGCCAGAAGAACTGTTGAGTGTGCCTTTGGGATTCTTGTCTCAAAATGGCGCATTCTTGGGACAGCCATTAATCTAAAAATGGAGACAGTCGATGAGGTGGTCAAAGCCTGTGTGGTTCTCCACAATTACATAATGGTTAAGGAGTGACCCAACATTGAACTGGATGAACCAGTTGCAAACCCATTGCCAGATTACCAGCATCACCCTCTGCTTTCAACAGTTGAAGTTGCCCACATGAGGGACCAATTTGCTGCCTATTTTTTTTCTGACATTGGACATGTTACATGGAAAGATAATATAGTGTAAAATGTTCTGTTGGGTTTTAGGTCTGTACCAGTCATGTTTAAAATGTTCCTCATGTTTGTTGTTAATAAACTGCGTGTTTTGATACCTGTACCAAGTCTCCTATGTCTTTCCTCTGAAAACCATTTATTATGTCAGTGGTAGGGTAGTTGACGTCATTACATCCTGCGTCTCTTCTGCAGTATCTATTGGACACAGACTGAAGAGACAATGGAGGTATAATACAAAGCCGATCTATACTCACCAGGTCATGTGTCAGGAATAGTGAGTTCATGATGCACAAAACCCAGCATCCTGAATTCACTATTTCTGACACCTGTCCTGATGAGTATAGATATGCCTTGTATCACCTCCATTGTCTATTCAGTTTTTGTGAAATAGATTAGTTGACCGAATAGACAATGGAGGTGATACAAGGCATATCTATAATCACCAGGTCACATGTCAGAAATAGTGAGTTCATGATGCACAAAACCCAGCATCCTGAATTCACTATTTCTGACACCTGTCCTGCTCAGTATAGATATGCCTTGTATCACCTCCATTGTCTCTTCAGTCTGCATCACATAGATTAAGCAGACTGAAGAGATTGTGGAGAAACTACAAGTAATATTCGTTTTTGACAACTCAGAGCTCCATACCAAACACAAGAAGCAAAGCTGCAGTGTTCTACTTGTCACTCCTGGAGCTATGAGGTGTAAAAAACAAAGAGAACGGCGCTGTGTGTGTGTAGTTGGCGCACGGTGGGTGTTGCCGGCGGCGAAATACACAAAAAAACAAACAGTATTGAGGGCCAAACAAAATAAAATTAATTTACAAAAAAAAAAAATTAACTGCGGCGGCTTGGGGTAAAGTGACGGAACTGGGGGGTGTTAAGTTGGGACAACAGACAGGGTAAAGACGACGCAGGGGTTGCAGGGGAAGGAGCGCTGAAACTAGTGGGATCAGGGAGGTCAGGGATGAGATTGGAGGCATGGGACAGGAGAGACACACTGGAAGGGTGAGACAAACCTGACCTCACAGACACATTGGGAAGTGAGGGGGGAGGGTGTGCAATAGTACACGCCTTTTTCTTGAGTTGGGATCTGTGCTGGTGTCTGGGGAGCCTCGGGGGTGGCTTCTCCCTGCGGCCCAGTGATGGTGGCCAGCCTGTCAAGGTCCGGGTGCTGCTGCTGCATGCTGGTGGTGGAGGTCATGCCATGGTCCTGCTGCTGCTGGGACCTAGTGATGGTGGCCGACCTGTCAAGGTCCAGGTGCTACAGCTGCATACTGGTGGTGGTGTAGGTCATACCAGGGTCCGGGTGCTGCTGCTGCTGCTGCTGCTGGGACCTGGTGATGGTGGCCGGCCTGTCAAGGTCCAGGTGCTGCTGCATGCTGGTGGTGGTGTAGGTCATACCAGGGTCCGGGTGCTGCTGCTGGTACATGGTGATGGTGGCCGGCCTGTGAATGTCCGGGTGCTGCTGCGGCATGCTGGTGGTGGTGGTGGATGAGGATGTCCAAGCAGGAGCAGCACTTGGCATGGTGGTGGCAGTGGGCTGTCCAACAGCACTCGGCATGGTGGTCGCGCTGTAATAGTGTCTGGCAGGGCTTGGAATAGTGGTGGCCGTGCAGTGGTATGCAGCAGAGCTCGGCATTGAGGCCAAGCGTGTCAGTGTTGGCACAGGTGGAAATGCCACCACTAACTGCTGTAAATACCGACTCTGCTGCATAGCCTGCATGTAAGCAGCATTGCAGGCCTGCATGACAGTCAGCTGGAGATCAGGAGTAAGTGTTCCGACATGCCCCGTTCAATCTGATTGAAAAAATTATGAGATGGCCTCTGGAGGTTGGCTTTCAGATGGTCAAGGCTTTGCTTGACATCCTGGATAAGAGTCTGCATATGGTTGAAACCACTATCCAGTCTGTCTCCCATCACCTTGAGGCCATCATGAAAGATCAAGCTCAAGTGAATAAACTCAGGCATCAGTGTCCTGTCCGAGGCCTTCTGCAGCTGGCGGAAATAGCCCGAAAAACCAGTGGCAGAGGCCTGGGACAGGGGAAGACCTGATAGACCAGCTTCCTGGGCTCCAGTCTGTGTTGCTGGCCCACTTGCTGCTGCGCTGTTGGATGGCTGTGACAGGTGGCTGTTCGATGAAGGAAAGCTCCAGAACCAGGCTCAAGGGTGCTGCTCCAGGTGCTGTGAAAAGAAAAGAAAAACATTAGTATCAAACATTTAGAATAGTAAAGCGCCAACTCCTGTAGAATAGATAAAGACAGATTAGTCAAAACAACACAGTCCAATACACCACAAAAATACTTACGTTCTCTGGGCAAGGACCGGTCTCAAAAATGCCAGCATGCGGTGGTATTTATATTTTCTGATCCTTGCTCCAGAACCACTGGGAAACCGGCTCTACTGGCGAAGGTCCTTGTTGAAGCGATCCTTCATCGACTGCCAACGTGTTCTGACTTTGAGCACTGTTAAAAAAAAATGGTTAGACAATGCACTTTTGGCCAGGATCACACAACTGTGTTTCATGACAGAAACTCTCAGGAGTGTGATCTCAGCCAAGGTCACTGCTGCATCACACCGCATTGCAATACTTACGAAATGCCTTGCGGACCCGAGCCGGGGCGTTGTCCCATCCATCCATCATCGCTTGGGCCACCTCATTCCATAGTCGCCGGATAGTCATGTTGTCCGAGTGCTGCGGAACCTGGGTGTCCCACAACGGGACTCGCTCATTTACCAGGGATATCAGGATGTCGTTGTCAATGAGGTCTTCATCCCGTTCTGGAACCTAGAAAAGAAAGAAAGACATTACCGTTGGAGAGATAAAAAAAGGAAAAGAAAGAAAACAGAGACAGAAAACAGGCAAGAATAATAAGTGAAGAAAAAAAAAAATTGGCAAGACAAAAAAGGTAAAGAATAAGCAAAGTGAAATAAACAGGCAAGAATAGTACAGTCGGGATACAATAAACAGAGTACAATCAGTCAGGTATACTTACACGCCGCCTTGCCACACGAACTTGTCCATGTTGCTCCTGCTCGGCCTCGGCTGCAGTTGAAGAACTGTTCTGAAAAAGAAAAAAAAAATTTTTTGCCACATGTGTAGATGTGACAGAGAATACTTACCAATCTGAAGAGGTGAGTACTCACTTCACTTTCCTGTCCACCATGTTCAGGGCCAGGACGCTCCTCTGAAGATGAAGACATTCTGATGAATGGTGCAAGAAAAAAAAAATTAGTACTACATATAAAGATAGAAAAAAGAAAAGACAGACATTGGCTTTTATACTCACATTGTCCAAAGTAGAGAGTCTTCACAGGTTCAGAGCTTCTTGTTCCCAGTCTGCAGAGTTGCGGACTGCAAATGCCCACTCCCTGTTTTTATCTGTTTGTGTGTGGGGGGTGGCTAATTAGTGTCTAGACAGGTTTACTCTGGAAAAACACATGCGTCGTCAAACGCAAACAAATGCATGTGCTTGCGAACACATGCGTTCTCATAGACTCAAATGCATTGTTTCAACGCATTCCTTCCACAAATAACTGCATATGTTTTTAGGTGGACAATTGACGCCTCCAAAATTGACACATGTTGCGTTTTCCGCGCCCAGGTGCCGCCGAAACGACGCATGCGTCGTCAAACGCGGCAAAAAGCATCCAATCGCATGTACCTGCGGCATCAATGTTAAAGATAGGAAAACACGATGCATGCAGAAGTTTGCGGCATAAACGCTGCGGACTCAACCACAAATGTGAAATCAGCCTTACTGAGGAACACAAGACCAGATTGTACAGTAGCTTAACTTTTACAAGCAATTAGGTTGGAGAAAAGTCAAAAGAGTTGACCAAGATGGATGAAGACAACCAAAAAGTGAAGGACTATTAAAGAAGTCTGAAAACCCAAAAGAAGACAGGACATTTTGAAAAAATTATGTCCACATGGTCAACAAGAAATTGGACCATGCATACTCTCTATGTCTGGTCTCATTTCTTGTTGAAGTCACTGGACAAAGTCTTCAAATTTAGGAACATTGCACTGGTGACAAAGACACAACTCGTACATAATCTGGTCTTTTCTGTCGTAACATATGTACGCAAAACCTGAACGATAAAGAAGCAAGACAGAAAAATCGACACCTTCGAAATGTGGTGCTGGAGAAGGATGTTATCAGCACCATGAATGGCTACCACTTGCCAACTTTGGACAAATCGTATGAAGAGAGCAATCACTGTAAAAGGACATCATGGTAGGAAGAATAGAAGGAACAAGGAGAAGAGGAAGACCAGCAACCTGATGGCATGATACAATCAAAATAATGGCGGGTAAGACCCTGTTGGACCTATCTAGGATTGCACAAGATCAATCTTTCTACAGATTGTTCATCAAGTCATCATGGCTCGAGATCCAGCCAAAGGCCGTTAAATAAATAAAGACCCTTTCTCTAATGTAATGTCCCACCAATCTGAGCTTCTTACCTTGCCTGCCAAATCCTGTTGTTGGCTTTCGATCATTTGTCTTCTCTGGTTCTGATGACTTGTTAGCACTTGGTTTCCACTGGTTGCCAGGTCCATCATTATCGGACACTGATGGGGCAGTTCCTGAGGGCAGGACGTTCTTTTCAAAATAACCAGGGTTTGTGATGTTTCCTGCCGGATTATACTGTCCCACCACAAAGAAAAGACCATTGCCATCCGTGGCGACACCAACCCCAACTTCTTTTGAGTCTTTCCAGACGACTTGAGTGAAGTGACCTTCATCAAAAAATACATGGGCCAAATAAGTGAGGAGAAAAATCAAACATATGTAGTCAAAAAACCTTCAAGGGTTGATTTGTGATTTACCTGTGTTACCACGGAAACCTGGCCTTGCAAAATCATAGTTCTTTATTTCGTCGTACCATGAGTCAACGGCTTCCTGACCTGTGGGATGACAGACAAGATTTTAGATGTTACTCTGCGGCCACAATAAGTTGATTGGAGAAACTCGTCATAGTGTGACGGCTCCCAGAAGGAGTTGAATAATGTTCCAAAGGCACAGGGCTCTGTTGTAATCGTCCCCCTAGACAATAAATTATATATACAGTACAGAACTTCTCAATATTTCAGTCTAAGCAAGAAAGAGCATTAAACTTAAAAATTTGGTGCCCCTTGCCCTATAATCACCTTCATTTTGTCTGAAACAGGTTAGTGGTGACGGAAGTTTCTGCTGTAGAAAGATGCCAACCAGTCAGACCCTAGTGCATTATGCTCTGCCTGATTGAGGGATAGTAAGACAGTGGATCACAAAAATTGGCCAAACCCATGATTTACGAGACTGACTGACCTATGTGTATGGAGATTTGGCCAACTTACCCGAGATCGGGAATTGAAGCTTGTGGGAGATAATTTGCATATTCCTGGTGCATTATTTGAAGAGTAAAGAGTCACCATGAGTCTGAGGATCTTTGGGTGTAGCTGGATCTAGCTGAATGGAGGAAATCATCAAACCTTTATGGCAATTCCACAGAAATTCATTTTGTTCAATATAGAGAAGGAGATTACCCATATGGTGTGCTGCAATGTGTGCTAGTGCTATATGTTTACAGACTTGCCAGAGGAAAACTTTATGTGCCAGAAATGCAAGCTTGTGACTCTGTTAGGGGAAAAGGTGCAAAATCTTTAGAAGAGAATAGCTACAATGAAGCTCATCAAAGAAGGTGAGGATATCCTTGACAGAGCAAAAGAATGTCTTCAGAATGTTGCAAGAGAACTTTTCAGTGTTCCTGCAGAAGCTAATAACAGAGTAGAAATAAGTGTTCAGAATGTTCGAAGTGAAGCACCTTTCAATATACCTACAGAACAAGAGAATTGGAAGCATGTGACCCAAAAAAGCAGGAGGATGAGGAGGCAGTCAGCAGCCATACTGCTAAAGAACGGCTACCAGACTCTCACACAGAACAACTATGAAAATGTACATCAAAAAAGTGATTTACCCACAAAGAACACTCCAGTAAGAAATCAGAGGCCTCTTGAAGGGAGAAAAAGAAGCACTATGGTGAAGAAGAAAAGGAGAGTGGTGGTTGTATGGGATTCCCTACTGAAAGGATAGGGAGCCGCTATCTGCCGACGAGACATTACCTCACGAGAAGTGTGCTGTCTTCCAGGTGCCCAAATGAAAGATGTGTCTAATAGGGTATTAAGACTCTTCAGTGCTACAGACAACTACCCAGGTCCACTAATACATGCAGAACAAATGACACAGCAAAAAAAGACCTAGAAACTGTATGCAGAGACTTTGAAGACCTAGGCCGGAAAGTGAAGGTAATGGGAGAGCAGGTCGTCTTCTCATCCATACTCCCAGTGGATGGACATGGACCAAGGAGATTGAACAGGATTCTACAGGTGAACAAATGGCTACGTCAAAGGTGCCGTGAGCAACGTTTGGGGTTTCTTGACTATGGAGTGCATTACCTGTATGATAGACTGCTTGCTAGAGATGAGTTGCATCTACAAAAACAGGAAAACGCATATTTGGTAGACGCCTTGCTACCCTCACCAGGAGAGCTTTAAACTAAAGCAATTTGGGATGGGAAATATACAGCAAGGAAAAAATATACAGCTAATGAATTATTTTGAGAACCTTGGTATTAGAAGTGGAAAGAAAGAACAAAAACAAACGCTGAATGAAAATAGAGGAGCAAGAGAAACTGACTACAAAATAAAATTTGTCTATACAAATGTACAGAGCATGGGAAACAACCAAGGAGAATTGGAGCTGCTAACACAGGAAGAGCGATATGATGTCATAGGCATCACTGAAACTAGGTGGGATGATGCACATGATTGGAATACAAACCTTGAAAGCTACAATTTATTTATTAGAAACAGGATTAACAAGAAGAAAGGAGGTGTTGGATTGTATATTAGGAAAGCATATCTCCACAGAAATCCAACAGAAATCCAAGCTTTAGAGACTCGTAGCCCTGTAGAAACTGTTTTGGTAAGAATTCTAGGAGAGAACAGAAATTATCCTATTATAGGTGTTTACCATAGGCCACCTAGACAGACTGAAGATATGGATGAACTCTTTACATCAGATGTTTCTGTTCTCAATAAAGTACAACATAGTGATCATGGGAGATGTTAACTATCCAGGTATTTGTTGGGAATCTCTCTCAGGCAAAAGTAATGGGTCCTGAAAATTCTTATCTTTTCTTGCTGACAACTTTATCTTTCAAAACGGTAGAAGAGAGAACAAGAGGATCTGCAATATTAGACCTAATTCTTACCAACAGGGAGTAAATGGTTGAGGAAGTAAAGGTGACTGGGAATTTAGGAGGCAGCGATCATGCTATCCTAAAATTTTGGATTACAAGAAGAGGAAGACCTGCAAGGACTCGGACTTTCAAGTTGGACTTCAGAAAGTCAGGTGTTAATGAACTCAGAAAGAAGGTAGGAAAGGTCCAATGGCTGGATGTTCTAAAGGACATAAATGTCCAAGTAGGATGGGAGATTTTGCTAAACGAAATTATCACCGCACAATGAATAACAATCCCGAAAAGAAGCAAGAATTGGAAGCATTTAAAGAGACACATAACTTAATCACTTGATAAAAAGGAAAAAAAGAAACGTATATCAAATGGAAAGAGAGGAGCATATCTAAAGAAGAATATAATGCTGTTTGCAGTGAAAGCAGGATAAGCGTTAGAAGAGCTAAAGCCAGTAATGAAGTGAGGCTTGCAAGGGAGACCAAAAGCAGTAAAAGGATTTGGGGGGGTATGTCAAAAGCAAAAGAAAAGTCAAAAATGCTATAGGATGTTTACAGGATGAAAAGGGTGAAGTGGTCAAAAATGATGTTGAGAAGGCCGAACTTTTAAATTCCTATTTTGCATCTGTGTTCTCCAAGAATGTAATTGTAACATCAACTGATATTCACTGTGCCATCGAAGGAGTAAAACAATCCACACCATCTATAAACAGAGAAATGGTGAGGGAATACTTAGCTAATCTAAATCTCCTGTTCCAGATGAATTACATCGTAGGGTACTATCTAAGAAGTATCGTTGCTAAGCGTGCCGAGATGAGGAGACTTAAAGCCACAATGCTCCTCTGGGAAATATGCTAATTATGCAAATTGTCTCTTCAGAGAGGAAGAGAGCTAGAACTCTAGTGCCACCTATTGGAAGGTAGCAATCCTACAAGTCAATGTTGACCCTTTAACGAGCCTTGTCACATGACCTAGGATAATAGCCAAACCAGAATCTCAATTTGCAGACATTGTGTTTTGGGGTACTGCCCCTCGTCAGTGCAAAGCGGAGATCTGGTTTGGCTGTGTGAGAGGCGTCAGACCATTAGCTAAGAAGTATTGTCACTCCTTGCGGAGATCGACATGCTAAGCATGCCGAGATAAGGAGACTTAAAGCCACAATGCTACTCTGGGAAATATGCTAATTATGCAAATTGTCTCTTCAGAGAGGAAGAGAACTAGAACTCTAGTGCCACCTATTGGAAGGTAGCAATCCTACAAGTCAATGTTGACCCTTTAACGAGCCTTGTCACATGACCTAGGATAATAGCCAAACCAGAATCTCAATTTGCAGACACTGTGTTTCGGGGTACTGCCCCTCGTCAGTGCAAAGCGGAGATCTGGTTTGGCTGTGTGAGAGGCGTCAGACCATTATCTAAGAAGTATCGTCACTCCTTGCGGAGATACTGCGGAGGGTACTGAAAGAGTTAACAGAGGAAATTGCAGAACCAGTAGCCAGAATCTTTCAAAAATGCTGTCCCTATCTTCAATAAAAGAAAGACGACAGAGCCAAGAAATTATAGGCCAGTGAGTCTTACTTCTATATCAGGAAAGATATTTGAAAAAATTATTAAACAGCATGTATGCAAGTACTTGGATAAAGCCCCCGTCTTACATAGCGATATCGCTAGCGAGATCGCTGCTGAGTCACTAGTTTTGTGACGCAGCAGCGAGCTCACCAGCGATATCGCTGTGTGTGACATTCAGCGACGATCAGCCCCCCTGCCGGGTATCGCTGATCGTCGCTGAAAGGTCAGGACATTTTTTTCATTGCTGGTCTCCCGCTGACAGGCACGCATTGCTGCATGTGACAGGCGGGAGACCAGCGATCCGCTGGTAACCAAGGTACACAGCGGGTTTCCAGGCGCGGGGCTGTGCCTAGAAACCCACTGTGTACCTTGGATACCAGCTCCCTGAAACAGGGAGCTGGTAACCAAGGTACACAGCCGGTTTCCAGGCACCGCGCAGCGCCTGGAAACCCGATGTGTACCTTGGTTACCAGCTCCCTGCATCAGGGCGCTGGTATCCAAGGTACACTGCGGGTAACTAAGCGATGTTTACCCGCAGCGTCGCTGTGCTGATCGCTGCCTGAGCTGCCTGTTTGGCAGCTCAGCAGCGATAATGTAGCGATACACCAGCGATCCTGCTCGTTGTCGGGATCGCTGGTGTATCGCTATGTGAGACCCAGCCTTAACAATACAGTAATTAACCAGAGCCAGCATGGGTTTGTAGCAAACAAGTCATGTCAGACTAATCTAATTTCCTTCTATGATAGAATCACTGACTGGGTGGATCTGGTAAATGCATTAGATATAGTATATCTTAACTTCAGCAAAGCATTTAATAAATTATCTCATAATATCCTTACTGAAAAAAATGACCAAGTATGGAATTGACAAGGCTACGGTTAGGTGGATTCATAACTGGCTCAGTGATCGTACTAAAAGATTGGTAATAAATGGTTGCACTTCCAACTGAAAGAGTGTTTCAAGTGGGGTACCACAAGGCTCTGTCCTGGCGCCAGTGTTGTTCAACATTTTTATAAATGATCTAGATAAGGGAACTGAAGGTAAACTGATCAAATTTACAGACGAATCAAAGCTAGGAGGGATAGCGAACACTAGAGAAGACAGAATTTATTCATGAGGATCTAGATAAGCTTGAACAATAGGCAGCGACTAATAGAATCGTATTTAACGGAGAAATGCAAGATTCTACGTCTGGGCAAGAAAAATGAAAATTAAATCTACAGAATAGGAGGAATAGAAGTAAGCAACAGCACTTGTGAAAAAGACTTGGGTGTACTTATGGATCACAGACTGCATATGAGTCAACAGTGTGATGCAGCAGCAAAAAAGGCAAACACAGTTCTAGTATGTATTAAGAGAAGCATAGACTTTAGATCATGTGAAGTAATTATCCCCCTCTACTCCTCCTTGGTCAGGCCTCATCTGGAATACTGTGTCCTGTTCTGGGAACCACATTTTAAAAAAGACATTGAAAAACTGGAGCAAGTTCAAAGAGCTACCAGGATGGTGAGTGGACTGCAAACTATGTCCTACGAGGAGCAGTTAAAGGATCTGGGAATATTTAGCTTGCAAAAAAGAAGGTTAAGAGGAGACTTAATAACTGTCTACAAATATCTGAAGGGCTGTCACAGTGTAGAGGGATCATCCTTATTCACATTTGCACATGGAAACATGAGAACATGAGAATGAAACATGAGAATGAAACTGAAAGGAAGACGATACAGATTAGATTAGAAAAAAAACTTTTTTGACAGTGAGGGTGATCAATGAATAGAACAGGCTACCATGAGAGGTGATGAGTTCTCCTTGAATGGAAGTCTTCAAACAGAGGCTGGACAGACATCTATGTGAGATGGTTTAGTGAATCCAGCATTGAGCAGGGGGTTGGACCAGATGACCCAGGAGGTCCCTTCCAACTCTAACATTCTATGATCAAGTCCTGAGAAAGAGGATTGAGTTTGTTGTATCAAATTGTACGGATCCTTGGCAATTACTTTGGGCAGCCAATTACCAAGCTAAGAGCACAATGTGGCCCCCATGCCCATTAGACCTTGACATCTGCCAGGCTGTGCCTGGAGGTGATGCCATCTTTGAGCACAGTTATACATTATACATTAAGATATAGTCAAGTCCTTCAAGCGTTCTAGTAGGACATCTCTTATTACACACAGATCACTTATACATTTATACATTATTGCACAACCACACAGGTTCATTCATGTTATTAAATGTAATCTGGCAACAGATTAGTGGATGTGCTGGCAATTTCTTTATGAAGCACAGCTGACAGTGCGCAATAACCAGCCCTGTAACATGAACTAGTCCACAGGTTATGAAGCCCTTCCAGGGTATGCACTGTATCCAGTCAGCAAGTTATACCATATTTTATCGGACACCCAGGGGTTAATAAAAGGTAAAAAAACGGACAATGTTTTTCTTGTAATCTGGGAATGAAATAGCAGGAGCCAATAATTTGGTTTAGGACAAAACTGAGGCATGATGGGAGCTAATAGAAAACAAAAAAAACAAAAAAAGCAATACTCTTTTATAAAAGGTCTACCATGTAATTTAGAAATGTTTAACCAATTGGTTAAAAGAACACTCCTTGCAAAACGTCTACACAGTGTTATGCCTTGTGCAAGGACTGAGGGGGAGGAACAATAAAAGCACTACCTATAGTCCTTGTGTCATGTTTCTCCCTCTCAGGTCCTGTAAGCCATTTCTGGGCTCCTCCCAGGAGAATTTCTGTGTGAGGCCGGTGTCACACTTGCGTGTGTGATGCGAGAAACTTGCACAAGTCTTTCGCATGAACATACGGCACTGCCGCCGGCACTGTATTTCTATGCAGCCGCACACTCCGGTCCCGAGTGCCGGCGGCAGTGTCGGGTGTTGATGAGAGAGACTCGCGCAAGTTTTTCACATCACACACGCAAGTGTGACACCAGCCTTAAATGAAACCTGTCACCAGGTTTGTCCCATATGAGGTAAGGCTAGTACCTTTCAGGCCTGATATACAGCATTCTAGTATGCCATTTATATGCCCCCAATCCGGCCTGCAAGACAAGAAAAAGACCTTTTATAATACTCACCTACGGG
Source organism: Oophaga sylvatica (assembly GCA_033576555.1). Taxonomy (NCBI): domain Eukaryota; kingdom Metazoa; phylum Chordata; class Amphibia; order Anura; family Dendrobatidae; genus Oophaga; species Oophaga sylvatica. The sequence continues at coordinate 119,961,901 of JARQOD010000008.1, forward strand.
GCAGTCGAGTATGATGGGCATCACGGTCTTGGTCCAGTGCCTCCTCTTTCATGCGATGATGTCCTCCTCTTGCGCAGGCGTACTTCTCTGCTCTGGCTAGGGCAGAGTAAAGTACTGCAGTGCGCATGCGTCGGGGCTCTTTGGCCTTTTTCTGCACATGCACACTGTAGTATTTTGCTCTGCGCTGAACAGGGCAAAGAGAAATATGCCTGGGCAGGAGCGCGATGCCGGGAACACATCATCCACACGAAGCACAGAAAGAAGACCACATCGCAAGAAAGAGGAGGCACTAGACTAAGAAAGCGACATCCATTGGACCCAATGGCCCCCGTAGGCGAGTATTATAAAAGGTCTTTTTCTTGTTTTGCAGGCCAAATTGGGGGCATATATACAGCATATTAGAATGCTGTATATCAGGGCTGAAAGGTACTGGCCTTGCCTCACATGGGACAAACTCACTGACAGGTTCCCTTTAAGCTGGGATCTGTTACGTCTTTTTGTTGGCCTTTTGGTGTGCACTGTGATGACACCTCAGACCACAATAATGATTCCCAGTACTGATTGCCTATGGGTTTCCTCCTTGCAGAATCCTTATTTATTAAAATAGTGTCCCAAAAACAAGCTGATCCCTCTCCTATGATCCCTCGCAAACAGTTATAATCTGAGAGAAATCCTAAAAGAAAGTGTTTAATTCCTTTTCAGCTCTACCACAGGGAAACTGATGCATTACATGGTTTCCCATGAAAGCAATGGTTTTTCCAAATAACCCCAAGTCCTCCAGAGGGTGAGAGAGACTCTCTGTAGCCGCTCTTCAATCTTGACAAAAATCACCTAACAGAAAACCCCTATTAAATACCCTAAGACAGACAACCCTTTAAGACTTACAGGGCTTACTAGTTTTGGATGAGTCGTGCAGGTTATTTATGGTGCCGTATGATCTAGTATCTGGAGGAATTACCTGGTAGTTCCTTGGTGCTGGAGCTGTATTTGTAGTAAAGGTTCTCTCCATGGTCCGTCCCACTATGTTTTAGGGTCCGGATGGACAACAGGTGATCCGCCCATGCCTGTGCCGAGCGACAGAGGTCCCGATTGAGCTGGAGTGGTGGGGCTCCATGTTTCTTCCTGTATATGTTATGGGCAGACACAAACTCTCTCTCAAACTGGTTTCCTTCAACACCTAAAAGAAACAGATGTTATATGAGTCACGGCTGCCTGCTGAAAACTGGATTTTTTTTTTTAAACAGTGAGGTGGGAGTTCACTTACTTTGGGAGTGTTTTTTCCTGAGCTGAATTTTGGACATTTCATATTATGGGTGTTATGATGAGAATAGATCATAGTGGATTCCCTACCAGGATCTCCCAAACTTCTGTATGGCTGTAAGGCACCTGACTGCAGCAGGAGCTCTACCCCACTGCTCTTTCTGCATGAAGACTCCTAACACACCTAGCGCCACTCAAAGATAAAGCTCCACCCCTGCAATCAGGTCAAGAGGAAATTAACCTCTTTGCTATTTCCCTGATGTCTACAAGCAGGGCTGGTTTTATACAAAGTGGAGCCCTGGGAAAAAGTCTAAAGAGGGGCCCCAAATGCTAACATATTGCACCATCACACAGAAGAATTTCGGTTGTTTTTATATGTGCTGAGTTCTGGCTGCTAAACGAGCGTGATCGACAATATTGAAGTCGTTTGACGCTTGTTTTTCGGCCTCTTTACACTGGATGACAAAGAATGATGAAGACAGAATGATCAGTAATAGATCAATCTGTCCCCATACAGTATCATGCAGTGGGTGATTGGGTGATGTGCTGCTAAGAACAATGATTTTTGTTCCGCCATAAACAATCCAATCGCTCAATGAATAGGCAGCATTTTGATTGTTTGTATTATACACCCCATAGTCCTCCAGATAGTATAATGTGCCCCACAGTCCTTCACAATGTGTAATGTGCCCCATAGTAAAATGCACTCCTCATAGTTCTCCATATAGTATAATGCACATCCATGGTCGGCGTCAGCACCCGGGCAAGGGCCGGGGCCTTGAGCAGGCGGGAGGGCCCACTCGCTGTCTCCCCATTCCTCCGCTGCGTCATCTTCCACATCTTTTGATTCTGTGACGATTCAGGTCAGGGGGCATGATGACGCCTTATCCGTGCGCCCTCAGGCTGAACAGTCACAGTGCAGAGAGCCGGAAGACGGTGATGCTGAGGAGTCCAGAGAAGAGCAGTGGCCAGTGAGGAGAGGTATTTCATTATTTATTTATTTTTTACGTTTGAAGCAATATATATGGTCCATTATAGATGGAGCAATATATGGGGCCCATCATATACTGGAGCATTATAAGGGGCCCATCATATACTGTATCGAGCATTATATGGGGCCCATTATGCATGGAGCAATATATTGAGCCCATCATGTACTGTATGGAGCATTTATATGGGGCCCATACTCTATGAAGCATTATATGGGGCCCATTATTTATGTAGCAATACATGGGGTCCATCAAACACTGTATGGAGCATTATATGACGAACATTATATATGGAGCCATATATTGGGCTTATTATGTATGGAGCATTATATGGGGCCCATTATACATGGAGCATTATATAGGGCCCATTATTTATGGAGCATTATATGGGGCTCATTATGTATGGAGCATTATATGAGGTCCATTATTCTGTATGAAGCAATATTTGGGGATCATTATTCTGTATGAAGCACTATGTGGTGCTCATAATACTGTATGGAGCAATATATGGGGTCAATTATTCTGTATAGAGCATTGTGGTGCCCATAATACTGTATGGAGGACTATACTGTCCGGTTTCTGAGCTACTGATATCACTCATGTAATGTAAGAAGTTAAATCTTTGGCATTGCACTACACAGATATTTCGCTGCCATATCTATGCAGATTTTCCGATGCTGGGGGGCGCTAATACCTTATTTCTCAGCGCCGTTAAAAAGCGGCACTGAGGAGCAAGTACCTTTAACTGCCGCCGTTAAAAGGTGTATCAGCGGTCGTTAACCCCTTTCTGACATCTGATGTAATATTCCATCCATGTGACGTGGGCCAATTTGACTATGTATGAAATATTACGTCATTGCGATCGGCCACGCTCTCGGGGGGTGCGCGGCCGGGTGTCAGCTGATTCTGACAGTTGACACCCGGCACTAGGTGCCAGGAGCGGTCACTTTTGAGGGGTTTCCACTGTTTAGGCACATCAGGGGCTCTCCAAACGTGACACGAGGCCCACAGACCATTCTATCAATGTCTTCATTCCAAAACGTCACTACTTCCCTTCCAAGCCCCTACAGTAGTTTTCTCCCACATATGGGGTATCAGCGCACTCAGGACAAATTGGACAACAACTTTTGGGGTCCTTTTACCCTTGGGAAAATAAAAATTGGGGACTAAAAGATCATTTTTGTGGGAAAAAAATATGATTTTTTATTTTTACGGCTGGGCGATAAAAACTTTAGTGGAACACTTGGGGGTTCGAAGTGCTCACCACACATCTAGATAAGTTCCTTGGGGGGTCTAGTCTCCAAAATGGGATTACTTGTGGGGGTTTCCACTGTTTAGGCACATCACGGACTCTCTAAACGTGACATGGCGTCCGATCTCAATTTCAGCCAATTTTGCCCTGAAAAAGTAAATCGGCGCTCCTTCTCTTCTGAGCTCTGCCGTGCACCCAAACAGTAGTTTCCCCTCACATATGGGGTATCAGCGTACTCAGGACAAATTTAACAATAACTTTTGGGGTCCAATGTCTCCTATTAAGGTACTGCCACACTACACAATCCCGCTAGCGATCTCGTTAGCGTCGCATACTAATGAGATCGCTAGCGGGATTGTTTCTATATCGCTAGTAGCTACCTATTTTAGCGATGTCGTTAGGACGCTATCGCGGTTAGCGATCTCCTTAACGACTTTAGCGGTACAAAAGTACCGCTAAATCGCTAAAAAAGGTGCCACACTCAGTATTCTGTCCCCGGGGCCTGTGGCTGTAAATATGGCTCTGTGAGATGCCGGATCTCTTTCACCCTACTTACAATTGGCGACGATCGCAGATAGCTTAACTCAGCTG
>JARQOD010000008.1:119966092-120050580 GCA_033576555.1 Oophaga sylvatica
GGTGGCCACAAATTAACCTACCACTGAATTGCTGAGGCTCCACACGGACGTCCCTCTGCCCCGACGCACGTTTCGCACTGCTTCTTCCTGGAGGCGTGTTGCAATATTGCTGATCTGCAATATTGGTGAGACGCCACTTCATACCGGATTTTGCCTCCCTGCCGTTAGTGTTCTACACTCGGATCTTCCTAATTTCTCACGGTTTTCCTGCAAGCATTCGACGGTTAATACCCTTCTTGCAGCCGAATTAGGACTCAATTCAACATTTCAGACAGTTGTTCTTGATAAAGGCTAATTAGCCGAAACGTCGATATATTATTTGTCTGGATAAGTCCTTCATTTTCAAGAATTTCATTTGGATAACAAACCTGTTTATTTTTGTTCAATAAACTTTCAAAAATTCTATTCTGTGTGCCGGAGTTATATATTTTTGATGTTATTCCCATTTTCTCCTGGCACCTACTACCTGATTTATCAGTGAGCTCCCCCTTAACGTTCATATATCATTTCTAAAACATTCACAACACTAGAGCAGTGCCTTATGCAGGGACTCTTGTAGGGTGACCCATATTTTACTTATGCAGTATGCGGTGCTGATAACCCGTGGAATACTCTAGACTTGGGAAGTTTTACAATTCATAGTGACTTTTATGTAAAACTTTCTGCTTCTCATCTCAGTCACTCTCGCTAAATATATCCTGGATCAGAGCACACGTTTCACACTGACAGCAGGTTTTCTCAGCTTTCCTGATTTTTCTCACCACGGTTCAGACACTTCATGTTCTGCCTGTAATGACTGCAGCAGTGTGAAAGCTGCAAACTACATCAGTAAGAATTATATAATGATGTCCGCCCTATATAATAAGCCTAGGTGCAGTAACATTTCATATACTGACCATGACAAGCCACGACTACAGTGTGTGCACCCTGGCTACCGCACCTCGCCATCTCACCACTGATAGTTGTTTTTTATGTTTTTGTTCTAAGCTTTTGGTCATGGCCAAGATAGTCGGAATCACATAATACTGGTGGACAAAGTCAACAACATTTGGCCCCTGTACAGTCCAATGCCTTATGATAAAAAATTCTGAAACGTGTACAAGGGATGGCCACAGAACTAGGGGTACAGTCAGTGTCGGACTGGGAAGTCTGGGGCCCACAGGAGGAATTGACCCTAGGAGCCCACCCTACAGCTATATGCAAATACCTGTTGGCTGTTACCCCCGTTATAGTGGAGCATCGACTGCAAAACACAGATGGCTCTTGCACATCTACAGGGTGGGCCACATATATGGATACACCTAAATAAAATGGGAATGGTTGGTGATATCAACTTCCTGTTTGTGGCACATTAGTATATGGGAGGGGGAAAGCTTTTCAAGATGGGTGGTGACCATGGCGGCCATTTTGAAGTCGGCCATTTTGAATCCAACTTTATTTTCTCCAGTGGGAAGAGGGTCATGTGACACATCAAACTTATTGAGAATTTCACAAGAAAAACAATGGTGTGCTTGGTTTTAACGCAACTTTATTCTTTCATGAGTTATTTACAAGTTTCTCTTTGTTTACAGCCATTGACATGTCGCAGAGGTTAACACGTGTGGAGCGGATAGAAATTGTGTTGATGTCTGGTGAACGCAGTACCCGGGTCATTGCAGCAGATTTCAATGCAAGACACCCTACGCAAGAAAACTGTCACCATTCCCATTTTATTTAGGTGTATCCATATAAATGGCCCACCCAAAAAAGTTTGCCTCATCACAGAACACAATGTTCTGTGTAAACTGAGGGTCTTGTTCCAATTTTTGTTTTGCCCATTCTGCAAATTCAGCGTGCCGATCTGGATCATCCTCATTGAGATGCTGCAGCAGCTGGATTTTGTAAGGGTGCCATTTGTGAGTAGCTAATATCTGCCGAAGGGATGTTCGACTGATGAATTTGCAGAATGGGCAAAACAAAAATTGGAACAGGACTCTCAGTTTACACAGAACATTATGTTCAGTGATGAGGCAAACTTTTTTGGGTGGGCCATTTATATGGACACACCTAAATAAAGGGGATGGTGACAGTTTTCTTGCGTAGGGTGTCTTGCATTGAAATCTGCTGCAATGACCCGGGTACTGCGTTCACCAGACATCAACACAATTTCTATCCGCTCCTCACGTTTTAACCTATGTGACATGTCAATGGCTGTAAACAAAGAGAAACTTGTAAATAACTCATGAAAAAATAAAGTTACGTTAAAACCAAGAACACCATTGTTTTTCTTGTGAAATTCTCAATAAGTTTGATGTGTCACATGACCCTCTTCCCATTGGAAAAAATAAAGCTGGATCCAAAATGGCCAACTTCATAATGTCCGCCATGGTCACCACCCATCTTGAAAAGTTTTCCCCCTCCCATATACTAATGTGCCACAAACAGGAAGTTGATATCAACAACCATTACCATGTTATTTAGGTGTCTCCATATACATGGCCTACCCTGTACTGTACTTACATTATATAACTGGGATGTACAATTATGGTAGTTTGCATTAAAGGGGTTCTTTGGTTAAAAGCAGTTATAATAATACCACATACATGAGAGAAATACTGCCACACCATGATTGGCCTACATATTCCACCACATAGTGACCAAATAATACCACATACAGGGTTAAATACCACCAGACTGTGAGCAGACCACATATTACTACCACAGAGTAACCGATTAATACCACATACAAGGGAGAAATATCACCACACCATGACCAGACCTCATATTGCAACAGCATAGTAACCGAATACTACAATACAGATCATTAATAAAAACTGCAATACTAACAACACTGTTATTATCACCAGTGACATTATACACAGATGTGTATAGTGTACAGTATAGTGTCAGTGTACAGATAATACAGTGATCACTAGTGACTTTATACACAGGAGCTCTGAATAAAGTGTCAGTGTACAGGTAATACAGTGATCACTAGTGACATTATACACAGGAGCTTTATATATACTGTAGTATAGAGTGTACAGGTAATACAGTAATCACCAGTGACATACACAGGAGCTCTGTATAAAATGTCAGTGTACAGGTAATACAGTTATCACCAATGACATTATACACAGGCGCTTTGTATATAGTATATAGTGTACAGGTAATACAGTGATCACTAGTGACATTATACACAGGAGCTTTGTATATAGTACAGAATGTACAGGTAATTCAGTGATCACCAGTGACATTGTACACAGGAGCTCTGTATATAGTGTAAAGTGTACTGTCAATACAGTGAGCACTAGTGACCTTATACACAGGATCTCTGTATATAGTGTGCGTGTACATGTGATGCACTGACTCACCAGTGACGTCTCTTGTCCTTCATCTTCACTTTTCTTCTTCATTTGGCACAGACCACCATCACTTCTTATTGCCCGGACTCGTGTCTGCAGTAAATAATGCTACACCAGATGAAGAAAAAAAGCAACATACTGTGCATGGCATCACTAACAGGACCCCCTTTTTGTTCCCCCCAGCCATGGAAAACAGTCTCACAAAAAGTAAATTATGTTACAGGTGTAATAAGGTCTCCCACTTGCCCCCATAAACTAATAATGTATGTTCCTCATTCTGACTCCGATACAGTAATTAAAGGGAACCTGTCAGGTCCCCATGCCCTCCAACCCAGCAGCATTCACTTATTTATGAGTGAAATTCCCAGCCTAGCTGTCCCTGTATAAAGTTTATCTGTAAAATTGAGGGTTAAAAAAAGCATTTATATTTCCCCGTTTCCTATACTAATGAGGGCTTTGACTAGTCGATGTCACGGGGTTACTGCAACAGAGAGGAGCCAGAAGACTGCAGTCTGATTGCTCCTACTCCTGCGCTGACAAGAAGCACTTCTCCTTTTTAATGGTGTTTATTTCTTTTGGCAGAACAGGGGTTAATCGGCCATGTTGAAAACTCAGCTCTCAGCTGAGCTCAGTTAGCCACTCCCATCCCCTTTATAATCTGGGTCATGATTTAAACCCATGTCAGAGCTAGGATTTGTTGCATGGCTTAGGAGGAGAGGTGTTCATATGAGAATGAGTTTTGGAGGAGTTATCTGTGACTGTTGCTTGGTTTGTAAGTATGGTAATTCCCTTCCCTACTCTTACTTTGGTTTTTCCCCATCCTCCACTCCTCGATGCATTCCTCTGTTATATGTAAGTGAATATTTGTATGCCTGGTATTTTCAGTTACCCCCTTGTTTGTGTAGCCCAGTTTGTCTGGTTGGTGTACTGCGGTGCCCTTGTTTTTTCAGCAGGTGGTTCAGTTGCACGGCATTCCAGAGAACATTGTGTCTGACAGAGTCCAATTTGTTTCCAGATTTTGGAGGACATTTTGTTCTAAACTGGGAGTTCAGCTGTCTTTCTCCTCTGCGTTCCACCCTCAGACCAATGGGCAGACGGAGAGAACAAACAAGACCTTGGAGACTTATTTGAGATGTTTTGTGTCTGCTGATCAGGATGACTGGGTCTCTTTTTTGCCTTTGGCTGAATTTGCTCAGAATAATAGGGCTAGTTCTGCCACCTTGATGTCTCCTTTTTTCTGCAATTTCGGGTTTCATCCTCGGATTTCTTCGGGGCAGGTGGAGGCTTCTGTCTGTCCGGGTGTTGACTCTATGGTGGAGAGAATGCAGCAGATTTGGGATCAAGTAGTGAATAAATTGTCTCTCTCTCAGGAGAGGGCCCAGCGGTTTGCCAAACGGCATAGGACTGATGGTCCTCGGTTTAAAGTGGATGACTTGGTTTGGTTGTCCTCAAAGAATATACCTATGAAGGTTGCGTCTCCAAAGTTTAAGCCAAGGTTCATTGGACTGTGGCAAGATGACTCGCTCGGCTCTCCAGGAGGTAGACTCAGGACACACGTTCTCAGGTTTTCCTTCTGCTGGTTTATTATCAGCCATAAACTCATGCAGGTTTCGCAGGAAAAGTAAACATGACCCTTCTGGGTTAAACGGGAAAAACATAAAAAAACAAACAATGACTCAGTCAATAGATGAGTGGGTTCCACCCGCTCTTGGTAGCATAAACTGCACTGCTAAAGTCCTTGTGGTAAGCTCTGCAGCTTCCACTATACTGTCTGGTGACTTTCTTCTCCAGACCACACTTCAGAGAAAAAAAAACAGGACTGAGCTTTTATACATTGCTCAGCCACACCCTGAGGGGAGGTAGGGGGAATGCCTCCCTCCCTCTTTGGCATTCCCATAAAACCGCATCTCCTTTAACAGTAAACCTACCAGCATATAACATGCTGGCAGATAAATAAAGTAGGTTTTAGTTCACACAGGAGAGCATCCTGTGTGACACATACCTCCCCTCACATATAAATCCAGTGACACTGTCACATATTCCCCCCCTCTGCCCAAAGCCGGGGGTTTGGGCAACTTCTGACACCAGACAGGGAATCCTAGAGAGGGCATCTGCATTCCCATGTAACTTCCCTGGCCTATGCTCCACGTGAAAGTTAAAATCTTGAAGCTCTAGGAACCATCTAGTTACCCTAGCATTTTTTCCCCTCTTTTCCCTCAACCATCTCAACGGGGCATGGTCTGATACTAATTTAAACTTCCGGCCTAGTAGGTAATATTTCAGTGTATCCACGGCCCATTTTATGGCTAAACACTCTTTTTCTACTATGGCGTAGTTCTTCTCACAGGAGGACAGCTTTCGGCTTAGATAGAGAATGGGATGTTCTTCCCCATTTATTTCTTGGGAGAGTACGGCCCCTAGACCAACCTCTGATGTGTCAGTCTGGACCACAAATTATTTTTTAAAGTCTGGCGCGACCAGGACAGGCTGCTTGCACAGTGTTAGCTTCAGCTTTTGAAATGCGGTCTCCGTTTCTTCCGTCCATTTCACCATGGTTGATTTGGTGCCTTTTAGAAGATCTGTTAGTGGAGCGGCCATCGTGGCGAAATTCGGGATAAACCGCCGGTAGTATCTCACCATTCCCAGGAATGCTTTCACCTGCTTCTTTGAGAGCGGTTGCGGCCAGGTTTGAATTGCCTCCACTTTCTTGATTTGCGGCTTTATTTCGCCTCTCCCAACAACATAGCCCAGGTACTTGGCCTCCTCTTTTCCGATGGCACACTTTCTCGGATTTATGGTAAATCCTGCTTTCCTTAGCGCGTCCAATACGGCCTGTAGTTTGGGTAGGTGATGTCATGTGTGCATTGCCATGAAGATCGTCGCGGTTGCACATTTTGACTTCTCACAGCTGAGCTGCTGTTTCTTTGTGTTTGGCAGCTAGGGAGTTAATTCTGTCTGTGCTCGGTGCTGGGACTGGGTGCAGTTTCTCCCGGCTGCAATTGATTATTTGTTGATTGGTTTCCTTTAAATTCCTGGTTGTCTGCTTGGGGAGTTGCCAGTGAAACCTTCATGCAGACCACAGATAGGAATGAATCTGTATAGACTTTAGTTGTGAGCTCCTTAGTTGTTCTAAGCTCAACTTGGTTAGAGTTTTTTTTCCCAGACCATTTATGTTCCTTTGGTGTTTGAGTGTGTATGCAAGCGAGTGTTATCCTGTCTGTCTTATATGTCTAATCTGTGTATTTAGCTGAGATCAGCCCATATCCCTTTGGTGGTAGTCAGGATCCTTCTTAGGACTGATTACAGGGTTCAGGGTCTGATAGGAGACAGGGTTAGGTTGGAGACTTGGACCTCTGAACCATTATCAGTACCTCCAAGGTGAGGGATTAGTTAGGACCCCAGTTTAGGGTCAGGTTAGATCCCGGTCCACCTCTTTCCTGTTTCAGCTCATCAAGTCCTCAAGATTAACCCTGAGTTCAGCAGATATCGTGTCAGGTAAATCTATTCTATACTTACATGCTGATGTTGCTATACTAGTTGTTGTATAGAGTGTTGTTCCTGTATTAATAGTTTACTGACATTGTATACATATCATTAGACAGCGTGACATTTTCACTGGCCATAAAAATTATCTCCAGTTACCATGGATCCAGTAGCCCAGCTGGCTCTGCAGTTGCAGGGATTATCCATGGAGCTGACGGACATTAAGTCCAAAGTTTTGTCTCCCCTGGAGCAAACCAGAGTTGAACCTAAAGTAGCTCTCCCGGACAGGTTCACTGGTGGGCGAGACAAATTTTTCACCTTCCAGGAGGCATGTAAATTGTATTTTCGGCTTCGGCCTCGATCATCAGGGAGTGAGGAGCAGAGAGTGGGAATTGTTATCTCACTTCTGCAAGGGGACCCTCAATCCTGGGCATTTTCCCTTCCTCCGGGATCCCCGGCTCTACTGTCTGTAGATCAATTTTTTACTGCCCTGGGATTGGTATATGATGACCCAGATCGGGTCTCTCTTGCTGAGACAAAATTACGTAAGATACAGCAGGGAGATCGTCCGGCAGAGGAATTTGCTTCTGAGTTTCGTAGATGGGCCACAGATACTCAGTGGAATGACCCAGCTCTTAGGAGCCAGTTTTGTCATGGGCTTTCTGATAAATTAAAAGACGTTTTGGCTCAGTATGAGTCTCCTCCTTCTCTGGAGGCTGCTATGGCCTTAGCTATCCGTACTGATAGACGGCTTCGGGAGAGGGGTGAGGTAACCCCACTCCCTGTTGTTTCTCCACCTACCACTAAAGTCCCTTATGTTGAGGTTCCCCTTGTCTGTTCGGATGAGCCTATGCAGTTGGGAGGGACATCATTTCGTAGGAGGGGATTGGCGGTACGCCGCAGGACTAGAAGATGTTTTTTTCTGCGGGAAAGAGGGACATTTTGATGGAGAATGTCCATCCCGTGCCTTGTTGAGCCAAAAGTCGCCGGAAAACTGTTAATCCCAGGTTGTGTGGTGGACGACAACCTGGGAGTATGTATTTCATCCGCCAGTTCTTCTCAGTTCCTTGTACCAGTGGAGGTGGTAGTTGGTACGAGAGTGGAGAGATTGTCTGTTCTTCTTGATAGTGGTTCCGGGGCTAATCTGGTTGACGCTCAGTTTGCTCAGGCTCAAGGTATGCATCTGAGTGTATTGGTCAAACCGATCCCTATATTCTCCATTGACGCCAGGCCTCTCGGCCAAGGTAGCTTTGTTCATGAGGTTCATAACATTGACCTTCGGGTAGGGGCAATACATAGGGAACAATTATCTTGTTATGTGTTGGAGGGTCTACCTACTCCCATTGTGTTGGGACTTCCTTGGTTGGTTAAACATAACCCTGTGATTAATTGGCAGTCCAGAGAAATAAGCCAATGGGGTGAGTTTTGCAAAAGCAACTGCATGAACACAGTCATCAGTGCGGTCGTGCCTAGTACATTGCCTCCTTTTTTGGAGGATTTTGGGGATGTTTTCTCTGAGGAGGGGTGTCAGGAGTTGCCTCCTCATCGCGTGTATGACTGCTCTATTAATCTCCTTCCTGATGCTAAGTTGCCTAAAGCTAGGTTGTATAATCTTTCTGGTCCTGAGAGGCAGGCTATGAAAGATTATATTTCTGAAAGTCTGGCCAAAGGGCATATTAGACCTTCATCTTCCCCAGTAGCCGCGGGGTTCTTCTTTGTGAAGAAGAAAGATGGAGGCCTACGCCCTTGCTTGGACTTCCGCGAACTTAATCGGATTACTGTTCGAGATCCGTATCCACTCCCTCTTATTCCTGATCTCTTCAATCAAATTGTTGGCGCCAAATGGTTTTCTAAATTGGATCTCAGGGGGGCGTATAATCTGATTAGGATAAAAGAGGGGGATGAGTGGAAAACGGCGTTTAACACGCCGGAGGGACATTATGAGAACCTAGTCATGCCTTTTGGTCTGACTACTGCACCAGCAGTATTCCAACATTTTGTTAATGACATTTTTCGCCACCTTGTGGGGGTGTTTGTGGTCGTATATTTGGACGACATTTTAATTTACTCGCCAGATCTTGTGTCTCATCAGGAGCATGTGAGACAGGTGTTGCAGATCTTGCGAGACAATAAACTATACGCCAAACTGGAGAAGTGTGTATTTGCCGTACAGGAACTTCAGTTTTTGGGTTTTTTGGTGTCAGCCTCCGGTTTCCGTATGGACCCTGAAAAGGTGAGAGCAGTGCTTGAATGGGATCAGCCAGGGGATCTTAAGGCTCTGCAGCGTTTTTTGGGGTTTGCTAACTACTACCGGAAATTTATTTGTAATTTCTCATCTGTCGTCAAACCTCTCACTGACATGACAAGAAAAGGGACGGATTTTTCTAAATGGTCGGACAAAGCTTGCCAAGCCTTTTCCTCTTTGAAGAAATGTTTTGCTTCGGCACCCGTTCTCATCCAACCAGATGCATCTCAGCCGTTCATTGTGGAGGTGGATGCGTCTGACGTAGGGGTGGGTGCTATATTGTCCCAGGGTCCATCCCCTGGTAAATGGCATCCGTGCGCTTTCTTTTCTAAGAAATTGTCGTCCGCCGAAAGGAATTATGATATCGGCAATAGGGAACTTTTGGCCATTAAGTTAGCTTTTGAAGAATGGCGTCACTTTTTGGAGGGGGCAGTCCACCCAGTTACCGTTATTACTGATCACAAGAACCTGTTGTATTTGGAATCCGCTAAGCGTCTGAATTCCAGACAAGCTCGATGGTCGTTGTTTTTTACCAGGTTTAATTTTGTCGTCACTTATCGCCCGGGGTCTAAGAATGTAAAGGCTGATGCCTTGTCTCGCAGTTTCCCAGGGGCCGGGAAAACGGATAACCCGAGTCCTATCCTTCAGGAGGGGGTGGTAGTGTCGGCTGTATTTTCTGAGCTTGAGGAGGAGGTGTTAGAGGCTCAGGGGGACGCCCCTGCAGGACCTCCAGGGAGACTGTTTGTCCCAAATCTGTTGAGACAAAAGGTTATTGAGGCACATCATAATTCTGCTCTAGCAGGACATCCAGGGAGTAAGGCTACTTTAGATCTCCTTTCTCGCCGGTTTTGGTGGCCTAATGCTAATAAAGATGTTATAACTTTTGTCGCGTCATGTGGGGTGTGTGCTCGCTCTAAAACCCCTCATACCCGTCCGTCTGGGACCCTTTTACCCTTGAAACTTCCGGAGCGTCCATGGACTCATTTATCTATGGACTTCATTACGGACCTTCCTCCGTCGTCAGGGAATACTGTCATACTGGTGGTTGTTGACAGGTTCAGTAAGATGGCACATTTCGTTGCTCTTCCTGCACTCCCTAATGCTAAAACTCTGGCGCAGGTGTTCATTAGGGAGATTGTTAGACTTCATGGGTTGCCTTCTGATGTGGTGTCAGATAGGGGGTCTCAGTTTGTGTCCAAATTTTGGAGGGCATTTTGTTTACGTCGGGGGATGCAATTGTCATTTTCCTCGGCTTTTCATCCGCAGACCAATGGTCAGACAGAGCCTCTGAATCAGAGCTTAGAGACATATCTCCGGTGTTTTGTCTCAGAGAACCAAGAGGACTGGTCTTCTTTCTTGCCTCTGGCAGAGTTCGCTCTTAACAACAGGCGGAGCGAGTCCACTGGTAAGTCCCCGTTTTTTGGGGCATATGGTTTCCATCCCCAGTTTTGTACTTTCAATGGGGGGCCCCCTTCTGGGGTTCCTGAGGAGGAGCGTTTCTCGTCGTCACTTGCTTCTGTGTGGAGAGGTGTATTGAATAATCTGAGTGCGATGGGGAACCGTTACAAACGTATGGCTGATAGGAGGAGAGTTTCTGGTCCAGATCTGAATGTGAACGATCTGGTATGGTTGTCTACCAGGAATATAAAACTTAAAGTGCCCTCCTGGAAACTGGGTCCCAGATTCATCGGGCCGTACAGGATCAGTTCCATAATTAATCCTGTGGCATTTCGTCTGGACCTCCCTCCTACGTTTAAAATTCATAATGTGTTCCACAAGTCATTACTTAAAAGGTATGTGGCACCAGTCATACCGTCACCTCTACCTCCTCCTCCTGTGTTGGTCAATGGTAACTTGGAATTTCAAGTATCAAAGATCATTGACTCACGTCTGAATCGCCGGTCCCTTCAGTACTTGGTGCATTGGAAGGGGTATGATCCAGAGGAGAGGACGTGGGTCCCTGCGTCTGATGTTAACGCAGATCGTTTGGTTCGGACCTTCCACAGAACTCACCCGGGCAGGCCTGGCCCTGAGGGTCCGGAGGCCCCTCGTAGAAGGGGGGGTACTGTCATGTGTGCATTGCCACGAAGATCGTCGCGGTTGCACATTTTGACTTCTCACAGCTGAGCTGCTGTTTCTTTGTGTTTGGCAGCTAGGGAGTTAATTCTGTCTGTGCTCGGTGCTGGGACTGGGTGCAGTTTCTCCCGGCTGCAATTGATTATTTGTTGATTGGTTTCCTTTAAATTCCTGGTTGTCTGCTTGGGGAGTTGCCAGTGAAACCTTCATGCAGACCACAGATAGGAATGAATCTGTATAGACTTTAGTTGTGAGCTCCTTAGTTGTTCTAAGCTCAACTTGGTTAGAGTTTATTTCCCAGACCATTTATGTTCCTTTGGTGTTTGAGTGTGTATGCATGCGAGTGTTATCCTGTCTGTCTTATATGTCTAATCTGTGTATTTAGCTGAGATCAGCCCATATCCCTTTGGTGGTAGTCAGGATCCTTCTTAGGACTGATTACAGGGTTCAGGGTCTGATAGGAGACAGGGTTAGGTTGGAGACTTGGACCTCTGAACCATTATCAGTACCTCCAAGGTGAGGGATTAGTTAGGACCCCAGTTTAGGGTCAGGTTAGATCCCGGTCCACCTCTTTCCTGTTTCAGCTCATCAAGTCCTCAAGATTAACCCTGAGTTCAGCAGATATCGTGTCAGGTAAATCTATTCTATACTTACATGCTGATGTTGCTATACTAGTTGTTGTATAGAGTGTTGTTCCTGTATTAATAGTTTACTGACATTGTATACATATCATTAGACAGCGTGACAGGTGACTAGCCCAGTCTGGGCTAAAGACCACAATGTCGTCGAGGTAGGCTGCGGCATACTTCTTATGTGGGGCTAGGATCCGATCCATAGCCCTCTGGAAAGTGGCTGGGGCCCCCTGTAGTCCGAACGGCATCCGCTTGTATTGAAAACAGCCATCAGGTGTTGAGAAAGCCGTCTTCTCTTTAGCCATCTGGGACATGGGGATCTGCCAGTAGCCCTTCGTCAGGTCAAGAGTGGTGATGTACCTCGCCGGTCCAAGCCTCTCGATGAGTTCGTCGACGCGGGGCATCGGGTACGCGTCACATTTGGATACCTCATTTAGCCGACGGTAGTCATTACAAAACCTCCACTCTCCATTGGGTTTCGGCACGAGGACGATTGGACTCGACCACCCACTCTTTGACTCCTCTATTACCCCGAGGTCTAACATCCTCTTCACCTCAGCCGAGATCACCTCCCGGCGTGCTTCCGGAATCCGATACGGCTTCAAATTTACTCGTACATGCGGTTCTGTCAGCACGTCATGCTCTACCACTTGTGTATGCCCCGGCAACTCTGAGAACAGCTCCCGATTCTGCTGTAGTAATTCTCGACACTGTTGCTTCTGGGCCGGTGATAGAGTCTCTGCAATAGTGACCTCCTCCCAAGGTTCCCTGCCTTCTGGTGTGGCTCCCAGGCAAGGAGTTTCCACAATTTCACGGTCCCGCCACGGCTTGAGCAAGTTTACATGATATATTTGATGTGCCTTTCTTCGGCCAGGTTGGTGGACTTTATAATTAACCTCGCTGATTTTCTCCACCACCTTGTATGGACCTTGCCATTTGGCGAGGAACTTGCTCTCGACGGTAGGGATCAGCACCAAAACACGGTCTCCGGGCTGGAACTGTCTTAGTCTCGCCGACCGTTTATAGACCCTCGCCTGGGCTTCCTGCGCCTGGAGGAGATGTTCCTTTACGATGGGCATCACCTTTGACATTCTCTCCTGTAACTGGGCGACATGTTCGATGATGCTCCGGTGTGGCGTGACTTCAGCCTCCCAAGGTTCCTTGGCGATGTCTAGGAGACCTCTTGGATGCCGCCCATATAAGAGCTCAAATGGAGAGAAGCCAGTGGAGGCTTGAGGAACTTCTCTGACCGAGAAAAGCAGAAATGGGAGCAGGTAGTCCCAGTCTCTCCCATCCTTTTCAACGACCTTCTTGAGCATCGCCTTTAAGGTCTTGTTGAAGCGTTCCACTAGGCCGTCCGTTTGTGGATGATAAACCGAGGTCCGTAGCTGAGTTATCTGAAGGACTCTGCAAAGCTCCTTCATCACCTTGCTCATGAAGGGGGTTCCTTGGTCTGTTAGAATCTCTTTTGGTAGACCTGTCCGAGCAAAAATATGGACCAATTCTCGGGCTATACTTTTACTAGACATGTTCCTTAGGGGAACCGCTTCTGGATACCGAGTCGCATAGTCCATGACGACCAGGATATATTGGTGGCCCCGAGCTGATTTGACTATGGGGCCCACGAGGTCCATGGCAATCCTCTCAAAGGGAACCTCTATCACAGGTAGTGGCACTAAGGGGCTACGGAAGTGGGAGGAGGGAGCGGTTATTTGGCAGGTGGGGCAGGACCTACAAAAGTTTTGAATTTCTCGATAACACCCTGGCCAATAGAACCTCCTCAGTATCCTCTCCTGAGTTTTCTCGACCCCTAGGTGTCCCCCCAGAACATGTGAATGGGCCATATCTAGCACCCGTCGTCTGTATGGCCCCGGCACTAACAGCTGTTCCACTATCTCACCGCCCCTCAGTTTGGCCACTCGATATAGCAACTCCCCCTGTACTGCAAAGTGGGGGAATCTGGTGTCGGCCCCCGGCTCTTGGGCAACCCCATTACATACAGTAACCTGGTCGAACACCCCTTTTAAGGTCAGGTCTCGAACTTGAGCAGTCCCAAAGTTCTCTCTGGACATATCTAACGCAGGTAGGTCGGCCTCCTCGGTCACCGTCTCACCCTCATCACCGACCAGGACGCACAGTGGGAACTCCTCTCTCTGAGACTCTATTGGGGGTTCTTCTTCAAGGATCTCACTTTTCCCCATGCTACTTAGTCCAGTTCCCTTCCCCCACAAGTCCCAGAATAAGGGAAAATCACGGCCCAATATAACGGGATGTATCAGGTTCTTTACCACCCCGACTTCATGGGACCGGGCACCACAGTCTGTCCCCACTGTTACTGTGGCCACGGGATAGTCCTTGGCGTCACCATGGATGCACCGAACACCCAGGGTTTTGGAAGGGATCATCTGGTGGGGAAGGGATGCTCTGATCAAGGTCACCAGACTCCCGGAGTCCAACAGCCCAAGCACTTTTATTCCATTAATGGATACTGTACACGCCTGCGGTCCCTTGCCGGGTCGACAGTCCACGCTACAGGCTGGATAGGCATAATAGGAGACCCGTCTGCCTAAACTGCAGTCCATGGGCTCAGGGGATATTTGACACTTGGCGGCTACATGTCCAGGGTTGTGGCATCGCCAGCAAACTATATCTTTCCCCACTGTTCTAAAGGCCCCTTCAATAGGAGTGGGACGCCCCCAGTGGTGGCTCTAGACCCCTTCCGTGGTGAACCCACCCCCTTTTGGGTATCCCAGTAGGGAGAAATGACTGCATCCGGTTTCCCAAGAGATCTCTCAACTACCTGGTACCTCTCTACCAGGCCGATAAAGTCATCTGCGTTCTGGGGATCACCCTGGGCAACCCAGGTCTGTACTGACTTGGGAAGGGAATGCATGAATCTGTCGATCACCACCCGCTCAACCATCTGGGCCGGAGTGGAGGAGTCCGGTTGTAGCCACTTCTGAACAAGATGCAGTAGGTCAAACATCTGTGAACGAGGGGGTTTGTCGCTAGCATACGCCCAGTGATGAACTCGCTGGGCTCTTACTGCCATATTTACTCCCAGACGTGCTAAGATCTCTGTCTTTAGTTTGGGATACTCCTTAGCATCTTGCAGAGCCAAGTCAAAATACGCTTTTTGGGGTTCACCCGATAAATATGGCGCCAGAACCTCTGCCCACTGTGCTGGTGGAAGTCTCTCCCGATCAGCCACCCTCTCAAAAACAGTCAGAAATGCTTCTACATCATCCCCAGGGGTCATCTTCTGCATGGCCCGCCTTACCGCCTTCCTGACGTGAGAATCATCAGTCGGCCCTGGGGTTGGGGTGGCCGCCCTGCTCTGGATGGCGTCCGCCAAAAGCTGTATCTGCTGTTGCGCCTCCTGCTGGTGCTGCTGCTGCGACTTTTGCTGCAACTGGATCTGCTGAAGCAACAATTTGGTCGTCTCCTGGTGCTGCTGTTGCATGCTCTGCTGGGCCTGCTGTATGCTCTGCTGGCTCTGCTGTATGCCCTGCTGGCTCTGTAGGTGTTGCTGCTGCATGCTCTGCTGGGCCTGGACCAGGTGCTTAACGAGCTCCTCCATGCTGCCGGACTTCTCTGGCTGGCTGACAGCCTTCACCCAGGACATCCACCGGTCTTTGTAGCAGGTACACGTGTTCCTGGAATCCTGCCCACATTCTCCACCAACTGTGGCAAGATGACTCGCTCTGCTCTCCAGGAGGTAGACTCAGGACACACGTTCTCAGGTTTTCCTTCTGCTGGTTTATTATCAGCCATAAACTCATGCAGGTTTCGCAGGAAAAGTAAACATGACCCTTCTGGGTTAAACGGGAAAAACATAAAAAAACAAACAATGACTCAGTCCATAGATGAGTGGGTTCCACCCGCTCTTGGTAGCATAAACTGCACTGCTAAAGTCCTTGTGGTAAGCTCTGCAGCTTCCACTATACTGTCTGGAGACTTTCTTCTCCAGACCACACTTCAGAGAAAAAAAAACAGGACTGAGCTTTTATACATTGCTCAGCCACACCCTGAGGGGAGGTAGGGGGAATGCCTCCCTCCTTCTTTGGCATTCCCATAAAACCGCACCTCCTTTAACAGTAAACCTACCAGCATATAACATGCTGGCAGATAAATAAAGTAGGTTTTAGTTCACACAGGAGAGCATCCTGTGTGACACATACCTCCCCTCACATATAAATCCAGTGACACTGTCACAGGACCTTATAGGATCTTGGAAGTCCTTAATCCAGTTTTTTTTCGTTTGGCTCTTCCAGGGACGTTTAAGATTCATAACGTCTTCCACAAATCTTTATTGAAAAGGTTTGTGGAGCCAGTGGTTCCTATGGCTGCGCCTCCTGAGCCTGTTTTGGTTGAGGGCAATTGGAGTATGAAGTGGAGAAGATATTGGATTCTCGTTTGGCTAGACGGAGACTCCAGTACTTGGTTAAGTGGAAAGGTTATGGTCAGGAGGACAATTCTTGGGTGTTTGCTTCTGACATTCATGCGGAGAGACTGGTTCGTGCCTATCACTGAGCTCATCCTGATCGGCCTGGTGGCGCAGGTGAGGGCTCGGTGACCCCTCCTCAAGGGGGGGTACTGTTTTGAGCATGTTGGAAATGACTTCTGAGTTGGGGCTCCCTCTGGTGGTTGCTGAGGGTATTGAACCAGTGTTGAATAGTAGAAGTCCATCACCTGCGAGCGATGACTGGCAATCAGGAGAGACGGACTGGGCTGATATAAGTGAGCTGCCTTCCCATGATCCTCGCCAGTGATCAATTATTGTTTCCTGGTTCATTTGGAAGTCAGCTGGTGTCTTGCTTTCATCTGCTACTTTCAGATAAGATATTTTCTGCTTGTTTCTATCGTGTTTGCTATTTCCATTTTTTGTCTGCACTTTTGTGGGAGGTTAGCCGGGTTCCCCTCCAGGGGCCTGTGCTACTCTCTGTTTTTCAGTAGCCACTGTTTATTTATTCCATTGTTCTGTCACTGCTATTTGAGTGGCTGCGGGTTAGCCGCTTGTTCACACCGGAGATCTGATTTAGCAGGTGGCGAGATCGTGTGATCTCAGCATTTTTTAAATCAGAAGTGTTGGAAGTTTTTCTAGGGTTTTGCTGGGTTGCAGATAGTATTCTGTCCTGTCCTGTCCTATCTAGGCAGTGTTTGGCCCCAGCGTTTGCTCACTCTATTTTCTGCCTGCGTTTGTATTTCGTCTTGTCTAACCGCCATTATATGTGTGGGGGCTACCTATTCCTTTGGGGCTCTACTCCGGGGCAGTTAGCTTTCCTGTTTCTATCTTTAGGTGTAGCTAGCTCTCCGGCTGTGCCGAGGCGTCTAGGTCACCGTAGGTACGTCCCACGGCGGCTTCCAGTTGGGCGGTTAGTTTAGGGATCTGCAACCCATTAGTTCCCAACCTCTCTGGTGTTCTGCTGCCTTGGCTGTTTTTTGCTCCTGTCCTCCTCAGCTACCAATTCATAACAATTTACTATTTTTTCTTTTGATCACTGTGATAGGGTCTATCACAGCGATCAAAATGAACCAATAGGAAAAAATCTCTATTGTTGCCATGTACCGGCTGGCAGATCTCGGCGGGCATACTGTGCATGTGCCAGCCTTTTTTTCCCCAGGAAGATGATGCCGGGCCGGGGGATCAGGAGGGCTCGGGGATGGTGGAGGTATCAGGGGGTCGCAGGGGGCATTATTTCTCTGTACTCTGAAAAATATTTAGAGTTGAGAGTCCTCAGTGGTTGATACCTTTTAATGGCTAACTGAAAAGATGGTAATAAATTGCAAGCTTTCGAGACTACTCAGGTCTCTTCATCAGGCTAAACTAATACAAAATCTGAAGAATCACATATTTATACACAAAACAGCACAGGAAAAAATGCAATAGGTAAGACAAGTGACGTGAAGCAGAATAGTCATTATGGCAGAGGGATGAACATAAATATTGGAACAGTTCATAGATAAGGAGTGTGAAAGTTTTATTGCCCTCTGATTGGGGTCTGGTAAAGTTTTGTGATGTTTTCACAGGGTATTTGGAGTAAATTCCTTAATTTTCTCTGTACTCTCTGTACTCTGACATGTATAGGACCGGAAAATCCAGCCCTGATCATGTTCTCCAGGTTCTTAGCTACCGCTGGTAGCTGAAACCCCGGAGATTTCACGACTCTGGAGGGCGATACAGCCTTATTCCCGATCGCCATTTTAAAATGGCAATGAGGGAATAAAGCCCCTTAATGGCCGCAGTTTTAGGCCTCTTTCAGACGTCAGTGTATCCTATACGTGTGGTGACAGTTTTCATACGTACCAACAATACACAGTAGACTGTGCACATGTCTGGGTCTGTGAACATGTCAGCATATTTCCACGGACTGTGTGACCGTGGGCAAAATACGCTGATATGTCCATTTTTTAACAGCATCATGCATGAGGTCCCTTACACATGCACACTGATGACACACGGATGGGAAGCAGTGCTTCTGTAAGGCCGGAGTCACACTAGCGAGAAATACGGACGAGTGCAATGCGAGAAAAAAATCGCATTGCACTCGGACCAATGTTAATCTATGGGGTAGCTCCCATCAGCCGATTTTTTTCTCGGCCGTTTTATACGTGCCAGTGAAATTGCAGCATGCTGCGATTTGCACCGTATATCGGCCGAGACTCGCCAATGCAAGTCTATGGGTGCGTGAAAACATCGGATTACACACGGACCACACATGTGACTTGTGAGAAATACGCACCGATGTCCTTTAGAAAAGCCAGCAATTCAGTGCGGTATACTGTAAAATCACACTGACATGTTCAATAAAGAATGGAAAGAATACATATACACACATAGAATACATATATATATATATATATTATATATATATATATATATATGTACACACGTCATTGTGACATATATATATATATATATACACATATACATATATTTATAGTTCATACACTTCTACATAGCAGAATAGTCGCTAATTCAATTGCCGGCTTCTGTAAAATCATTACAGAACCCAACATGAAATGACACATGGTTTACATACAGTAAACCATTTCATTTCATGTAGTTTGATATATGGTTTTGATTAACAATTACATGAGTGTATGTGTGCAAAATTTCATACATGTAGGTGTTAATTAAATGTGTAAATTCGTTGAAAAAAAAATGTGTGGGCTCCCGCGGTATTGTCACGCTGTTACTGCATACATGAGGTCCGGGGTCTATGCTGACCCTAAGCTGGGGTCCTGACTAATCCCTCTACCTGGAGGTACTGTTGATGGTACAGAGGTCCAGGCCGCCAGCGTAATCCCTACCTCCTGAGGATCCCTGAACCTCAGTGATCTAGTCCTGAGAAGGACCCTGATCACAACACCGGGGACTGGAAGGTATATGCCTAGACACAGTAATAGACGAACAAGACAGTACAAGGGGTAAACTAAAATCCACCTTGCATACCAAACTCTCACCACAAAAAACAGAGGGAACACCAACGGGTACGGAGATAAATGATAAAGCGAGGAGGGGAGAAAAGACCACACCAGGTACTCTTCAATTCAGACTTCACAACACCACGATCCGCTCTGCTGGTCTGCATGAATGCTTTCACCGACATTTCCCTAGCAGACTGGCAGGTATTTGAAGGAATCCAATTACAGCAACATTAATTGCAGCTGGGCGAGGCTGGCTTTGTCTAGCACAGAGAGAGGGAGAATTAACTCCCTCTTTGTAATGTATGTGGTACAGTTCATATAGCGTCTTGTGCTTGGGTGCGATGAAAATACATGAGACACAGGTTTGATATAGAAAGTCTTGTATTACTTCATACAAGTTGGCAAAAATAGTCACACAGTTTGCAGACACAGAAGCAGGAGACACAGCAGACCAGAGTAATCTAAGCTCAGCAATCACTCTCCACAACAGGTTCAGGATCTTCTTCTCTGTTACCGTAAGTCCATGCAAACGTGGGTCTTTCAAAGAGCAGGGTTCAGAGTCCACAAGTGCTTCAGAGTTCCTCAGTAGGAATAGCTGGAGTACAAGGTCCAAGGCTTTAGGAGTCAGGTCACAGGTTCACTGCAGGCTAGATTCTGAAGCACTGATTGCTCAGCTGTGGCTGCTTTAAGAAGCAAAAGGAGAGAATCAGGGCGGGAACATGCAAGCTGGAAACTCCATTTTGACTGAGGGCAAGATAGCTGCAGCAAGACAGAAAGTAAAATGGCTGACGAACAAACTGAGTTTCAGGAACATGTACACAGAACCTTACATTACTCCCCCTTAGGGACAACCTCCGGATGACCTCAGGCCAGGCTTGTGTGGGTACCTCTGATGAAACTGACGGAGCAAGCGAGGAGCATTAACGTTATTGACTGGTTCCCATGAGTTGTCCTCCACTGGGTAGCCCTGCCATTTAATCAGATATTGTAACTGATTTCTATACAACCTGGAATCTAAAATCCTTTCCACCACAAATTCTTCCTGACCATCGACTAGCACTGGGTCAGGGCAAGGAGAAGAACGTCCAGGAAACGTATTGGGTGTCGCAGCCTTTAGTAGGGATACATGAAAGACAGGGTGAATTCTCATAGTTCTGGGCAGTTGAAGACGACAAGCAACGGCACTTATAATTTTACTGATTTTATAGGGTCCAATGTACTTATGTCCCAACTTAGACGATGGAATCCTTAACTTAAGATTTCTGGTTGACAGCCAGACCAAGTCTCCTACCTTGAAAGCTGGTGCAGGTTTACGAAATTTATCTGCTGCTTTCTTGTACCTTTCCTGAGCCGATTCCAGATTCTCCTTTAGAAGATCCATATTCTTCTGTAAAGACGTGATTCTTTCAGCCACTGCTGGTAAAGGCGTTTCTATGGGAAATCGAGGAAGAATGTTAGGATGATAACCTAGATTAGAGTAAAAAGGAGACTGCTTAGTGGAGGCACTCTGAGAGTTGTTATACGAGAACTCAGCTAATGGAAGTAGATCCACCCAATCATCCTGTAGGTGGCAGATAAAGCAGCGGAGATACTGCTCCAGGGTTTGATTGGTTCGTTCGGTCTGTCCATTAGTCTAAGGATGAAAGCAGAAGAAAGGTTTACTTTAATGTCCAATGCTGCACAGAAATTTTGCCAAAACCTAGAAGTGAATTGCACCCTCGATCCGAAATAACCTCATCCGGTACTCCATGTAAGCGAAACACATCTTTAATCATCAAATCTGATGTCTGTTTTGCAGTGGGTAAGCCGACACAAGGGATAAAATGAGCTGCCTTTGTTAGACGGTCAACCACCACTAGAATGGTGTTCTTCCCTTGAGAGGTTGGTAACTCCACAATGAAGTCCATAGAAATGGATCCCCACGGGCGGGACGGGGTGGGAAGAGGCTGTAACAGACCAGTTGGTGAGGAGTGAGGTGTTTTGCATCTTGCACAGACTTCACATGAAGTGACATAGTTTAAAACATCCTTCCTGCAAGTGGGCCACCAAAAGAAACGAGAGAGAAATTCCTGTGTCTTTAGAATTCCTCTATGCCCAGCTATCTTGGAATCGTGAATGAGTTGCAATACTCTCAATCTGACTGTTTCAGGAATATACAGGCGTTGTCCCTGAATCCACACACCATTCTTAAAGACAAGACTTACGTCCCTTGGGGGTTGTGCCAAAAAGGAATCCGCATGGTATGCTTCCTTGATGTCCTTAAGTAGGTCTTGATTATGAATTACTCCTAGGAATCTAGAGTCAGGAAGAATAGTCTTAGGAGGAGTAATTGGACGTGTCTCTGCTGAGTAAATCCTAGAGAGTGCATCAGCCTTTCCATTGCGCGATCCTGGTCTATAAGAAATGATAAAATTAAATTGGTTTAAGAAAAGATTCCAGCGAGCCTGGCGAGGAGTCAGGCACTTAGCCGACCTGATAAACTCAAGGTTACGATGGTCTGTCAGGACGACTATTTGCTGTGCAGCTCCTGAAGAAGGTGTCTCCATTCTTTGAAGGCGGCAATAATGGCCAACAACTCTCTATTGCCCACATCGTAGTTCCCTTTAGCCGAAGACAACTGCTGGGAAAAGAAGGCACAGGGATGCAAGACATTCTTCTCACCTGTTCTCTGAGAGAGTATAGCTCCAACGGCACAGTCTGAAGCATCCACCTCTATTATGAAGGCAAGCTCGGGGTTGGGATGTACTAGGATAGGTGCAGTGGTAAATTTATCTTTTAGACGGGAAAATGCTTCCTGGGCTTGGGGAGTCCAGGAGAACCTAGACTCTTTCCGGGTAAGTTGGGTGATAGGTGACACTACCTCAGAGAAATTTCTAATGAAACGTCTATAGAAGTTGGCAAACCGATGAAGCACTGTACATCCTTCACATTTCTAGGACTTGGCCAATCCTTGATGGCTTGGGTTTTGCTTCCATCCATACTAATTCCTTGTGTAGACAGTACATACCCCAGAAATTGAATTTCGGTCCTATGGAATTCACACTTTTCAAGTTTGATGTAAAGATGATTTTGTCTTAGACGTTCCAAGACCATTCTCACATGTCCATGATGTTCCTCTGTGGAGTTAGAAAAAATTAGAATATCATCCAAATAAATTACCACGAATGTATCTAGGAGATCCCTGAAGATGTCATTCACCAAGTGTTGGAAAGTGGCTGGGGCGGTACTCAGACCAAAAGGCATAACTAGATATTCAAAGTGTCCATAGCGTGACCTGAATGCAGTCTTCCATTCATCCCCAGGTCTAATACGGACTAAGTTATAGGCCCCACGAAGATCTAGTTTAGAGAAAATTTTGGCATGTCGCACTCTCTCCAATAACTCAGGGATTAAAGGCAATGGATAACGGTTTCTAATAGTAACCTTATTGAGTTCCCTATAGTCTACGCATGGTCTCAGAGATCCATCTTTCTTCTTTACAAAGAAGATGGGTGCACCTGCAGGAGATGAAGAGGGGCGTATGAAGCCCTTGGCTAGATTTTCGTCTATGTAATCCTTTAAAGCCTTTAGCTCGGGCCCCGCCAGGGGGTAGATCTTACCAAAAGGTATCTCTGCTCCAGGCAATAATTCAATTGGACAATCATATGGACGGTGAGGAGGAAGCTGGTCAGCGTTCTTCTTGTCACATAAATCCACATAGTCCTGGTATACAGCTGGTAGTTCAGGGACTGACATGGTTCCTTTAGGAACAGAGCAAGCTGAAACTTTTGGACTCATCTGTTTCTCTGGAAAGTGTAATTCCTTGGTCTCCCAGTTAATGGTAGGATTCTGAGCCTGCAGCCATGGTAGCCCTAGAATAATGGGAAAGTGGGGAGAAGAGATAAGCATAAAGGACAGTTTCTCTTGATGATCTTTACCCATAAGAACCCTCAAAGGCTCTGTTTCCTGATCCACTGGTCCAGAGGTCAGCAGGAGCCATCCACAGTTTCCATCTGTACTGGAGTAGCCTTCTTCACTGAACGTATCCCCTGTTTCAGAGCAAAGGAGACATCCATAAAATTTCCACTTGCCCCTGAGTCGATCATAGCAGAGCTAGACACCCAAGCTGAGTCAACCCAGAGTTTGATGGAAAGAAAGCAATGAGAATTGTTTTTCTTACAACTCAGCTGGGACACCGCTGAGGAAACTTGAAAAATGGCAGCGTTTACACAGTCAACGTCCTCAGAGGTAACGGAGTTTAAGTCCGAGAAATCAAGATCTGTTGCTGCAGATCTCTCTGGAGCCTGAGGCTCGGACCTGACAGATCCCCTCTCGCAACACTCACAATGAATGAGTGCTGCAGTAGTCTTACGAGAACGGCTGGGGCAGTTTATAATGAAGTGCCCTGACTTACCACAATAGAAACATAGATTCTCCTTAAAACGATGTTCCTTGCGTGCATCACTAACCCGTCGTTGTAAAGAGTCTACCTGCATGGGTTCAGGTTCAGGTTCCCGTGTAATCCTACTCAAAGGTTCCTTAGCTGGAGAGGAAGGTAGGAAAAGGTTAGTAGATTGCTTTCGAACCATCTCTCTTGCCTGCGTTCAGTCAGACGAGTATCAATACGGATGCAGTAGTTAATAAAGTCACCTAACGCAGTGGGAGGGTCGGCACGAGCAAGTTCATCCTTAATCAGTGGAGATAACCCCTTTCGAAAAATAGATTTTTTGGCGGAACTGTCCCAGGTGGTATCAAGGGCCCATCTCCTGAAATCCAAGGCATATTCAGCTACCGAGTGCTTACCTTGGCGCAAAGCTAACATGGCTGCTTCAGCTGTTGCACCTCGATTGGGGTCATCAAACACCTGCCCCATGGCTGAAATAAAAGCATCAAGGTGATTCAAACAATCATCCTCAGTCTCAATCAGAGGGTTTGCCCACATCAAAGCCTTGTTGGTAAGCAACATAATTATAGTAAGCACCTTAGATCGTTCAGTGGGAAATTGTGAAGCATGTGCAGAAAAAAAAAGATTGCATTGATTAATAAATCCCCTGAATTTCTCACGTTCACCGC
Source organism: Oophaga sylvatica (assembly GCA_033576555.1). NCBI lineage: Eukaryota > Metazoa > Chordata > Amphibia > Anura > Dendrobatidae > Oophaga > Oophaga sylvatica. The sequence goes on from JARQOD010000008.1 coordinate 119,990,356, forward strand.
CAAAACGAAAAGGGGGCAACTTGGGAATCCCAGAACTCGGGGCTACGGCAGGAGCCTGGACTCGCTCCTTCTAGAACCTCAATCCTGGCTCGCAAATCCTGGGCAGTCTGTCCAACACTTGCAAATTGTGATTAGTGAGGTCCTGTAGGCTTTGAAAACGGGTCTTTATATTCTGCAAATCTGCAAGGATATTATCAGTCACTCCGCAAAGTTCCTTTATGCGGGCCTCCATTTTCCAGATCTTTAAGACAGGATACTGGAAGAAGAGGAGAGAAAAAAAAAAACAATAGTGTTTACCTGTGGAACACTGCAGAGAGAAAAAAAATTAAGGGAACTGCTCACCTGGAATGGTTGTGAGAAGTCACAACCACTATCATCACAGAAAGTTCACCGACATCTGATATCCAAGTTACAGCAGACAAAAAGAAAGAGAAAAAAAAAAAAACAATAGTGTTTACCTGTGGTAACACTGCAAAAAAAAAAAACTTAAGGGAATTGCTCACCTGGAATGGTTGTGAGAAGTCACAACCACTGTCATCACAGAAAGTACAACCGGACATCCGATATCCACAGTTACAGCAGACACAGCCTTTCCAGACCCAGCAGACACTAACGTTTTGGTTTCAGAATCTTGTAATGTATGTGGTACAGTTCATATAGCGTCTTGTGCTTGGGTGCGATGAAAATACATGAGACACAGGTTTGATATAGAAAGTCTTGTATTACTTCATACAAGTTGGCAAAAATAGTCACACAGTTTGCAGACACAGAAGCAGGAGACACAGCAGGCCAGAGTAATCTAAGCTCAGCAATCACTCTCCACAACAGGTTCAGGATCTTCTTCTCTGTTACCGTAAGTCCATGCAAACATGGGTCTTTCAAAGAGCAGGGTTCAGAGTCCACAAGTGCTTCAGAGTTCCTCAGTAGGAATAGCTGGAGTACAAGGTCCAAGGCTTTAGGAGTCAGGTCACAGGTTCACTGCAGGCTAGATTCTGAAGCACTGATTGCTCAGCTGTGGCTGCTTAAGAAGCAAAAGGAGAGAATCAGGGCGGGAACATGCAAGCTGGAAACTCCATTTTGACTGAGGGCAAGATAGCTGCAGCAAGACAGAAAGTAAAATGGCTGACGAACAAACTGAGTTTCAGGAACATGTACACAGAACCTTACACTCACTGCCGAAAAACACCCAGCACCAGAAACTCAGCTGTGAGAAGTCAGGGTGTGCAATCGCGACGATCTTCGTAGCGACACACCCGTGACAGTACCCCCCCTTCTACGAGGGGCCTCCGGACCCTCAGGGCCGGGTCTATCTGGGTGAGTAGTGTGGAAGGCCCGAACTAATCGGTCTGCGTTAATATCCGACGCAGAAACCCACGTCCTCTCCTCAGGACCATACCCCCTCCAATAACAAGGCACTGAAGGGACCGCGATTCAGACGTGAATCGATGATTCTCGACACCTGGAACTCCAAGTTACCATTGACCACCACAGGAGGAGGAGGTAAAGGTGAAGGTATCACCGGCGCCACATACCTCTTAAGCAACGATCTGTGGAACACATTATGAATTTTAAATGTAGGAGGGAGGTCAAGACGGAATGCCACCGGATTAATTATAGAACTGATCTTGTATGGCCCGATTAACCTGGGACCCAGTTTCCAGGAGGGAACCTTAAGTTTTATATTCTTGGTAGACAACCATACCAGATCGTTCACACTTAGGTCCGGACCAGACACTTTCCTCCTATCAGCCATACTTTTGTATCGGTTCCCCATAGTACTCAGATTATTAAGCACTCCTCTCCACACTGAAGCAAGTGACGACGAAAATCGTTCCTCCTCAGGAACCCCAGAAGAGCCCCCCCTATTGAAAGTACAAAACTGGGGGTGAAAACCATATGCCCCAAAAAACGGGGACTTACCAGTGGACTCGCTCCGCCTATTATTTAGAGCAAACTCCGCCAGAGGCAAGAAAGAAGCCCAGTCCTCCTGGTTCTCTGACACAAAACACCGGAGATATGTCTCCAAGCTCTGGTTCAGACGCTCTGTCTGACCATTGGTCTGCGGATGAAAAGCCGATGAAAATGACAACTGCATCCCCCGCCGTGTACAAAATGCCTTCCAGAATTTGGACACAAACTGAGACCCCCGATCCGACACCACATCGGAGGGTACCCCGTGAAGCCTTACAATCTCCCCAATGAACACCTGCGCAAGAGTTTTAGCATTAGGAAGAGCGGGAAGAGCGATAAAATGTGCCATCTTGCTGAACCTGTCCACCACAACGAGTATGACTGTTTTACCCGAAGATGGCGGGAGGTCCGTAATGAAGTCCATAGACAGATGAGTCCACGGACGCTCCGGGATCTTCAAAGGTAAGAAGGCCCCGGACGGACGGGTATGTGGGGTCTTAGAGCGCGCACAAACCTCGCAGGACGCGACAAAAGTTACCACCTCCCTATGTAAGTTAGGCCACCAAAACCGACGCGAGAGGAGATCCTCAGTTGCTTTACTCCCTGGGTGCCCTGCTAAAGCTGAATTATGGTGTGCCTCGATCACCTTTTGTCGCAACTGATTTGGAACAAACAGTCTCCCTGGAGGTCCTACAGGGGCGTCCCCCTGAGCCTCCAATACCTCCTCCTCAAGCTCAGAGCATACTGCCGACACCACCACCCCCTCCTGAAGGATAGGAACCGGGTCCTCCGTATTCCCGGCCCCAGGGAAACTACGAGATAAGGCATCCGCCTTTACATTTTTTGACCCAGGACGATATGTGACGACAAAATTAAACCTGGTAAAAAATAATGACCACCTAGCTTGTCTGGGATTCAGACGTTTTGCAGACTCCAGATGTAGCAGGTTCTTGTGATCGGTGATGACAGTGACCGGATGGACTGCCCCCTCCAAAAAATGGCGCCACTCCTCAAAAGCCAACTTAATGGCCAATAGTTCCCTATTGCCTACATCGTAATTCCTCTCAGCGGACGACAGTTTTTTAGAGAAAAATGCGCACGGATGCCATTTACCAGGGGACGAACCTTGTGACAATACTGCTCCCACCCCTACCTCGGAAGCGTCTACCTCTACAATGAACGGCTGTGACGCATCAGGTTGAATAAGTATGGGTGCCGAGGCAAAGCATTTTTTCAAGGAGGAGAATGCTTGACAAGCCTTGTCAGACCACCTAGAAAAATCTGTCCCTTTTTTGTCATGTCTGTGAGAGGTTTAACCATGGACGAGAAATTACGAATAAATTTCCGGTAATAATTAGCAAACCCCAGGAAACGTTGTAGAGCCTTAAGATTCTCTGGCAGATCCCACTCAAGAACTGCCCGCACTTTCCCAGGGTCCATACGAAAACCGGACGCTGAAACCAGAAAGCCTAAAAACTGGAGTTCCTGTACGGCGAATACACACTTTTCCCATTTGGCAAAAGTTTATTATCCCGCAAGATCTGCAACACCTGCCTAACATGCTCCTGATGAGACACAAGATCCGGCGAGTAAATTAAGATATCATCCAGATATATGACCACAAACTGTCCCACCAGGTGGCGAAAAATGTCATTTACAAAGTGTTGGAACACCGCCGGGGCATTAGTCAAACCGAATGGCATGACAAGGTTCTCATAATGCCCCTCTGGAGTGTTAAACGCCGTCTTTCGCTCGTCCCCCTCCTTCATCCTAATCAGATTGTACGCCCCCCTGAGATCCAACTTAGAGAACCATTTGGCGCCCACGATCTGATTGAAGAGATCGGGAATAAGTGGGAGCGGATACGGATCTCGGACCGTAATCCGATTAAGTTCACGGAAATCCAGGCAAGGGCGTAGGCCTCCATCTTTCTTCTTCACAAAGAAGAACCCCGCGGCCACCGGGGAAGATGAAGGTCTAATATGCCCTTTTGCCAGACTTTCAGCAATATAATCCTTCATGGCCTGCCTCTCAGGACCAGATAGGTTATACAACCTAGATTTAGGTAACTTGGCCTCAGGGAGCAGTTTTACAGAACAGTCATACACGCGATGAGGAGGTAGTTCCTGACACCCTTTCTCCGAGAATACATCCTCAAAGTCCGCCAGAAATGGAGGTAAAACCCTAGGAGTGACCACACCGATAACCGTATTCATGCAGTTTTTATTACAGAATTCACTCCATTGGCTTATCTCTCTGGATTGCCAATCAATAACTGGGTTATGCTTAGTTAACCAAGGAAGGCCCAACACTATAGGAGTGGGAAGACCCTCCAACACGTAACAAGACAACAGTTCTTTATGTATCGCCCCCACTTGAAGTTTTACGTTATGCACCGCTTGCAAAAAACTTCCCTGACCGAGAGGTCTGGCGTCGATCGAGAATATGGGGATGGATTTAGCCAACACACTCAATTGCATACCTTGAACCCGGGCAAACTGAGCGTCCACCAGATTAGCCCCGGCCCCACTATCCAGAAGAACAGATATCCTCTCAGTTCTCGTACCCACCACCACCTCCGCCGGTACGAGAAACTGAGACGAACTTAGGGACGAAATACTTACTCCCAGATTGCCGTCCACAACACAACCTGGGATCAATAGTTTTCCGACGACCCTTTACTCTGCAAAGGACAGGATGGACACCCCCCAATAAAATGTCCCTTTTTCCCACAGAAGAAACAACTTCTAGTCTTGTGGCGCCCAACCGGTCCCCTCCCCCGAAATGATGTCCCTCCTAATTGCATAGGTTCCTTGGGACTGACCAGGGGAACCTCCATATAAGGGACCCTTGAGGAAGGTGGAGTCATCACAGGGAGCGGAATTACCCGCACCTCTCCCGAAGCCGTCTGTCAATACGAATAGCAAGGGCCATAGCTGCTTCCAATGACGCGGGAGGGTCATACTGTGCCAATACTTCTTTAATTTGTCAGATAAACCTTGACAAAACTGGCTCCTAAGAGCCGGGTCATTCCACTGGGTGTCCGTGGCCCACCTACGGAACTCCGAACAGAATTCCTCCGCCGGACGATCTCCCTGCTGGATCCTACGTAACTTAGATTCAGCAAAGGAGATCCGATCCGGGTCATCATATACAAGACCCAGAGCTGCAAAAAACCTATCCACTGACTGGAGAGCCGGGGAGCCCGGGGGAAGGGAGAACGCCCATGATTGTGGGTCCCCTTGTAGGAGCGAGATGACAATTCCCACCCTTTGCTCATCACTCCCTGATGACAGTGGCCGCAGCCGAAAGTACAATTTACATGCCTCCCGGAAAACAAAAAACTACTTTAGGTTCTGGTCCGGCTTGCTCCGGGGGGTACAAAACCTTGGACTTAACGTCCGCCAGCTCCATGGACAAACTCTGCAACTGCCGAGCAAGACTGGCTACTGGATCCATGGTAGCTGGAGAAATTTTTTTTTTTTTTATGGTCGGTGAAAATGTCACGCTGTTACTGCATACAGGAGGTCTGGGGTCTATGCTGACCCTAAGCTGGGGTCCTGACTAATCCCTCTACCTGGAGGTACTGTTGATGGTACAGAGGTCCAGGCCGCCAGCGTAATCCCTACCTCCTGAGGATCCCTGAACCTCAGTGATCTAGTCCTGAGAAGGACCCTGATCACAACACCGGGGACTGGAAGGTATATGCCTAGACACAGTAATAGACGAACAAGACAGTACAAGGGGTAAACTAAAATCCACCTTGCATACCAAACTCTCACCACAAAAAACAGAGGGAACACCAACGGGTACGGAGATAAATGATAAAGCGAGGAGGGGAGAAAAGACCACACCAGGTACTCTTCAATTCAGACTTCACAACACCACGATCCGCTCTGCTGGTCTGCATGAATGCTTTCACCGACATTTCTCTAGCAGACTGGCAGGTATTTGAAGGAATCCAATTACAGCAACATTAATTGCAGCTGGGCGAGGCTGGCTTTGTCTAGCACAGAGAGAGGGAGAATTAACTCCCTCACTGCCGAAAAACACCCAGCACCAGAAACTCAGCTGTGAGAAGTCAGGGTGTGCAATCGCGACGATCTTCGTAGAGACACACCGTGACAGGTATTTTCTCCACCAGACAGGGAAAGCCAGTGACTGAAGACAGATATTAGTAGCCCTGAGAGGGAGCATTTTTTTGTGCCCCCCCTGGCTACTAACATCTGTCCCCAGCCACCCCAGAAAAGGCACATCTATTATTAGATGCGCCTTTTCTGGCACTTAGCCCGTCTATTCCCATTGCCCTGTAGCGGTGGCTAATGGGTTAATAATGGGTTAAGGCCACCTTGCTATTGGAAGGTGACATTAAGCCGGGTTAATAATGGAGAGTTGTCAATTAGACAACTCTCCATTATTAATCCTATTGTATTAAATGGTTAAAAAACACACACACATTAATTAAAAATTATTTTAATGAAATAAATACACATAGTTTTTGATCATATTTTATTGTACTGGTAATCCTTCCGAATCCCTTGTTCTCCTGTAATAAAAATAAAATAATAAAGCAACCATATTCTTACCTCTCCGGCGTTCAGTCAGGTCCCCTGCTGCAATCCATCTGAAAGGGTTAACAGGTTTACAGCAGGGACCGCTGCTAATGCTGGCAGCCTTGCTGTAAACCCCCGAATGAATGAGTTCATCTCCACGGCTTACAGGAGATGAGCTGATTAGCTGGGAAGCTTAATTGATTGTTTCCCACGCTATTCAGTTCACTTCAGGTCAGCTGGGGATTCCCTCTGACGTCACTGATGCTGTGCGGAGTCCCCGGCTGACCTGAAGTGAACTGAATAGTGTGGGAAACAATCAATTAAGCTTCCCAGCTAATCAGTTCATCTCCTGTGAGCCGGGAGATGAGCTCATTCATTCGGCGGTGTACAGCCGGGCTGGCTGCGGTCCTTGCTGTAAACCTGTTAACCCTTTCAGAAGGATTGCAGCGTGGTACCTGACTGAGCGCCGGAGAGATAAGAATATGGTTGCTTTATTGTTTTATTTTTATTACAGGAGAACAAGAGATTCGGAAGGATTACCAGTACAATAAAATATGGTCAAAAACTATGTGAATTTATTTCATTAAAATAATTTTTAATTAATGTGTGTTTTTTTTAACCATTTAATACAATAGGATTAATAATGGAGAGTTGTCTAATTGACAACTCTCCATTATTAACCCGGCTTAATGTCACCTTCCAAAAGCAAGGTGGCCTTAACCCATTATTAACCCATTAGCCACCACTACAGGGAAATGGGAATAGATGGGCTAAGTGCCAGAAAAGGCGCATCTAATAATAGATGTGCCTTTTCTGGGGTGGCTGGGGACAGATGTTAGTAGCCAGGGGGGGCACAAAAAAATGCTCCCTCCTAGGCTATGAATATCTGCCCTCACTCACTGGCTTTCCCTGTCTGGTGGAGAAAATACCGCGGGAACCCACGCATTTTTTTTCAACGAGTTTACACATTTAATTAACACCTACATGTATAAAATTTTGCACACAAACACTCATGTAATTGTTAATCAAAACCATATATCAAACTACATGAAATTAAATGATTTACTGTATGTAAACCATGTGTCATTTCATGTCGGGTGCTGTAATGATTTTACAGAAGCCGGCAATTTAATTAGCGGCTATTATACTATGTAGAAGTGTATGAACTATAAATATATGTATATATATGTGTCACAATGAGACTATATATATATATGTATTCTATGTGTGTATATGTATTCTTTCTTTTGTGAGTTAAAAACTGTCATTTGGATCCATTATATGTCGGTTTTGCAAGCCGGCGAGAAAATCTCGCCGTACGGATGCCATACGGATGACACACGGATATTTTGATGCGAGGAAATCGCATCCTCGCATTGCACACGGATGACATACGGATCACTGTTCAAGGGACTTTTCTGCGTATTACGGCCCAATTTTTATACAGTGTGTGTGACTCCGGCCTTAGAGTTGTTCCGCAGCGCCGGGTGCTGGAGACCACTCACATCATTCTCCCCTGTTCGTGCTCATATCAGCGAGAGCAAGGGAGATTGATGAGAGTTGTATTCATTCCGATAACAGCGAGAGCAGGCAGCGACTGATGGGAGTATTCATCAGTCACCGCCTGTGATATAAATAAATAAATGAAAAATCCGGCGTGGATTCCCCTGTATTTTTGATAACCACCCAGGCAAAACTGACAGCTGCAGGCTGCAATGCTCAGCAGTCAGCGAGAGCAAAGCTGGTTATCAAGATTAGAGGGGTCCCCATGCATTTTTTTCAATTATTTAAATAAATAATTAATAAAAATGGTGTGGGATCAATCTATTTTTGACTACCAGCCTTGCTACAGCAGACAGCTGAGGGCTGGTATTCTCAGGCTGATAAGGGGCCATGGATATTGAACCCCCCCAGGCCCCAGCCTAAAAATAGCAGCCCATAGCCACCTAGAAAAGGCACATCTATCAGATGCACCAATTCTAGCACTTTGCCCAGTAGTAGTCCCATCAGCCGCAGCTCGCTGTTATCAGTTGAATATAACTCTCAAAATTCTCCCCTGCTCGCGCTGAACACCGGCAGAACAGGGGAGAATGATGAGAGCTGTCTTCAGCATTCGGCACCGGGGAACAGCGCTAACTGTACCGCTGGGCTTTGCCGGCGCCGGTACATGTGGTACTAATGCGGCACATGGTTGCCACATGTGTGCCACAAGTATTACACACACGGACATCTCCAGTACTGGTTTTTATGGTACCGGAAATATCAGGATGTGTGAAACTGGCCTTAATGAGTATTGGCGGTCTTTAACCCCTTAACCCCCAAGGGTAGCTTGCATGTTAATGACCGGGCCAATTTTTACAATTCTGACCACTGTCCCTTTATGAGGTAATAACTCTGGAACACTTCCATGGATCCCGGTCATTCTAACTTTTTTTTCTCGTGACATATTGTTCTTCATGATAGTGGTAAAATTTCTTTGATATGACTTACATTTATTTGTGGAAAAAACAGAAATTTGGCAAAAAATTTGAAAATTTCGCAATTTTCCAACTTTGAATTTTCAGGCCCTGAAATCACAGATATGTCACATAAAATACTTACCGTATATACTCGCGTATAAGCCGAGATTTTCAGCCCAGTTTTTAAAGCTGAAAGTCCCCCTCTCGGCTTATACGCGAGTCATATACCGGAGGGTCGGCGGGGAGGGGGAGCGGGGATGTCAGATCATACTTACCCCTCCGCCGGCGCGTTTCTGCAGCCCCCCTGCTTCTCCCACGATCTCAGACTCCTTCCTGCGGTTGTCACATGGTACCACTCATTAAAGTCATGAATATGCACATATTCATGACTTTAATGAGCGGTACCACATGACCGCTGTAGGAAGGAAGAGCTGCGGGAGAAGAGCAGGGGGGCTGCAGAAACGCGCCGGCGGGGGGTGAGTATAAGCGATATTCACCTGTCCCCGTTCCACCGCTGCGCGTTACTCTGAACGCCTCGTCCTCTGGCTGTGATGTTCAGGCAGAGGGCGCCATGACGTAGTTTGTACGCGCCGCGCCCTCTGCCTGAGCGCTCACTGACAAGAGGACCCGGAAGACAGCGGTGCGCAGCGGTGGACCGGGGACAAGTGAATATCTCAGGTGCCGGGGCCCTGAGCGAGCTGTGACACCGTCACCTGTCCCCCATAGCGTGCCGCTGTCCCCGCCTGCTCAGGACACCGGCACCTGGACCCCAGCGACGAGAGGTGAGTATGTCATTTTTTTTTCTTTTGCAGCAGCGCGGCAGCATATGGGACCTATACTATGAATCATATGGGGCATAATCTGTCGACCATATGGGGGCATAATCTGTGGAGCACCATATGGGGGCATAATGTATGGAGCACCATATGGGGGCATAATGTATGGAGCACCATATGGGGGCATAATGTATGGAGCACCATATGGGGGTATAATGTATGGAGCACCATATGGGGGCATAATGTTCTATGGAGTACCATATGGGGGCATAATGTTCTATGGAGCACCATATGGGGGCATAATGTTCTATGGAGCACCATATGGGGGCATATTATTCTATGGAGCATCATATGGGTCATTATTAACCTTTGTGCAGCATTATATGGGGTGTATTTTGTGTGGAGCATCTTATGGGGCCACCATGAACTGTATAGAGCATTATATGGGGCTCCTGATTCAATATGGATATTCAAAAACATTTAACCTAATGATGTTTCAATTAATTTTACTTTTATTGGTATCTATTTTTATTTTTGTAATTTACCAGTAGCTGCTGCATTTTCCACCCTAGGTTTATACGTGAGTCAATAAGTTTTTTCCAGTTTTTTGTGGCAAAATTAGGGGGTCGGCTTATACACGGGTCGGCTTATAGATGAGTATATACGGTAATAAGTAACATTTCTCATATGTCTACTTTACATCAGCACAATTTTGGAACCAAAATTTTTTTTTGTTAGGAAGTTATAAGGGTTACAATTTTTTACAACACCATTTTTTTAAGGGAACACATCACATTTAAAGTCACTTTGAGGGGTCTATATGATAGAAAATACCCAAAAGTGACACCATTCTAAAAACTGCAACCCTCAAGGTGCTCAAAACCACATTCAAGAAGTTTATTAACCCTTCAGGTGCTTCACACGAGCTGAAGCAACGTGAAAGGAAAACATGAACATTTAACATTTTAGTCACAAAAATGATCTTTTACAAACAATTTTTTTATTTTCACAAGGGTAAAAGCAGAAAATAGACCCCAAAAGTTGTTGTGCAATTTCTCCTGAGTACACCGTTACCCCATAAGTGGGGGAAAACCAGGGGCGGGCTGGGCCAGGGGCAGAGAGGCAAATGCCCCCCGGGCCGCTCCCCCAGCACTTGTAAAGGGCCGGACGCACAGCAAATTGTGCGCGGCTGTGCCTGCTGTACTGTGACGCGTCCGGCAGCAGACACAGCCACCCGCGTCACAGTGTTCAAGCTGGGGCCGGAAGCTGTGCATGGCCGTCACCTTGAAAGCAGTGCAGCTCCTCCTTCCTCCCTCTCTACTGCCAGGTGTCGGGCCTGCGTGATGACGTCATCGCGCAAGCCCGACATGTACCGGAGGCTGGATGCAGAGAGGCGCTACTGGGGAGCGGCTGTGACTCTGAGGTAAGTATGCAAAACTTTTTTTTTCTTTATAATATGAATTCAGTGGGTGAGGGGCTGCAGGGGCTGTACATGATGGAGGGGGCTGTACATGATGGAGGGGTGAGGGGGGTGAGTGGGGCTGTACATGATAAAAGGGGGTGAATGGGGCTGCACATGATGGGGGAGTGGGGCTGTACATGATGGAGAGGGGTGAATGGGGCTGTACATGATGGAGGGGTGAATGGGGTTGTACATGATGGATGGGGTGAATGGGGCTGTACATGATGGAGAGGGGTGAATGGGGCTGTACATGATGGAGGGGGTGAGTGGGGCTGTGCATGATGAAGGGGGGTGAATGGGGCTGTGCATGATGGAGGGGGGTGAATGGGGCTGTGCATAATGAAGGGGGGTGAGTGGGGCTGTACATGATGGAGGGGGGTGAGTGGGGCTTTACATGATGGAGGAGGGGTGAGTGGAGCTGTACATGATGAAGGGGGTGAATGGGGCTGTGCATGATGAAGGGGGTGAATGGGGCTGTGCATGATGGAGGGGGTGAATGGGGCTGTGCATGATGGATGGGGTGAATGGGGCTGTACATGATGGAGGGGGGTGAATGGGGCTGCACATGATGGAGGGGGGAGAGTGGGGCTGTACATGATGGAGGGGGGTGCAGGGGCTGCACATGATGGAGGGGGGTAAGTGGGGCTGTACATGATGGAGGGGGTAAGTGGGGCTGTACATGATGGAGGGGGGTGAATAGGGCTGTACATGATGGAGGGTGGTGCGGGGGCTGCACATGATGGAGGGGGGGGGTGCGGGGGCTGTACATGATGGAGGGGGGTGAGTGGGGCTGTACATGATGGAGGGGGGTAAGTGGGGCTGTACATGAAGGAGCTGGTGAGTGTGGCTGTACATTATGGAGGGGGGTGAATAGGGCTGTACATGATGGAGGGGGTGTGGGACTGTACATGATGGAGGTGGGTAAGGGGGACTGCACATGATGGGGGAGTGGGGCTGCACATGAAGTGGGGGGTTAGGGGGACTGCACATGATGAAGTGGGGGAAGGGGACTGCACATGATGAAATGGAAGGGGGATAGGGGGCTGGAAATGATGAAGGGGTACTGCAGATGAAGTGAGGGGTGATAGGGGACTGCAATGGATGTAGTAAGGGGACTTCAAATTAAAGTGGGGGACTGCAAATGATGAAGTGGGGGAGAGGACGTGGGATGGCAAATGATGAATTGAGTGTGATTGACGGGGCACAGCAATTCAATTGAAGGTGGGGGGTGAGGAGAGCCAATGGTCTATGGGGAGAACAAATAATGAATTTTGAGAGTGGGGGAGTACATGATGTATTGAATGTGGGGTAGAGCAGTTGATAATGAATAGAGGGTGGGAGAGAAAGACATGACAATGAATTGAGGCAGGAGGGGCATGTAAATATAATGAATCGGGGTTAGGGTTAGAACTGGAGGTACATAGTGGGGAGCGTTGAGAATGAAGTGCCTGGTAATGAATTGGGGGTAAGCGTACAGGTGCTAATTAATTTATATATTAAATGGGGAAAGTGGCATTTATAGTTAGTGAGTGCACAGTGGTGGATTATAATTTATATTTGGAATGCTGGATTGCATAATAACCAATTATATATTGATTGTGGGTGCACCTCTGTATTCAGATGTGTAGTGTAAAAGAAAGGAAAAATGTGGGAAATGTGCTTTGGAAGGGGTGCTCTTGGTAACTGTGTTATTTTATGTAGAGACAAGTCCTGGCTTGAAGAAGTGATGCCTGTCTGTACTGGATGAAAAAGCAAAGCAAAGATGAAGGACTTCAGCTAGAGATGTCACTTGTGAGTCTGTGTTATCTGTACACTGACACTATACACTGTATACTATATACAGAGCTCATGTGTATAATGTCACTGGCAGTGGTGATCACTGTATTACCTGAACACTGACACTATATACAGAGCTCCTGTGTACATTATCATCGGTGATCACTTTATGACCTGTACACTGACACTTTATACAGAGCTCCTGTGTATAATGTCACTGGTGATCACTGTATTCTCTGTACACTGACACTAAACACTGTATACTATATACAGCAGTCCTGTGCATAATGTCACTGGTTATCGCTGTATTACTTGTACACTGACACTATATACAGAGCTCTGTTATGTTTAGGTAGCTGAGGAGAAATATCAAAAACGGTAATACACCAGAGAGGCTGGAACCTATTGGATTGCAGTAACCTGAACTAACAAAAACAACTAGAGGTAGCCGTGGAGCGTTCCTACGTTGATCCTAAATGCCTCGTCACAGCCTGAGAGATAACTACACCTAAAGGCAGAAAGATGAAAGCTATCTGCCCCGGAGCAAATCCCCAAAGAAAATAGGAAGCCCCCAAACATGTAATGGCGGTTAGACAAGAAGACAACACGGACACAGACAGAAAACAGAATGAGCAAACGCTGGGGCCCAATCTGTCTAGACAGAAAAGTACAGGAAAGAATTCTGACTGCAATCCAACAAAAAACCCTAAAAATACCAACACTTCTGATTGCCAAAAAACCTGAGATCACACGATCTCATCCACCTAAATCAGATCTCTGGTGTAACAAAACCAAGCCGTAGCCACTGAAAAAACAGGAAAAAGCAAATGAACAAATAACAGTGGCTACAGATAAACTGAGAGGAGCACAGGCCCCAGGAGGGGACCCGGCTGACCTCCACAAAAGTGCAGAAAACTATGCAAAAAGCAAGCACAAAAAGAAAAGCAGAAAATATCTTATCTGAAAGCAGCAGATGCAGGCAAGACTCCAGCAAACTTCCAAATGAACCAGGAACCACAATTGAGACAAGAACAATTGATCACCGGCGATCATCATGGGAGGGAACCTCCCTTATATCAGTCCAGTCAGTGATCACAGATTGCCATTCCTCGCTGGAAGGTTCAGTACTGTCTGTAACCACCAGAGGGAGCCTCTGCTCAGAAACCATCTCTAGCACATTCACAACAGTACCCCCCCTTGAGGAGGGGTCACCGAACCCTCACTTGTGCAACCAGGCCGATCAGGATGAGCTCGGTGATAGGCACGGATCAGTCTCCTAGCATGGATGTCCGAAGCAAACACCCAAGAATTGTCCTCCTGACCACTTAACCAAATACTGGACTTTCCGTCTATAAATACGAGAATCCAATATTTTCTCAACCACATACTCCAGATTGCCCTCAACCAAAACATGGTCAGGAGGCGCAGCCATAGGAACCACTGGTTCAACAAACCTCTTCAATAAGGACTTGTGGAACACGTTATGGATCTTAAATGTCCCTGGAAGAAGCAAACGGAAGGAAACCGGATTAAGAATCTTCATGATCTTATAAGGTCCAATGAACCTGGGCTTAAACTTTGGAGATGCAACCCTCATAGGGATATTTCTTGAGGACAACCAAACCAAGTCCCCCACTTTAAACCGAGGACCATCAGTCCTATGCCGGTTGGCAAACCGCTGGGCCTTCTCTTGAGAGAGAGACAACCTCTCCACTACCTGGTCCCAAATCTTCTGCATTCGCTCCACAACAGAGTCAACACCCGGACAGACAGAAGCCTCCGCCTGTCCCGAAGAAAATCGAGGGTGAAACCCAGAATTGCAGAAAAATGGAGACATCAAGGTGGCAGAGCTAGCCCTATTATTAAGAGCAAACTCAGCCAAAGGCAAAAAAGAGACCCAGTCATCTTGATCAGCAGACACAAAACATCTCAAATAAGTCTCCAAGGTCTGGTTTGTTCTCTCGGTTTGTCCATTGGTCTGAGGATGAAATGCAGAGGAGAAAGATAATTGAACACCAAGTTTAGAAACAAAATGTCCTCCAAAATCTGGAAACAAACTGGACTCCTCTGTCAGACACAATGTTCTCCGGAATGCCATGTAACCGAACCACGTGCTGAAGGAACAAAGGCACCAACTCGGAGGAGGAAGGCAACTTAGGTAATGGCACAAGATGTATCATCTTGGAAAACCTATCACAGATTACCCAGATAACGGTCATTCTCTGAGAGACAGGGAGGTCGGAAATAAAATCCATAGAGATATGGGTCCATGGCCTCTTGGGCACAGGTAATGGCAATAACAAACCACTAGAGCGAGAGCAAGGCTTGGAACGAGAGCAAGTCCCACAGGACTGCACAAAGTCCCTGATGTCACTAGACAAAGTAGGCCACCAAAAGGACCGACTCATCAAGTCTCTGGTACCAAAAATCCCAGGATGACCAGCCAACGCGGAACAATGAATCTCAGACATCACACTCTTCTTCCACTGGTCTGGGACAAACAATTTCCCAATAGGGCAGTGCTCAGGTTTATCCTCCTGACACCCTTCCAGAGCCAGTCTCAAATTGCGCGAGATTGCCGAAAGTACTACACCCTCTTTCAAAATAACAGCAGGATCAGATAACTCAGGAGAATCCGCAAAGAAACTCCTCGAGAGGGCATCCGCCTTAACATTCTTAGTGCCAGGAAGAAAAGAAACCACAAAATTAAAACGTGTGAAAAACAAGGCCCACCTGGCCTGTCTAGGATTAGGTCGCTTGGCTAATTCGAGATAAACCAGGTTCTTATGGTCCGTGAGGACCACCACCTGATGTTTGGCTCCTTCCAGCCAATGTCTCCACTCTTCAAAGGCCCACTTCATGGCCAATAACTCCCGATTACCCACGTCATAATTACGTTCAGTTGGAGAAAATTTTCAAGAGAAAAAGGCACAAGGGTTACTCTTAGAGGTCTCTGGATCTCTTTGGGACAAAACGGCACCTGCCCCAATTTCAGAAGCATCAACCTCCACCTGAAACGGTAGAGAAACATCAGGCTGCCGTAGAACAGGAGCAGACGTGAATCTCTGCTTAAGTTCCTGAAACGCAGAAACTGCCTCAGGAGGCCAATTCACCACATCAGAACCCTTTTTGTTCAAATCAGTCAATAGTTTAACAATACCGGAGAAATTACCAATAAATTTACGATAAAAATTGGCAAAACCCAAGAATCTCTGAAGAACCTTTAATGAAGTAGGTTGAATCCAATCACAGATGGCCTGAACCTTGACCGGGTCCATTTCAATAACAGACTGAGACAAAGTGAATTCCAGAAATGAGACCTTCTGTACGCCAAAAAGACACTTTGATCCTTTCACATACAGTGCATTCTCTCTCAAAATCTGGAACACAGTCCGAACATGTTTCACATGAGAGTCCCAGTCATTGGAAAAAATCAAGATATCATCCAAATAACCAATCAGAAATGTATCCACAAAATCCCTGAAAATATCATTCATGAAGGATTGGAAGACGGAAGGAGCATTAGTGAGCCCAAAGGGCATCACTAGGTACTCAAAATGCCCCTCTGGGGTATTAAACGCCGTCTTCCATTCATCCCCGTGCTTAATGCGAATAAGGTTATACGCCCCCTGAAGTCAAGCTTGGTAAACCAACTAGCACTTTTCACTCTGGAAAACAGGTCAGAAATCAAAGGTAACGGATAATGATATTTCACAGTGATCTTATTCAGGAGACGATAATCAATACATGGCCTCAATGAACCATCCTTTTTGGCCACAAAGAAAAAACCGGCGCCCAAGGGTGAAGAGGATGGTCTGATATGACCCTTCTCCAATGACTCCTTGATATAAGATCGCATAGCATCGTGTTCAGGTACAGATAAGTTAAAAAGGCGACCCTTAGGAAATTTACCACCAGGCACTAACTCAATAGCGCAATCGTAGCTTCTGTGAGGAGGTAAGGACACTGACTTACTTTCACTAAACACATCAGAAAAATCAGTCAAAAAGTCAGGAACATGCTGAGACTGGGGAGAGGCAAAAAAAACAGGAGTGTCAGCATTAACACATTGGCAGCCCCAACTGGTCACAGACACAGATTTCCAATCCAAAACAGAATTATGAGTCTGTAACCAAGGGAAACCCAGTACCATAATGTCATGCAGATTATGCAACACCAGAAATTTGCAACTCTCCTGATGATCTGGTTCAACCCTCATTATCACCTGAGTAGAAAATTGGGGTTTATTCTCCGCCAAAGGGGTAGAATCAATGCCCAGTAGAGGAATAGACTTCCGCAGGGGTATCATGGGAAAGCCACAACGTTTGGCAAAGTCAAAATCCATCAGGTTAATAGCTGCTCCTGAATCAACAAAAGCCTGAGCCGAAAATGTGGACATGGAGCAAATCAGGGTAACAGTCAACAGAAATTTAGTCTGAACACTACCCAAGACAACTGAGCGCGCAAAACGTCTTCCCGCTTTGGGCAGACGGAAATAGCATGAGAGGCATCACCACAGTAGAAACATAACCCATTGCGCTTTCTAAACTCATGACGCTGTGCCCCAGAAGTCACTCCATCACACTGCATGGGCTCAGGAGCTGGCCCACAAGGCAACACCATCTCACGCATACCTCTGCGCTCACGCAAACGTCTGTCAATTTGAATAGCCAAAGACATAGAATCATTGAGACCAGAGGGAACAGGGAATCCCACCATAACGTCCTTTACATTCTCTGACAGACCCTTCCGAAAAAGGGCTGCCAAATCATCATCATTCCATTTGGTCAGGACTGCCCACTTTCGAAATTTCTGACAGTACAGTTCAGCGGCTTCACAGCCCTGACTTAATGCCAACAAGGCTTTTTCAGCTTGATCAGTGACATTAGGTTCATCGTACAATAACCCCAGGGCCAGAAAAAATGCATCAACATTACTCAAAATAGGATCCCCAGCTGTCAGGGAAAAAGCCCAATCCTGAGGATCGCTGCGCAGGAGAGAGATGACAATTTGAACCAGCTGTGCTGCGTTCCCTGAGGACTTAGGTTTTAAGGCAAAAAACAACTTACAGTTATTTTTGAAATTCAGAAATTTAGCTCGATCCCCTAAAAACAAATCTGGCATGGGAATCCTAGGTTCCACAACCGGCAACCCTGCAAGATAGGTAGCAATACTCCGAACTTCAGTGGCAAGCTGATCCACACGGCCAGAGAACTGTGCAAACTCCATTGAGAGAAAAAAAAATCCTCAGCACCCAGAGAAAAAGAGGGAGAGAAAAAAAAAATAAATATCTCTGCCAACTCTTTTTTTTTTTTTTACACTATCTTTCCCTTCTGTGAGTACCATATAATTTTCAGTTTGGCCGGTGATACTGTTATGATTTGGTAGCTGAGGAGAGCAGGCAAAAAAGGCAATACACCAGAGAGGTTGGAATCTACTGGATTGCAGTACCCTGACTAACCACCACAACTAAAGGCAGCCGTGGAGCGTACCTACGTTGGTCCTAGACGCCTCGTCACAGCCTGAGAAGCTAACTACACCTAAAGATAGAAAGAGGAAAACTATCCGCCCCGGAGCAGATCCCCAAAGAACATAGGAAGCCCCCAAACATGTAATGGCGGTTAGACAAGAGGAAATACAGACACAGACAGAAAATAGTATGAGCAAACATTGGGGCCCAATCTTCCTAGAAAGAAAAGGATAGGAAGGACACTTACTGCAATCCAAAAAACCCTAAAAAAATACCAACTCACTAATTGCAAAAACACCTGAGATCACACGACCTCTACCACCTAAATTAGTTCTCTGGTGTATAAAAACTAAGCAGCAGCCACTGAAAAAACTGGAAAAGGCAAATGAGCAAATAACAGTGGCTCAGATAAACTGAGAGGAGCACAAGCCCCCGGAGGGGACCTGGCTGACCTCCACAGAAGTGCAGGACAAAATGCAAAAGCAAGCACAAAAATAAAAGCAGAAAATATCTTATCTGTTAGCAGAAGATGCAGGCAAGAAACAGCAAACTTCCAAGTGAACCAGGAACAAAAGTCGAGACAAGAACAATTGATCACCGGCAACCCTGATGGGAGGGAACCTCCCCTATATAAGACCAGTCTGTAACACCTGATTGCCAATCTTCACAATCTTCATTGAATAGTTCAGTACTGTTTGCAACCACCAGAGGGAGCTTCTGCTCAGAACTCATTTCTAACACATTCACAACAGTGCTCCATTCTGCTCCCATATCTCTGGAGTAAGCTCGGTTCTGCTCCCATATCTCTGGAGCAAGCTCGGTTCTGCTCCCATAACTCTGGAGTAAGCTCGGTTCTGCTCCCATATCTCTGGAGTAAGCTCGGTTCTGCTCCCATATCTCTGGAGGAGGCTCCGTTCTGCTCCCATAGCTCTGGAGTAAGCTCGGTCCTGCTCCCATATCTCTGGAGTAAGCTCGGTTCTGCTCCCATATCTCTGGAGTAAGCTCGGTTCTGCTCCCATATCTCTGGAGTAAGCTCGGTTCTGCTCCCATAGCTCTGGAGTAAGTTTGGTTCTGCTCCCATATCTCTGGAGTAAGCTCGGTTCTGCTCCTATATTTGTAGTAAGCTTGGTTCTGCCCCTATATCTCTGGAGTAAGCTCGGTTCTGCTCTTATTTCTGTAGTAATCTCGGTTCTGCTCCCAAATCTCTGGAGTAAGCTCGGTTCTGCTCCTATATTTCTGTAGTAAGCTTGGTTCTGCTCCCATATCTCTGGAGTAAGCTCGGTTCTGCTCCTATATTTCTGTAGTAAGCTTGGTTCTGCTCCCATATCTCTGGAGTAAGCTCGGTTCTGCTCCTATATTTCTGTAGTAAGCTTGGTTATGCTCCCATATCTCTGTAGTAAGCTTGGTTCTTCTCCCATATCTCTGTAGTAAGCTCCGTTCTGCTCCCATATCTCTGTAGTAAACTATGTTCTGCTCCCATATCTCTGTAGTAAGCTCAGTTCAGCTCCCATATCTCTGGAGTGTGCTCCATTCTGTTCCCATATCTCTGGAGTAAGCTCGGTTCTGCTCCTATATCTCTGGAGAAAGCTCGGTTCTGCTCCCATATCTCTGGAGTAAGCTCGGTTCTGCTCCCATATCTCTGTAGTAAGCTCCGTTCTGCTCCCATATCTCTGTAGTAAGCTCGGTTCTGCTCCCATATCTCTGGAGTAAGCTCGGTTCTGCTCCCATATCGCTGTAGTAAGCTCAGTTCTGCTCCCATATCTCTGGAGTAAGCTCGGTTCTGCTCCCATATCTATGCAGCCACGGTCGGACTGGCCCACCGGAGAACCGGAGGATTCTCCGGTGGGCCCTGGCATCTGGGGGGCCCTGGCACCTGCTGGCATACAGGGGCCAGTTGCCTAGGGCCCCCGCTGCTCCAGGTGCCCCCAGCCGGTGGCGTGTCGCTAATAGCGGCACACCACGCAGCTGCCATGGGGGCCCCGTGCCAGCAGAGCAGCAGCGGGTGACAGGAGGCAGGAGCCCCTGTCCCCGCTGCTAAAGAGAAATGAATATTCACTGCTTCCCACGCCCCCATGGGCGTGGGAAGCAGTGAATATCATTACTTACCTGTCACCCCGCTCCAACCGCTGAGCGCCGCTGTGTCCTCGCGTCCTCTCTTGCTGCGATGTTCAGGCAGAGGGCGCGATGACGTCATTAGTGAGCGCCGCGCCCTCTGCCTGAGCATTTACTGCCGGAGGACCGAAGACAGCGGCGGTCATCGGTGGAGCGGGACCTGGTGACAGGTAATTCTCTCAGGTGCCGGGGCCCTGAGCCAGCGGTGACACCGGCACCTGCCCCCCATAGCGCCAGTGTCCCCGCCTGCTCAGGACACCGGCACCTGGCCCCCAGCGACGAGAGGTGAGTATGTCTTTTTTGCAGCAGCAGCAGCAGCAGCAGCAGCAGCATATGGGGGCTATAAAATGCAGCATCTATGGGGGCACAGTCTGTGGAGCATCTATGAGGGCATAATCTAGGGGCATAATCTGTGGAGCATCTATGGGGGCATAATCTATGGGGGCATAATCTGTGGAGCATCTATGGGGGCATAATCTATGGGGCATAATCTGTGGAGCATCTATGGGGGCATAATCTATGGGGCACAGTCTGTGGAGCATCTATGGGGGCATAATCTAGGGGGGCATAATCTGTGGAGCATCTATGGGGGCATAATCTATGGGGGCATAATCTGTGGAGCATCTATGGGGGCATAATCTATGGGGCACAGTCTGTGGAGCATCTATGGGGCATAATCTATGGGGCATAATCTGTGGAGCATCTATGGGGGCATACTCTATGGGGGCATAATCTGTGGAGCATTTATGGGGGCATAATCTGTGGAGCATCTATGGGGGCATAATCTATGGGGGCATAATCTGTGGAGCATCTATGGGGGCATAATCTATGGGGGCATAATCTATGGGGGCACAGTCTGTGGAGCATCTATGGGGGCATAATCTATGGGGGCATAATCTGTGGAGCATCTATGGGGGCATAATCCATGAGGGCAAAATCTGTGGAGCTTCTATGGGGGCATAATCTAAGGAGCATCTATGGGGGCACAATCTATGGAGCTTCTATGGGGGCATAATCTAAGGAGCTTCTATGGGGGCATAATCTATGGAGCATCTATGGGGGCATAATCTATGGGGGCATAATCTATGGAGCATCTATGGGGGCACAATCTATGGAGCATCTATGGGGGCATAATACATGGGCAGCATATAGGGCACAATCTATGGAGCATCTTGTGGGGCATAATATATGGGGCAGCATATGGGGCATAATCTCATTTTCCACCCTAGGCTTATACTTGAGTCGATAAGTTTTCCCAGTTTTTTGTGGCAAAATTAGGGGGGTCGGCTTATACTCGAGTATATATGGTATCTATCTATTATCTATCTATCTATATATATATATATATATATATATATATATAGCATTATACCCTATGAGGGGGGCAGCATTATCCACCATGAGGGGGGCAGCATTATCCCCCATGAGGGGGCTGCTTTATAATCTATGAGGGAGGCTACCCCAACTCCTGCTACATAATTAAGACATGTACTACCTTATATTATACCCTGATATTAGTGTATTTTACTGCACAATTGGTGGTCTTGTATTTATTTCTATGTACAGTCATGGCCAAAAGTTTTGAGAATGACACAAATATTATATTTTCACATGATCTGCTGCCCTCTGGTTTTTATGTGTGTTTGACAGATGTTTTTATCACAGACAGAAATATAATAATTGCAAACATATGAGTAACAAAAGCTTATATTGACACTTAAGGGTATGCCACACTAAACAACATCGCTAACGGGATCGCTAAAAAACGTCACTATTTAGCGATCCCGTTAGCGATGTTGTAGTGTGCGGCAGCTGCCAGCGACGAGCTTCCTGCTGTGCTCTCGCTCGTCGCTGGAATCGCTCCGGACCCTATTTCATCGTCGGCGCTCCCGCTGGGTAAGTATTATCGCTGAGTGTGGCACCTTTTCTTAGCGATTTAGCGGTACTTTTGTACCGCTAAAGTCGTTAAGATCGCTAACCGCGATAGCGTCCTTAACGATATCGCTAAGTTAAGCCGCACTCAGCGATATACAAACAATCCCGCTAGCGATCTCATTAGTATGCGACGCTAACGAGATCGCTAGCGGGATTGTGTAGTGTGGCAGTACCTTTAGAATGAGTTAATGCAGCAAGTCAATATTTGCAGTGTTGACCCTTCTTCTTCAGGACCTCTGCAATTCTCCCTGGCATGCTCTCAATCAACTTCTGGACCAAATCCTGACTGATAGCAGTCCATTCTTGCACAATCAATGCTTTCATTTTGTCAGAATTTTTAGGTTTTTGTTTGTCCACCCGTCTCTTGATGATTGACCACAAGTTCTCAATGGGATTAAGATCTGGGGAGATTCCAGGCCATGGACCCAAAATCTCTGTTTTGTTCCCTGAGCCATTTAGTTATCACCTTTGCTTTACGGCAACGTGCTCCATCATGCTGGAAAAGGCATTGTTGATCGCCAAACTGCTCTTGGAGGGTTGGGAGAAGTTGCTCTTGGAGGACATTCTGGTACCATTCTTTATTCATGGCTGTGTTTTTAGGCAAGACTGTGAGAGAGCCGATTCCCTTGGCTGAGAAGCAACCCCACACATGAATGGTTTCAGGATGCTTAACAGTTGGCATGAGACAAGACTGGTGGTAGCGCTCACTTTGTCTTCTCCGAATGAGGCGTTTTCCTGATGTCCCAAACAATCGAAAAGGGGATTCATCAGAGAAAATAACTTTACCCCAGTCCTCAGAAGTCCACTGCCTGTACCTTTTGCAGAATATCAGTCTGTCCATGATGTTTTTTTCTGGAGAGAAGTGGCTTCTTTGCTGCCCTCCTTGAGACCAGGCGTTGCTCCAAGAGTCTCCGCCTCACAGTGCATGCAGATGCACTCACACCTGCCTGCTGCCATTCCTGAGCAAGCTCTGCACTGCTGGTAGCCCGATCCCGCAGATGAAACACTTTTAAGAGACGGTCCTGGCGCTTGCTGGTCTTTCTTGGGCGCCCTGAAGCCATTTTGGCAACAATGGAACCTCTCTCCTTGAAGTTCTTGATGATGTGATAGATTGTTGACTGAGGTGCAATCTTTCTAGCTGCGATACTCTTCCCTGTTAGGCCATTTTTGTGCATTGCAATGATGACTGCACGTGTTTTTTTAGAGATAACCATGGTTAACAGAAGAGAAACAATGATGCCAAGCACCAGCCTCCTTTTAAAGTGTCCAGTGGTGTCATTCTTACTTAATCATGACAGACTGATCTCCAGCCATGTCCTCATCAACACCCACACCTGTGTTAATGGAGCAATCACTGAAAAGAGGTAAGCTGGTCCTTTTAAGGCAGGGCTGCAATGATGTTGAAATGTGTTTTGGGGATAAAGTTCATTTTCTAGCCAAATATTGACTTTGCAAGTAATTGTTGTTAAGCTGATCACTCTTTATAACATTCTGGAGTATATGCAAATTGCCATTAGAGAAAGTGAAGCAGTAGACTTTGTAAAAATTAATATTTGTGTCATTCTCAAAACTTTTGGCCATGACTGTAGCTACATAGTGGGCCCCAAGAATGATTTTCTCTGGTGGGCCCAAGGTGTTCCAGTCCGACGCTGTATGCAGCTAGCTCGTTCTGTTCCCATATCTACGTATGTACCAGCCTGTTTTTAGAGCCTGTTATCTTTGCTGCTTTAATGCAATTGGCCAGAGATAAGCAGGGAAAAGGAGGGCCACCACAACTTGAGGGCCACTGCCCTGTGATTGCCCCCCAGGCTGAAAAGTGCCAACCAGCCTCCAGGGAAAACCAACTTTTAACCCTTATAACGTCCTAACAAAAAAAAATTTGGTTCCAAAATTGTGCAGATGTAAAGTAGACATGTGGGAAATGTTATTAACTATTTTGTGTGACATATTTCTCTGTTTTAAGGGACTAAAAATTCAAAGTTTGAAAATTGCAAAATTTTCGCCATATTTCCATTTTTTTCATAAATAAACACAAGCTATATCGAATAAATTTTACCACTAAAATGAAATACAATATGTCACGAGAAAACATTCTCAGAATCGTGAAGATCCATTGAAGCATTCCAGAGTTATAACCTCATAAAGAGACAGTGGTCAGAATTGTAAAAATTGGCCCGGGCATTAACGTGCAAACAACCCTCGGGAGTAAAGGAGTTAAAAATAAATGAACATTTAACTTTTTTCACAAAAAATTTTACTTCAGATCCAAATTTTTTTATTTACCCTAGGGTAACAGGAGAAATTGGACCCCAAAAGTTATTGTGCAATTTGTCCTGAGTAAGATGATACCCCATATGTGGGGGGAACCACTGTTTGGGCGCATGGCAGAGCTCAGAAGGGAAGTAGCGCCGTTTGACTTTTTCAGCGTAAAATTGGCTGGAATTGAGATCTGACACCATGTCGCATTTGGAGAGCCCCTGATGTGCCTAAACAGAGGAAACCCCCCACAAGAGATTCTATTTTGGAAACTAGGCCCCCCAAGGAGCTTATCTAGATGTGTAGTGAGAACTTTAAACACCCAGGTGTTTCACTAACGTTTATAACGCCCGGCCGTGAAAATAAAAAATCATTTTTTTCCCACAAAAATTATCTCTTAATCCCAAATTTTTAATTTTCCCAAAGGTAACAGGAGAAATTGGACCACAAAAGTTGTTGTCCAATTTGTCCTGAGTACGCTGATACCCCATATGTGGGAGAAAACTACTGTTTGGGCACACGTCGGGGCTCGGAAGGGAAGTAGTGACGTTTTGGAATGTAGACTTTGATGGAATGGTCTGCGGGGTCATGTCGCGTTTGGAGAGCCTCTGATGTGCCTAAACAGAGAAAAAAAAACACAAGTGACCACATTTTGGAAACTACACCCCCCAAAGAAGTTATCTAGATGTGCCTTAAATGTGGCAATGCCCAACAAATGCCCCCTTTTTTGAACTAATCTACTGTTTCCTGTTTTTATAAGTGACCCCGGATCTCACCGCATCTCAGCCCGGCTGGCAACAGAGCCCTGTGACCGGATATAACTGCGGTGACTTCAGTGAGATATCCGCTAGCATCAGAAACGCCATCTTGAAGCTCTTAGGGAATGCCGATCTCTCCAACGCAGGGCTTCCCTAAGTCCTTAGAGATCAGGCCTCACGTGGCCTAGCCCAAGATGCTGTGTACTTGGTTGTCCTAACCGAGTCAGCTCATATCAACCAAACAATGCATCCCAGAGTCACCAACAACAGATCCAGAGTCACACCGATCTATCCAGAATTTCTCCAAGGATGCGTAGCTTCTCTTCCACTCGGACTCACCTTCCACTCCTAACCGTCTAACAACCACCAAAACCCTCATGTTCCAACTCCAGCCTCTCGCTGCTGCCCTCTACTGGCCAGATCATATATTACATCACAAATCCCCAACAATACAGTAAACTGTGATTAACCCTTAAATTCCATCCCACTAACATTTTGACGTCTCAGCAAAAACACCCAAAAGTGACACTATTCTAAAAACTGCACCCCTCAAGGTGTTCAAAACCACATTTAAGAAGTTTATTAACCCTTCAGATGCTTCACAGGAATAAATAGAACATGGAAAGAAAAAATTTACATTTAATTTTTTCCTACAAAAATGTTTCATTTTCACAAGGGTAACAGAGAAAATGCATCATAAAATTTTTCCTGAGTATGCCAATACCCAATATGTGGTGAAAAACCACTGTTTCGGTGCATGGCAGGGCTCAGGAGGGAAGGAGTTTTGTAATGCTAAATTGGCTGGAGTCGATAGTGGATGCTATGTCGCGTTTGGAGGGCCCCTCATGTGCCTAAACAATGGAAATCGCTCACAAATGACCCCATTTTAGAGACTAGACCCCTCAAATAATTTATCTAGATGTGTGGCGTGCACCTTGAACCCTAAAGGGCTTCACATAATTTTATAATGTTGAGCAGTGAAAATTAAAAAAACACTTTTTCCCACAAAAATTTTATTTTAGCCCCAATTTTTTTTTTAGTTTCACAAGGGTGATAGGAGAAAATGGATGCCAAAATTTGTTGTGCAATTTTTCCTGAGTACCCCAATACCTTGTATTTGTTAGAAAACGACTGCTTGGGTGCAGGGCAAGGCTCAGAAGGGAAGGAGCACTATTTTGGCTGGAATTGGTTGCGGATACCATGTCACATTTGAAAAGCCCCTGACATGCCAAAACAGCATATAACGCGCCTGCGCATTGCAATCTGCGGGCAAAGCATACTGCGCGTGCGCAATTCAAGATTGCAATGTGCAGGTGCGTTATATGGAGGGCAATGACTACAATTCCCAGAAATAATGGAGACAGCGGTGAACAACATGTTAAGGCAAGTACCCAAAACACTGCCCATCTGACCTGACTGCCATCATTTAAATATCCCGCCAATTTAGGGTGACAGATTCCCTTTAAAGAGGTATACTTAGTTGACATTGGATGAATATTATCATTAGAATAAGATTTTTTCAGGTGTTTTTGGAGCAGAAACTCTTCAATTCTCCAATAAAACTCCTGTTTTTGGGAGAGATTTTGCTCCAAAAACTACTGAAAAAATCTCAGTGTGAACATACCCTCCCCCAAATCACTAATATAATTGAGATACTGATTTGGCTTTTATCCTAAGTCATATTACAAGATTCGTTAAAGGGTTGATTGTGACTTGTAAGATCGCTTCTTCCAATAGGTGGCGCTATAGAGTTCAAGTCCTCTTTTTCTCTGAAGAG
The DNA here is from genome assembly GCA_033576555.1 of Oophaga sylvatica. Taxonomy (NCBI): domain Eukaryota; kingdom Metazoa; phylum Chordata; class Amphibia; order Anura; family Dendrobatidae; genus Oophaga; species Oophaga sylvatica. The sequence continues at coordinate 120,017,601 of JARQOD010000008.1, forward strand.
GCAATTTGCATAACATAATTTACACACTGGAAGGGGTCATGTTGCTGACTTTTGATGCCTCCTATAGAGCTGTATGTAAAACCAAACATATATTGTTGCCTCTCCCCCTGGGTAAGGAAACATAAGACACAAACTGGTTCTTTCCTCAGGATTTATGCGGGGTGCACTGTGAATAATCAGACTCAATTAAAATGCATAGAGTCTGACTATGGGATTCCCACACCGCACCACAAAGAATACCCAGAAGCCCCCACTGCAGACTCCATTCATGAGATACACACAAGCACCAGGCCTGGTTTACTACAGACAATGCAGCAAAGAGAAGAACAACATGAGAACCATTATGGGGGATTGTCTCATTGACTAGAATAGGGAGACAGAGGGGCAGGCTTAACATAGGACCAGTAAGCGTCTGGTATACTCATGCAATACACAATATCTGATTGTTATAGATTAAATTATACAGTACAGATGTGCAACTTTTCAAGCAAACCTTGGGGTTATTTAGAGGGTCAGTTTATTGCATAAAGAAGAGGATGTGGGTAGCAGATTAGGTGTCCCAGGGAAGTGTTGCTCTTGGTGGGGGGCACATAGGTATTAAGTAAAATTGTGCTGAGTCTCTCTGAAGTAACAATCTAGCAAGGGTTAAACAGATGCACTTTAAATAATTGCGCAGGATTACAAAGTTTGTGTCCCAAGGCTGCATTTAGAAAAGGGTGTGCCTTTTGTCACTGCTCCTCTTTCTGTCTAAAATGTGTATAATCTGCTAGTTTTTGTAAGGGCTCTTTCAATTTCCTGATATTTCCAGTACTGGAAAAAAACAGTACCGGAGATAACCGTGTCCGTGTGTTTAATACATGTGGCATATGTGTGGCAATCGTGTGCCGCATCAGTATCACACATACCAGTGCCTGGGAATCATCGGTACTGTTCGTGCTGTTCCTCGGCAGCGGGTGTTAAAGACAACTCACATCACTGTCCCATGCTCGCGCTGCAAACAGCACTAGTAGGGACAATGTTGAGAGTTGTATTCAAATGTTAATGCCGGTGTCACACTTGCAAGTGTGACACCGGCCTAAACGTGGCGGCTGATGGGAGTATTCATCACTCGCCGCCTACGCTATAAATAAAGTTTTTTTAAAAATGATGTGGGTTCACCTGTATTTTTGATAACCAGTCAGGCAAAATTTACAGCTTTAGCAAGGTTGGTTATCAAGAATAGAGGGGTCCCCATGTCATATTTTTTAATTATTTAAATTAATAATTAAAAAAAAAACGTTGTGGGGTCCCCCCATTTATGACAACCAGCCAAGCTAAAGCAGACGGCTGGTATACTCAGGCTGGTAAGGGGCCATGGATATTGACCCTCCCAGCCTAAAAATAGCAGCCCGTAGCCACACAAAAAAGGTGCATCTATTAGATGAGCCAATTCTGGCGCTTTACCCAGCTCTTCCCACTTGCCCTGTGGCAGTGGCAAGTGGGGTTTTGACGTCAGTGACATCTGAAAGAGCTCTAAGGTGTTGAAGTGAGGTCTAAGTATGGAACCAGTGGTCATCATTCAAGTTAGTGAAAAATGTCCTATCTAGATTAAAGCTGGGGGTGCTGTTGTATTGGAGTCCATGGAAAGTTTTACCACTTCCAGTGATAAAAAGTGGTATTGCAATAGGTAAACATAAAAGTCATTTTCTATAAAATTTGACGGATTTAGGCAGCAATAACAGTGAATTAAAACCACAGACAGGAAGCATCTCTTGAAGCTATTCTGTCTTGTAATCTTCTGTGCTCATGCATTGTGCAATTGAGGACACCTTGGATGTGGCAAATCTGACATACACTGTGTTCCAAATTATTATGCAAATAATATTTTCTCTGATTTTCCCACATTACCTATATGAACCTGAATACAATGGGGGATTCTATATAAAGCCTCATTCACATGTCCATGCTGCATGTATGTGTTGCATTCATTTGTTTATGGATACAACACATACCCTCTTTGATCTATGGTGCTGTTCACATGTCCATGTTTTTCATGGATCATGTGTCCATGCAAAATACAAGGGACATGTCCGAAAAACAATGATGCACTGATGGTAAAATGGACATACTCATGGTAAAAACTGACACAATGATGGTAAAAACAGACATACCGATAACACTGCACTGATATAAAAACGGACATGCTCATGACACACTGATGTACAACACTGATTGACATGTATGTATTTAAACACGGACGTGCAAATAAGGCCTAAGGGTATGTTCACACTGGGCATTTTTGCTGCGGTTTTTCAGTGTTTTTTATGCTAATTTTCAGCTGCTTTTCCCATTACCAGCAAAGCCTATGAGATTTCAGAAATGTCATGCACATGTGTAGCCCAGCTGCGCTTGGTGCCACATGTTACCCTGGAGGATGCACAAAAGGTAAACCCACAAATAAACCCGATATGCATTCACACTTCACATTTCCCTGGAGCCACCAGAGGGAGCCCTTGGAGAGTATGGTCACATATATAAGGGTTGTGGAGACAATAGCAGTCAGATTAGCCTGAGGGCTGAGGAGAGAGATCTTGTCAGGCAGCCTAGCTGGGAGTTGGCTAGCTGTTGGTTTTGTGAGCAGAGGTGTTATGTTTCGGTAGCTGAGGAGTGCAGGTAAAAAAGGCAATACACCAGAGCAGTTGGAAACTATGAGATTGCAGTACCCTGACTAACCACCACAACTAGAGGCAGCCGTGGAGCGTTCCTACGTTGGTCCTAGACGCCTCGTCACAGCCTGAGAAACTAACTACACCTAAAGATAGAAAGAGGAAAGCTATCTGCCCCGGAGCAGATCCCCAAAGAACATAGCCCCCAAACATGTAATGGCGGTTAGACAAGAAGAAATACTGACAAAGACAGAAAATAGTATGAGCAAACGTTGGGGCCCAAACTACCTAAATAGAAAAGGATAGGAAGGGCACTTACTGCAATCCCAAAAAACCCTGAAAAGCACCAACTCTACTAATTTCAAAAACACCTGAGATCACACGACCTCTACCACCTAAATTAGTTCTCTGGTGTAACAAAATCAAACAGCAGCCACTGAAAAAACTGGAAAAAAGCAAATGTACAAACATCAGTGGCTGAACTGAACTGAGAGGGCAAAAGCCCCCGGAGGGGACCCAGAAGGCCCCCACAGAAGTGCAGGACAAAATGCAAAAATCAAGCACAAAAACAAAAAGAAGAAAATGTCTTATCTGTTAGCAGGAGATGCAGACACGACACAGCAGGCTACAAAGGAAACAGGAATCAAGGATTGAGACCAGAACAATTGATCACCGGCAACCCTGATGGGAAGGCGACTCCCTTATATAAGACCAGTCAGTAACACCTGATTCCCAATCCTCACAATCTTCACTGGACAGTCCAGTACCGCTTGTAACCACCAGAGGGAGCCTCTGCTCAGAACTCATTTCAAGTCCATTCACAACACAGAGGAGTGTGGAAGAAACTGCCATCTACGGCTACTTGTGCTTATGTTAAAGGTTAGAGTAGGACGAAAGGCAAGTGGAAGAAAGAAGAGAGTGACAGAGGTTGAAACAGCATTGATCGCTTACCTCTACTCTGCCCTACCGGACACCGGGTCCGAGCTTGCTAGCATCTACACGACTAGTAGGAGAAACCGGAGACCCTGCTGGACTTCAGGTCGCAGGGGCCCAGCAGTGCTGATACGTAACCGGGGTCAGGAAGAACAGGAGTCTGGTAGGCCAACCATTAGAGACTTAGTTCTGTCCAAGAGAAGGCTCCATCAAAAAAGTCAGCCGGCGTATATGAAGAAGACAGAGTTAGACTTTGCTCTATACAGGTCAGAAACTCACACACAACAGGAGTAAGGAGGCCCTACACCTACTCAGTGGGATTACTGGATGTGCATCCTCCACCCTGACAGCTTCCCGGGACGTGCATGCAACTACCATCAGTAAAGGTACAGAAAGAGACTTTCGTGTGTGTGTCTGCCTTATTGCTCCTGCACCCCTACACCGCCATATACCCTGAGGGATCAGTCTTGCCTGTGGAAGACTTAACACCTTGCTGCCCAGTAACAACCCCTCAGAGGATCTGCCCTGCAGCGCTGGTCACCCTGAACACGAACCACAGGTGGCTTCACGAACATTTCTACAAACCTATAATCCCATGTAAATATCCCCCTTTTCAGTGAGTGCCCAGGGCCACGGACCGAGCTGCGCTACCCGTGACATCCCCCATTGAAGTGAACGGGCTCGGTGCCGAGTACCCCACAAGCCCTGGCCGTGCGACTCACACACACATTGTTTTTTTTTTGTGTCATCAGGATTTTGTGCTTTGCTGCGTTTTTTCGACATAGAGCATGTAATTTCTTTCTGCATTTTTGCTGCGTTTTTGCAATGGGTGTTGAAAAAAATGCTACAAAAACGCAGGTATCATTACTTGCTGCTTTTTTTCTGCAGAAAAGTCATGGCCAGCAGGAAGTGACCTCACAGCCAAGAGCTATTGTGAGGTAGTGTCTGGTAGCAGTGAGGTGTTAAGAAGATATTGTGAGGTAGTGTCTGGTAGCAGTGAGGTGTTAAGAAGATATTGTGAGGTAGTGTCTGGTAGTAGTGAGGTGTTAAGAAGATATTGTGAGGTAGTGTCTGGTAGTAGTGAGGTGTTAAGAAGATATTGTGAGGTAGTGTCTGGTAGCAGTGAGGTGTTAAGAAGATATTGTGAGGTAGTGTCTGGTAGCAGTGAGGTGTTAAGAAGATATTGTGAGGTAGTGTCTGGTAGTAGTGAGGTGTTAAGAAGATATTGTGAGGTAGTGTCTGGTAGCAGTGAGGTGTTAAGAAGATATTGTGAGGTAGTGTCTGGTAGTAGTGATTGTGTTAAGACCTATTGTGAGTCTCATAGTAGTGAGGTTTTAAGAGCTATTGTGAGGTAGTGTCTGGTAGTAGTGAGGTGTTAAGAGCTATTGTGAGGTAATGTCTGAGCATTGAGGTGTTAAGAGATATTGTGAGGTAGTGTCCTCTCTCCACTAACCTACCTGTGCCCGATATTGCCATTTCTATGTGTGGTTCCATCATTACTCCCCAGCAACATGCTGTCTTGGGGTCATATTCGACTCAGATATTTCCTTTACTACCTACATCCAATCACTCGCTTGCTCCTATCACCTGCACCTCAAAAAACATCTCCAGAATTCGACCTTTTTTTACCTTTGACTCAGCAAAAACTCTTACTGTAGCTCTTATTCAGTCTTGTCTGGACTACTGCAACTCTTTACTAATCGGTCTCCCTCTTCCTAAACTCTGCCCTCTCTAATCCATCCTGATTGCAGTAGCCAGGATCATTTTCCTCACCACCCCTACACCGATGTCTCTACCCTTGCCAGTCATTGCACTGGTTGCCCATCTGCTATAGAGTCCAATATAATCTTGTCTCTCTCACCCATAAAGTGCTCCAGTTTGGCACCACCCTACATCTCCTCCCTCATCTGTGTCTATCACCCTACCTGTGCCCTCCGTTCCACTAACGACTTAAGACTAATCCTCAATAATGTGAACCTCCCACTCCCATCTCCAAAACTTTTCATGAGCTGCACCAATTTTTGGAATGCACTACCCAAGAAATTACCAATACCCAGAGTTTTAAGAATTGCCTGAAAATGCATTTCTTTAGTCTGGCCTATTGCCTCACCTCACTTATCTAACTATCCCTGTACAATTTTTTTGTTCAAAATCAGGACCCTCGTAGCATCTGTTCATACACCCTCTATGCACTTAATAGCCCTCTGTGTCTGTACTGCACACACACTGGCTGGTGAAAGGTTCATGCAGCATTATGTGGACACTCTATTTATTATATTGAGGGTTGGACCATACAACTCAAGCACTTTTTACCATTTACCTTTCATGTCCCCCCTATTTCCTCATAGATTATAAGCTTGTGAGCAAATAGACAGAATTATCGTTGTTTGGTTGATGCAATGTCCCTAAAATTTGCATTAAAAAGCTATAGAAACATCACAGTACCCTAAATTGGCATTAATAAAAATGTCAACTAAAAAAATAACACAAAACAAAGCCCTCACTCAAGCTCCTTCAATGGAACAACATAAATATTATAGGTCCTAGAAAAAACAAAACATAATATTTTTTTTAAACAAAGTTCTGAATTTTTAACAACTAACACACAGCTCTGGCAAAAAAATAAGAGACCACTGCAAAATGTTCAGTTTGTCTGATTTTTCTCTTTATAGGTATATTTTTGAGTAAAATGTAAATTGTTCTTTTAATCTATAAATTACTGACAACATGTCTCCGAATTTCCAAGCAATAAATTTTGTATTTTTTTTTCTAAAAATGAGAAATGGACAAAATTAAATAAATAACAAGTGCTTTCAGATCTCAAATAATGCTAAGAAAACAAGTTCATAATCATTTAGAAACAACAATACTAATGTTTTAACTCCAGAAGAGTTCAGAAATCAATATGTTGTGGAATAACATGATTTTTTATCACAGCTTTCATGCGTCTTGGCATGCTTTCCACCAGTCTTTCACACTGCTTTTGGGTGACCTTATGCCACTCCTGGTACAAAAATTTAAGCAGTTCTTTTTTGATGGCTTGTGACTATCCATCTTCCTCTTGGCTACATTCCAGAGGTTTTCAATGGGGTTCAGGTCTGGAGATTTGGCTGCCCATGACAGGGATTTGATGTGGTGGTCTCTTAATTTTTGCCAAAGCTGTATATGAGGGTGCTTTCACATTGCGTTTCAACATGCGTTCGGTGGCCCCCTCGGGGCTTATGTCTGAGTGTCTGCCTTCAATAGGAGTGCACTCTTGAAAATGATGCACGGCAGAGCGCATGTTCACTCTGAGGGCACCATTATAGTCAATGGCCTAATCATTAACGCATATGTCCAAATCCTGTTTTTGAGAGGGAGGTTCAGACGTAAGCACCAAGGGGGCCACCAAACAGGTGTTGGAATGCAATGTGAAAGCACCCTAACACACAAGAAAACTAGAGAATCATGTTGTCAGGTAATTTTTACTGCACAATGGCAAAATTACTCTTGTTTCTTTTTTAATCTCGATTTCACTGCATTGGGAATTTTTTACATTTTCTTCAGTACATTACATAAAATAAATGGTGTCATTCAAAACCATATCTGATTCTGAAAAAAAACAAGCTTTCATCTATGTTGATGGAAAAATAAATAAAAAAAATGTCTCTTGGAAGAAGGAAAACAATTAACAAAAGTATGAAAAACAGACCAGTTGTTAAGGGGTTAATAAAGGTGCACACTTAATTGCACCAATGTTGATTGCTTGATTTAATTTTGAGGAAGTTGATAGAGGTTAGATTACTCCACAGGGGCTGTGCCTGTCATTGCAAGTCTTTCATGTCAGTCAGGTATGTGGATTTTGTAACCTCTCTATAAACTACAGTACTAAAATTCAGATTAAAACGGTTCTGCAATGAAACTTGCAGCTATAAAAAAAAAAAATACAACTAAGGCCTCTTAAATCTGTGGTTTTCTTGTACGTGGAAACATTGGTGCGCTATAGGTATAAGGCCACAATCACATGTTCAATATTCAGTCAGTATTTTACTTCAGTATTTGTAAGCCAAAATCAGGAGTGGAACAAGAAGAGGAAAAGTATAATAGAAACACGACAACACTTATGTATTTATCACCCACTGCTGGTTTTGGCTTAGAAATACTGACCAAATAATGAATATGTGAACGTCACCTAATTATAATATTCTTTAATGGGATTCCTGATGCTTTGGAAATTCTTACTTTGATGGACATTGCGTAAAGGGGACCACTATGCGGTCCTGAGCTGCCCCAAGTGGCATGTTCAATAGGGACAACCTGGTGAATATATGGGCAGCACGGTGGCTTAGTGATTAGCACTGCAGCGCTAGGGGCCTGGGTTCAAATCCCATCAAGGACAACATCTAATAGATGTGCTTTTTCTGGGCAGCTGCGGGCTGCTGTTTTTAGGCTGGGGGGCCCATATTCATGGCCCCTTACTAACCTGAGAATAGCAGCCCGCACCTGTATAGTTTTGATGGGTTGGTTCAAAAACTAAGGGGGACCCCACGTCGGGTTTTCTTTCATTCATTCTCTCCTGCTCGCTGTTGCCAGCAGAGCAGGGAGAATAATGACAGGGAGCTTCAGCACCACAGGCAGGGGAACAGTGCTTACAGTAGTGCTTCTTCCCCTGCGCCCATCCATGCGCATGGAGGACAGTGTGAACAGTTCTCCGTGTGCACGAGTGCGGGACGTTTTGCGTCTGTGCTGCCGGAGACAAACGGACATGTCAGCGTATTTTGCACACGGACACATGGTCCGTCAAAACACGCTGACATGTGCATAGACCCATTCATTTTAAGGGGTCTACGTGTGTCAGTGTCTCCAGAACGTGAGAAAACTGTCACTACACGTACCGTAGCCATTGACGTGTGAAAGAGGCCTAAAACTGGGAACTTTCCTTCATGTAAAATAATCTCTATAGGAAGAGTTATCTTTCAGGCAGTGTCCTCAGTGTCCCAAAGTGTGGAAGAGGTAATTTATAAATAAAGTGATAAAAGATGATTTCTCCACAGCAAGGCATCTGATATGAGGCACAGGGGAATGAGTTTTTTAAGTTGTCTATAACCTGTATGCCCATAGTAATAGTTTACCTAGATCAAATGTGGTGACAGATTCCCTTTTAAAATTAGGAGGAAATGCACTATCCAAATACATTTCAGTGAAATGCAATTTATTGCCTTCTGTTACGCTGTACTGTTTTTTTTTTAAGGGGGGGGGGGCAACCTGTCCTCCCATAATGACTACTATGTCACCTATATCCTGCTCTAAGATATTTTATGAAATCATATAGCGCTAACTTATACCCCAGACATTCTCATCCATAACTATGACATTTATCAGCCACACCTAAAGTTAGTCAACAACTATAGGTAAGGGGCCCTTCACTATAAGTTCCAAGGATAACGATTTGTGATGCACACAGGCTGGAGCTTAACTTTATGGCAAGCTCTGACCCTGGCACACAAATGGTTTCCTCTTCCAGATGTGGTGTCCTGCAGGGGGGGCTGTTCCTGCAGCTGTCAGGGGTCTAGTTTCAGTGTGTTCATTCCTCCCCCTCCTCCTGCTGGGGGAAGAGAAGTCTGAGCATCCACAGCTCAATCTTTTATCCTCTCCAAACAAGACCGGCTCTCAGTCTGCAGGAGTCCACAGCCAAGTAATGTGACTCAGCCTGATAGCAGTGGCTGCAGGAGGCTGTCCCAGGCTAGAGGCTGCGAAGACTAGGAGATGGGAGGCTGCTTCTCTCGCCGCAGACCCAGGGGTGAGTACATGGGAGCGATCGGAGACACAGAAATCTCCGTTTTGTCTTTTCACTTTTTGGATCCACTTCTGGCTTTGGATCAAAAACTGCGTGTGTGACTCCTGCCTGAAAGGAAAAGATCGTGAGCTCTGCGGGTCTTGCCCGCTTCAGTCTGGGGCTCCTCCGTACCCTGATATTAGAGTAATCATTAATCCAAACTATCCATACCTATACAGAGGAGATCTCACCCTATAGACTTATATGGCAAAGCAACTAGAAGTCTCTCCGGCCTTGGGAATCCCCAACCCCAAGAATGTCGGTTATTCTAGCTCCTAGGGGAAGAGGGGCATGACCCAATTAGGCCCTGTTCACATGTTCAGTATTTGGTCAGTATTTTACATCAGTAAGGAAAAACCAGGAGTGGAACAATCAGAGGAAAAGTATAATAGAAACACGTCACCACTTCTTTATTTACCACCCACTCTTGAATTTGGCTACAAATACTGATGTAAAATACTGACCAAATACTGAACATGTGAACGTGGCCTGTAAATGAATGGGATATTTTTAGACAATGAGGTATGGATCCTCAGTGACCCACCTGACAATAGGGCTAATTATTATTATCATTATTAGGACCAAGACTGACTAATAGGACAAGTTATAAAAGATCATCTGATTCCAAACCACTTGCGGTGCATATATTTTGGCAAAATGATGGGGTTTACTGGAACCGCTTTCTATCTGCTGCTTGAAGTATCCATTAAGAAATAGCCTCCCTTATGTGTTTAAGTTGTGCAATATTGTTGCAATGTCATGAAGTAACAATTACTTTCATGACATTCTATTCTCCTAAACCAAAAATATCAAACACAATATGATATGTGTAAAATAAAAAAATAAAGTGCCCCCATCATCCCAAGCTGTATGTGACATCCAAGCAGTCATGTGACATAATATCATGTCCTCATGGTCCACTGCTTGCTTGGTTATGTCTTTATTACACAGGAAACTGATTTATATTGGAGTTTTCATGTTAAAAAAAAATTGTTATGCTTTGCTTATATAGCACCATCATATTCCACAGCGCTTTACAGAAATTATCATCGCTGTCCCTCCCCAATGGAGCTCACAATCTAGATTCCCTATCAGTATGTCTTTGGATTGTGGGAGGAAACCGGAGACCAGGAGGAAACCCACGGGAAGAACATACAAACTCCTTGCAGATGGTGTCCATGGTGGGATTTTAACCCAAGACCTCAGAGCTCCAAGACTGCAGTGCTAACCTACTATAAAGTCAACATGAAAATAAGATGATTATGCTAATTGTTACATTGTTGACATGAGATTAGTATTTTTTTTATACTTATGGTGGAATTTGAACCCAGGACCCAAGCGCTGCAAGGCTGCAGTGACAACCACTGAGCCACCATGCCATCATTTATCCTGTACTGATCCTGTGCTACATCTTTTATCATACTCCAGAGCTGCATTCTCTATTCTGCTGGTGGAGTCACTGTGTACATACAGTCATGGCCAAAAGTTTTGAGAATGACACAAATATTATATTTTCACATGATCTGCTGCCCTCTGGTTTTTATGTGCGTTTGACAGATGTTTTTATCACAGACAGAAATATAATAATTTCAAACATATGAGTAACAAAAGCTTATATTGACAGTTACAATGAGTTAATGCAGCAAGTCAATATTTGCAGTGTTGACCCTTCTTCTTCAGGACCTCTGCAATTCTCCCTGGCATGCTCTCAATCAACTTCTGGACCAAATCCTGACTGATAGCAGTCCATTCTTGCACAATCAATGCTTTCATTTTGTCAGAATTTTTAGGTTTTTGTTTGTCCACCCGTCTCTTGATGATTGACCACAAGTTCTCAATGGGATTAAGATCTGGGGAGTTTCCAGGCCATGGACCCAAAATCTCTATGTTTTTTTCCCTGAGCCATTTAGTTATCACCTTTGCTTTATGGCAAGGTGCTCCATCATGCTGGAAAAGGCATTGTTGATCTCCAAACTGCTCTTGGAGGGTTGGGAGAAGTTGCTCTTGGAGGACATTCTGGTACCATTCTTTATTCATGGCTGTGTTTTTAGGCAAGACTGTAAGAGAGCCGATTCCCTTGGCTGAGAAGCAACCCCACACATGAATGGTTTCAGGATGCTTAACAGTTGGCATGAGACAAGACTGGTGGTAGAGCTCACCTTGTCTTCTCCGAATGAGGCGTTTTTCTGATGTCCCAAACAATCGAAAAGGGGATTCATCAGAGAAAATAACTTTACCCCAGTCCTCAGCAGTCCACTGCCTGTACCTTTTGCAGAATATCAGTCTGTCCATGTTTTTTCTGGAGAGAAGTGGCTTCTTTGCTGCCCTCCTTGAGACCAGGCCTTGCTCCAAGAGTCTCCGCCTCACAGTGCGTGCAGATGCACTCACACCTGCCTGCTGCCATTCCTGAGCAAGCTCTGCACTGCTGGTAGCCCGATCCCACAGCTGAAACACTTTTTAAGAGACGGTCCTGGCGCTTGCTGGTCTTTCTTGGGCGCCCTCTGAAGCCTTTTTGGCAACAATGGAACCTCTCTCCTTGAAGTTCTTGATGATGCGATAGATTGTTGACTGAGGTGCAATCTTTCTAGCTGCGATACTCTTCCCTGTTAGGCCATTTTTGTGCATTGCAATGATGACTGCACGTGTTTCTTTAGAGATAACCATGGTTAACAGAAGAGAAACAATGATGCCAAGCACCAGCCTCCTTTTAAAGTGTCCAGTGGTGTCATTCTTACTTAATCATGACAGATTGATCTCCAGCCATGTCCTCATCAACACCCACACCTGTGTTAATGGAGCAATCACTGAAAAGAGGTTAGCTGGTCCTTTTAAGGCAGGGCTGCAATGATGTTGAAATGTGTTTTGGGGGATAAAGTTCATTTTCTAGCCAAATATTGACTTTGCAAGTAATTGCTGTTAAGCTGATCACTCTTTATAACATTCTGGAGTATATGCAAATTGCCATTAGAAAAAGTGAAGCAGTAGACTTTGTAAAAATTAATATTTGTGTCATTCTCAAAACTTTTGGCCATGACTGTACATTACATTACTGATCCTGTACTGATCCTGAGTTACATCCTGTTTTATACTCCAGAGCTGCACTCACTATTCTGCTGGTGTAGTCACTGTGTACATACATTACATTACTGATCCTGAGTTACATCCTGTATTAGGCCGGCGTCACACACAACTACAAAAAATCGGTCCGTTTTAGTCGGTTGATTGTCGGATCAAAATGCAAACATCACACATCCTTCTGTCATCCGATTTTCCTTCAAAGATGCGATTTAGTCGCATGTGTGTGTACCTTGTAACATCCGATTTTCATCCGACTTGCGAGAATTTCTCGCAGACTTGCAAAACTGACATATAATGGATCCAAAAGAATAGTATTTCAATCACAAAAGAAAGAATAGATATATACACATAGAACACATATACATATATATATATATATATATATATATATATATATACACACACACACACATGTCATTGTGACATGTATATATATATATATATATATATATATTTATAGTTCCTAGACTTCTACATACTGTAATAGCCGCTAATTCAATTGCCGGCTTTTGTGAAATCACAGAAGCCGACATGAAATGATACATTGTTTCCACACAGTTAACCATGTCATTTCCTGTATTTTGATATTTGTTTAGAACTTACAATTACATGAGTGTATTTGTGCAAAATTTCAGACATGTAGGGGTTAATTAAAGGTGTAAATTCGTTGAAAAAAAATGCGTGGGCTCCCGCTGTATTTTCTCCACCAGACAGACAAAGCAAGCGAGTGGGGGCAGATAATAACAGCCTAGGGAGGGTACATTTTTTTTGTGCCCCCCCTGGCTACTAACATCTACCCCCAGACACCCCAGAAAGGGCAAATCTATAATTAGATTCGCCCTTTCTGGCACTTTGCCCGTCTATTCCCATTGCCCTGTAGCGGTGGCGAATGGGTTAATAATGTCACCTTAATGTCACCTTAGTATTGAAAGGTGACCTTAAGGCAGGTTAATAATTGAGAGCTGTCAATTAGACAACTATCAATTATTAATCCTATTGTATGATAGAAAAATCAAACACACACAGTTTAATAAAAAAGAAGTTTAATGAAATAATCACACAGTTTTTGACCATATTTTATTTTCCTGCTAAAACCATTTCCTGTAATAAAAATAAAATAAAAAAGCAAAATGATTCTTACCAATCCGATGTACAGTCAGGTCCCACGGTGTAATCCATCAGAAAGGGTTAACAGGTTACAGGTCGCAGAGAGCTAATAATGCTGTCTCAGACCTGTATTCCCCTGAATGAATCAGTTACTCTCCCAGCGAAAGGAGAGGAATAGATTCATGAATGGAGCTTAATTGATTTATTGCCACTTTCACTTCAGTGACCTGACCTAACGTGAAAGTGGATACAATCAATTAAGCTTCATTCATTAATCACATCCTCTCCTGTCGGCAGGAGATAAGCTCATTCATTCAGGAGCTATCAGATGAGCACGCAGGATTACTTGGGCTGCTTATCTGATTGCTAGTTAACCCTTTGTGAAGGATTACATCGTGGGACGGGACAGATTGCCAGATAGGTAAGAATAATGTTGTTTTATTATTTTATATTAATTTTAGAAGAACAAGGCTTCGAACGGATTAAGAGTGAAATAAAAGATGGTCAAAAATATGTGTTTTTATTTCATTAAAATTATTTATTCTTAAAGTGTGTGTGTTTTTTTATTTACTTCAATAGGATTAATAATTGATAGTTGTCTAATTGACAGCTCTCAATTATTAACTTGCCTTAAGGTCACCTTTCAATACTAAGGTGACATTAAGGTGACATTATTAACCCATTCGCCACCGCTACAGGGCAATGGGAATAGACGGGCAAAGTGCCAGAAAGGGCGAATCTAATTATAGATTTGCCTTTTCTGGGGTGTCTGGGGGCAGATGTTAGTAGCCAGGGGGGCACAAAAAAAATGTACCCTCCCTAGGCTGTTATTATCTGCCCCCACTCGCTTGCTTTGTCTGTCTGGTGGAGAAAATACAGCGGGAGCCCACGCATTTTTTTTCAACGAATTTACACCTTTAATTAACCCATACATGTCTGAAATTTTGCACAAATACACTCATGTAATTGTAAGTTCTAAACAAATATCAAAATACAGAAAATGACATGGTTAACTGTGTGGAAACAATGTATCATTTCATGTCGGCTTCTGTGATTTCACAAAAGCCGGCAATTGAATTAGCGGCTATTACAGTATGTAGAAGTCTAGGAACTATAAATATATATATATATATATATATATATATATATATATATATATATATATATATATATATATGTCACAATTACATATATATATTGTAGCCTTTCCGGGGGGTTTTAGCTCTAGGATCCTCATCATGGTCATCATCATTATCATGATCATCATTATCATTATCAATATTATCATGGTCATCATCATTATCACATAAGTTTAACGGCCCACTAGCATTGTGTTCCGCCCCTCGGGACTGCGCACCCTCAGTAGGAGCTTCATCACACTGTCCATCAGAAACATTTTTCCCCCAGAGATCCTTAGACCGGGGAAAGTCATTACCCAATATAACGGGGTGCACCAGGGTCTTCACTACCCCCACTTCATATGAAACCTCCCCGAGTTTGGGGACCAAGTCCACGGAAGTCTCTGGGTAGACTTTGGTGTCTTCATGGATGTACACCACACTCAGGTGCTTATCAGGGATGAAGTCCCTATCACTCAGGCTGTCACATACGGAAGTCACTGGACTCTCTGAGTCCAAGAGGGCCTGTGCTGGGCAGTCACTTACAACCACCGGGGACCCCTGTGGTCCAGTCTCTTCGGCTGAGGTGGGACACACACACAGGCTCTGCGCAGGGAGAGAGGGATCTGCCAACATCACAACACATAGGCTCCCCCTCTATTGGACAGTTGGCTGCAATTTCACGCCAGCTCCAACACTGTCCATCACACTCTCCCACCCACATGTCCCCTCGGGCCTGAACCCGCTTATCAGCATACCCATGTCCCCAACAGCTGGAACGCTCTTACCGGGAGAGTTCAGCGTCCGGGAACTCTGAAGTGACGTCCGCTCAGACGGCTGGTCACGGAGGCAGTCTTTGGGGCCAAAGTACCTTTCTCTCTGTACCTCAGGAGGAAGTGCTCGGGTGTAGCTGTCCACTGTCACATATGATCTCTGTTACCAGTATGGAGTTTCACAGACACTCCTCCTTGTGTCTGAAGGCAACTCCAACATCCAGACTTGAGAGAGGTCACCTCCTATTCAGTAGTCACCAGCATGGAGTGTCGCAGAGTCTCCTCTTTGTGTCCGGGGTACCTCGAGCACCCAGACAGAGAGAGCCCACCTTCCGGAGTCTCCTTCCGTGCCTGGACTCCTGTCCAGACTGAATGAGCTCTTTGACTGTGCTCCCAAGCACCTACTTCTGGCTTCCTAATCAACACCTGAGTGGATTCAGGTCTGAGCTGCAAGCGTGTACTGAATGGCAGGTGTAGTGACCTTTCTCTACCACCAGGTCTACAAAGCCACACATTTCGCTCATACCAGTCAGCAAGGTACTTAGGTGAAATATACACCTCATTCACCACATATTCCTTCACTGTCTCACATATCCCCTCCCTCTTCTCCAGACCGGAGGGCTGGTCATCCAGACCGGAGGGCTGGTCAACAATCCAACAGAGACAGTGAACTCTGGACCAGTCATGGCCCTCATCAGCTTCATCCTCACCACTGTCATAGCCAACATCAGTTTTCTCTTCATCTGAAGCATCCGCACTACCCTGTACCCTCCCAGGCCTATACTCTCTGCGGGCCTCGGGTATCCTGCACGGTTTCATCTTGACTTTAGTGCCAGCCTCAGTCTCGGTATAGTGGCTCACCAGATAAGTACGACCAGGCACGTCAGAACAGCTCTGCTGATTCTTCCTCAGAAACTTTCGTACCTCCTGTTTTTGGGGCACTGACCCTGTGTCACCAACTGTCACAGGAGGTATAGGGGTTTTCTCTATTTCCCCTGAACTTTCTTTAGCACATCTACTTTCTTAAATATCAGTTGATTCATAAATTCTACCTCACAGAACACAAGCGCCTCTGTCATGGTCTCTGACCATTCCGAGCCACACTGTTCAAACGATTGGCACTGTAGAGGGAGCTGATCGTTTTTCTTGGTCGGTACACATAATTTATCCTCTTCTGGTACAGGCTCACTTTGCATAAGACTCAGAGCTCTTACTTCTTTCTCCAGGAGATCCTCATGGCTACGCATCTTCTCCTGTAGTTGTTGGACGTCCTTTACGTCTTCGTCCCTTTCTTCAGGCTCTTCTGGTAGGACATGCTCAGAAGCCCTACCATCAGTCTTCTTTTCCACCACGTTCTGCATCCCATCTGAGCTCCCGTGTATCTGCAGCGGCAACGGAGCGACACATCGCCCCTCCCACTCACTGGGACGTGGTTCAAGTGTAGACTCCATGAAAATGCGCCTGAGCTCACCAAGGCCAAGCCGAGGTCTCAAAATCTCATCTTGGGATTTATCCAGATCCTTTGGGTCGCTCGGGAACTCCCGATGGCGCACCGGGCGCCGAACTTCCGGCCCGAGCTTCGCGAGTCGCAGCCACGGATCCGGACAGTACACCGTCCACGCGGCTGTCTCCAGCAGAAACATATTCCGGGGCAGAGTCATTCCCCACATCTTCAGTCTTGTTCCTCACAGCTTCACTTGAGACATCAGCCTCTGGTGAGGCACCTGGCCTGGTGTCCACCACTTCCATGGCTTTCTCCACCTCTGCAGCATCACCTTCCGAGTCCTTGGCCTGATGCAGATCCACACCATACATTGATAACTTCTCATTTTCAACAGCATCCACTTGTGCTGTGTTCAGTTTCAGAGTCCTGTCTTTCACCTTAGTCTTCGCCAGGGAACCGGCCAAAGGTACAACATCTTCAGATGCCATCCTCCGTCCGACTGCAAGGTCAGCCTCAGCCTTCCTCTCAGGACTCTCAATCTCCTCTGCTACCATGCCTTCCTCACTTGCACTGGTTGCTTTATTGTCATCAGATGACTCACTATCACCACCACTATCCCTGTCTGACCCCCTTTTCTCAGCCACATCTGGCTCACTTTCAGGGTTAGACACTTCATTTTCATTCACATCCGGCTCATTGTCAGGGTTATACAATTCATTCTCATTCACATCTTGATCTGGAACCTTAGTTAACATGTCATCCACAACATTAACTTCACCATCTGGTCCCTGGTTTCCCTCAGGTGGTCCCTCAAGTATGTGACTATGTGATAACCCCAGCACTATACTTCCATATAGCTCAGATACCAGGAGCTGACTTACGACCTCTCCCTGGACTTCAGTGTCCCTATACAACAGGTTATTGTTCATGGCAGCATGAGGAAACCTCTCCTCAGAGCCAGGCTCTTGGGGAACCTCATTCAGAACAATTACATTTTCCTGTGCCGTTTTAAGAGTGGGGTCTCGCATCGGCTCACTCCCAAAATTGTCACAGGAGTCAGGCAGGTCAGGGACACTCGGTTCCCGAGAACCACCATCCTCGTCTCCCAACATCACCTGCAAAGAAATGTCATCTTTATCACGGTCATCATCAGTATCATCACTATTATGATTAGCATTATTATCATTATCAATATCAGCATCCTCATCATGGTCATCATCATTATCATGATCATCATTATCATTATCAATATTATCATGGTCATCATCATTATCACATAAGTTTAACGGCCCACTAGCATTGTGTTCCGCCCCTCGGGACTGCGCACCCTCAGTAGGAGCTTCATCACACTGTCCATCAGAAACATTTTTCCCCCAGAGATCCTTAGACCGGGGAAAGTCATTACCCAATATAACGGGGTGCACAAGGGTCTTCACTACCCCCACTTCATATGAAACCTCCCCGAGTTTGGGGACCAAGTCCACGGCAGTCTCTGGGTAGACTTTGGTGTCTTCATGGATGTACACCACACTCAGGTGCTTATCAGGGATGAAGTCCCTATCACTCAGGCTGTCACATACGGAAGTCACTGGACTCTCTGAGTCCAAGAGGGCCTGTGCTGGGCAGTCACTTACAACCACCGGGGACCCCTGTGGTCCAGTCTCTTGGGCTGAGGTGGACACACACACAGGCTCTGCGCAGGGAGAGAGGGATCTGCCAACACACAACACATAGGCTCCCCCTCTATTGGACAGTTGGCTGCATTCACGCCAGCTCCAACACTGTCCATCACACTCTCCCACCCACATGTCCCCTCGGGCCTGAACCGCTTATCAGCATACCCCATGTCCCCAACAGCTGGAACGCTCTTACCGGGAGAGTTCAGCGTCCGGGAACTCTGAAGTGACTCCGCTCAGACGGCTGGTCACGGAGGCAGTCTTTGGGGCCAAAGTACCTTCTCTCTGTACCTCAGGGAGGAAGTGCTCGGTGTACTGTCCACTGTCACCTTTTCGACCCTTTGGGCAGTTGCTGACGGCAGACTCCCAACTTATCTCCATCATGGACTCTCCTGGCACGGGCTGCAACCGTAACACCCAGCCGGTAAGAATCGCCGCTTTCAACTTGGCATAGTCTTCGCTGTCCTGCTTGCTCAGGTCAGCCCAGACTTTTGGGGTTCCCCAATCAGATAGGGTTACGACCCCCAAATGGCCCATTCAGATAGTGGCAGATTCTCCTTCTCTGCCATCTCTCAAACTTAGTAAGATATTCCTCCACATCATCACGAGATGTCATCTTTTCCAGGGACCGTCTTACCGCCTTCTTTACAGCGGGCAAGGCAGGTGCCTTCACAACATTACTCTGGGACGAGGTGCTGAGAGCTGCAATCTGCTCCAACACCCGGTTATTCTCCTGTTGCTGCTGCAGGATTGCTGCTGGTGCTGCAGGCGCTGCTGCTCCATGCTCGCTGCATGCTTCGCTGGGCCTGTACCAGGTACTCAATGAGCTCCTTCACACGGCCGGACTTATCTGTCTCAACCACGGCAGTTTTATGTTGCACATTAACTTGCGCCATTTGTTCAAACAGTGCCTCCATGCTGTCAGATATCTCTGTCTTCACAACGGCAGACTTCAGTCAAGGCATACACACTACACAGCTTTTTTCCACAGAAAATTCAGCTTGCTGTGCAACCACTTTTTTTTTTTTTTTTCCTTTGCAAAGTCTATTAGGGCTACTGTCTCTTTAAGACGCTCCACAAACTTTTCTTTTGCTGCTGCACATTCCACAGTCATTTTCACAACAAGTTCAGCTTTGCTGTGCATACATTTTCTCTCTGCGGACCCTCTCCAAGACTGCTCCAAACAGACGTTTCTGCTGACACACTTTTTTTTTTTTTTCTGTTGCTATTTCAAAGACTTCACCTTTAATGCTGTCTCTCGCCACTGTGCTGCATACACACTCCAGCACTAACTGTATCAGGCACTGCGCGCCTCAAAAATTCTCCGCCAATTGTAGCCTTTCCGGGGGTTTTAGCTCTAGGATCGCTGTCTGGGTAGACAGAATGGCACGGAAACAGTTCATTCAGACAGCATTTTTGGTGAAAACTGGCCGCAACCAGTTTTATTAAAGTCCACAGCACACAGATAAAAACAAAGCATAAACAAAAGACTGGGCTTGTCTAGCCTCTAATACACTTAGATAGATGGCCCTCTCTACCCGGGGACCCAGACTCTACCAGTCTGTCCCAAAAACAACACATATGATCTCTGTTACCAGTATGGGGTTTCACAACACTCCTCCTTGTGTCTGAAGGCAACTCCAAAAATCCAGACTTGAGAGAGGTCACCTCCTATTCAGTAGTCACCAGCATGGAGTTTTCCAGAGTCTCCTCTTTGTGTCCGGGGTACCTCGAGCACCCAGACAGAGAGAGCCCACCTTCCGGAGTCTCCTTCCGTGCCTGGGCTCCTGTCCAACTGAATGAGCTCCCTGACTGTGCCCCAAGCACCTACTTCTGGCTTCCTAATCAACACCTGAGTGGATTCAGGTCTGAGCTGCAAGCGTGTACTGAATGCAGGTGTAGTGACCTTTCTCTACCACCAGGTTCTACAAAGCCACACATTTTCGCTAATACCAGTCAGCAAGGTACTTAGGTGAAATATACACCTCATTCACCACATATTCCTTCACTGTCTCACAATATATATATATATATTATATATATATATGTATTCTATGTGTTATATCTATTCTTTCTATTCTTTATTAAAGCTGTCAGTGTGATTTTACAGTATAGCCGGGGATAATTGCCGGCTTTTCTAAAGGACACCGATGCGATTTAATCGCAAGTCACACATGCGGTCCGTTTGTAATCAATTTTTCATTGCTCCCATAGACTTGCATTGGCGATAGTCGACCCACAATCGGTGACAATCGCAGCATGCTGCGATTGCACACGGACGTTTAAAACGGACCACAAAAAAATCTGATACTAGGAGCGCTCCATAATTAACATAGGGCAGACTGCATTACGATTTTTCATCGTATTGCAGTCGTCCATTCTGTCGCCATGTGACGCCGCCTTATACTCCAGAGCTGCACTCCTATTCTGCTGGTGCAGTCACGTGACATACATTACATTACTGATCTTGAGTTACATCCTGTATATACCCCAGAGCTGCACTCACTATTCTGCTGGTGCAGCACTGTGTACATACATTACATTACTGTCCTGTACTGATCCTGAGTTACATCCTGTTTTATACTCCAGAGCTGCACTCACTATTCTGCTGGTGCAGTCACTGTGTACATACATTACATTAACTGATCCTGAGTTACATCCTGTATTATAGTCCAAAGCTGCACTCACTATTCTGCTGGTGCAGTCACTGTACATACATTACTTAACTGATCCTGAGTTTACATCCTGTATTATACTCCAGAGCTGCACTCACTATTCTGCTGGTGCAGTCACTGTGTACATACATTACATTACTGACCTGAGTTACATCCTGTATTATACCCCAGAGCTGCACTCACTATTCTGCTGGTGCAGTCACTGTGTACATACATTACATTACTGATCCCGAGTTACATCCTGTATCTCTTTTATATAAAAATACAAAACTAAACTTACAGACAAACTCAATAACAAAAACATTATCCATAAATCCCAAAAGTCCAAGTCCAACAGATATATAGAACAAAATGTTTTTCCCCTTTCATTAACCCCTCGGCAAGGGAAGAGACCTCACCAATCCTTTTTTTTTTCCCCCATACACCATACCCATGCATTCACCCTAGAAAAAAAAAAAAAAAAAAAACACCAACTCCCAAAAAAAAGAAATAGGCCACCTGGCCAAAAATTAATGAACCTTCATATCATATTAAACACATGTACTATACAATATATACACACATACTATACCCGTTTACAATTTTTTTTGTTTTTTTTTTAATTTTTTTTTTTTTTATTTTTTTTTTTATTTAAAAAAATAAACCCCCCATTCCCCAAAGGCCCCAAAAAGAAAGTTTGTGGCCATCACCCAATCCACAAATTTTTGGGGGCCTTTTACACAGCAATCTTTGCCCCCCGCCGGACGTCCTTTTCCCCAAAACCCACCCCCCCCCCCCAAGAAACCCCCCCCCCCCACCTAAACAAATCCCCCTACAACATTATAGTACACTTCAAAATTATACGTTATAAAAACCTTATAAAAACAAAACAATAAAACCCCCTTCAAAAAAAACCCATACACCCTTTTAACAATACCAAAGAACAGCCCAAGTTCAATTTTTGCAACCCTTCCCGGCCAATTCCAAACAAAATCTAGGGGGGGGGGGTTTCGCCCCCACCAGGAACTGGAGACCAAGAGGCTCTCCCCAATCTACCGACACACCCGACCCCCCCAACAACAAAAAGAGAAAATCCTGCCCTTTTTTATAGCCCTACCAACCTCTCCCCCTCCCCCTACCTTTCCTCACGACCCCATCCAACCAAAACTAACACCTGCCAAAAACGTCCCTTCTGCCCCCCCCTGTCCCTACACATCATCTACCTCAAAAAAGAAAAAGGAAAAGAATACTACCACCCTATCACGGCACACAGAACAAACCACCCTAGGGAAATTTAAAAAGGAAAACCCCTCCACGGAAAGGCCCCCCGCCCCACCTCAAAAACCCAGGAGCCCCTTTTTGCCAGTCCCCCAGGGTGTTCCAAAACACCTTCCCTGGGGGGTTTTCCCCCTGAGTAGACACTAGACCCGGCATTCACGGTGAGAACTAGTTTAAAAACTAACTAAGAAAACATCCCCCCAAACTCGGCCCCCCAAAAACCTGAATGCCCCCCTGGGGGCCCCCCACTAGGAGGGGCCTCCCCCCCGGGGGCCCCCAAGGGGAACACCCCCCCCGCGAGACCTCTGTTTAAAGGGACACCGAAGCAGGAAAGTTATCTTTTAAACGCCCCCACACCCTCGCGGGGGGAATCCCCCCACAACTCCTGACTTCAGGGGTTTCCCCACATCGCTTCCCAGGAAGCAGGGGCCCAACCAATCCCAAAAACCTTTGGATCCGCTTAGAGTTTAAAAACCCCCCCACCCCAGATCCCGCTTGGGGGAAACCCCCAGCGCCAGGGCTTTGAAATGGGTCACAGGCCCTTTGTCAAGAACCTTTTGACATGGTCGATTCCCCCCCCTCCCAACCCCCCCCCGGGGCACTTCAGAACCGGGTAAGTAACCGGGGAAATGCCCATGAGGTTCGAAGGTCTTCACCTGCCCCCCTGTCTCCCATTCCTGGGGAAAGGCCAAACCATCCCCAAGGGGAAAAACCCCCGGGGAGCCCCTCGACCAAGGTTGCGATTTTCCTTAAGAAAAAGGGTTTTTAAAAAACCACTGGGGTTTACCTACCCCCAAACCCCCTAGTCTCCTCTGCGGTACGTGCCTCCCCCCTTATTAGGTTTTGCCTGTTTCCCCTAATAATTGGAAAAACAGGGTGTGACCCCCCGTCCAAAGATCGGGGGAAAGCAGCCTGCCCAAAATATTAGCAAAGGAAGCAAATCCCTTGGGGAACAACCCTTTCCCTTGGGGGCAAGGCCAACCCTTCCATGATCCACCTCTGGCGGCAATCTTAAGTCTGCCCCCCCATTTTGCGGGGAAGTCCCCCGGGGGCCCAAACTGGCAATAATTTTTTTTGGGGCCGGGGCCCGGGGAAAGGGGGTCCGGGGGGATCAAAGCTTGGAAACTCCCCCCCCACCAAGACCTCCCTTTTTCCCGGTTATCAGGGGCCCGGATGCCACTATAGCTTTTAAACTAAAACATCCCCAAAACTGCCCCTCTCTCGGGATAAAAAAGGGGGAAAGTCGCAGCGTACCCACACCCTAAAAGGGGGCCTTGGGGGCCCCCGGGCCCATCCCCTCCACCAAAGGTCCCGCCCACCCTCCTTTAAAGGGGGGCTCGCGAACACTATAAAAAATCTCAGGGGACAGCCCTGGGGGCCCAACCCACCTCAAAAGGGTGTCCGACCCCCGTTTTACAAGCGAAAGTCTCTCCCCCCTTGTATAAACTTTTAACCAAAACAACAACCTCCCAGGGGAGACCATACCCAAAGGACGGACCAAGGGGACTCATGGTAACCCGGTCAAAGGGGCCCTTTTCCGGTCTAAGGGCAGCAAGTACCCCTTTCCCTGCCCCCCCCGCCCTGCTCCACTGCCTCTCGGACACCGACACAGCAAAAATGTACTGGGCTGGAAAGAGCAGTGCTGCCCCCCAAAGGGGCCGGGTGCAAATTTTCCCAACCGAAAAAAAGCACCTTTGCCAGAACCTTTTGGTCCGTATTGAAAGCGCTAGGGGGGCCCCCAAATTTAAATCGGCGATCTTTCCCTTTAAGGGGAAATTGGGGGGGACTTCCTCATTGAAGGGGAGAGTGTCCGGGGAGGGGCACTCATTAAACACCTCAGTCAAGGGGGGGACCAAAGAGTCCCGAAAATCTTTAGAACTCGGATGTTAAGCCATCCGGACCAGCGATTTTTTGGGGGCCCTAGCCCTCATCGCCCGCTAAATTCCCCCTTTTTCCCGATTGCTTCTCCCCAAAAAGAAGAAGGGGCATCCCCCGCTCGGGGATGTTAACCGGGGAAAGGGCCCACATCTCCCCCCGATCAGGCCCCCCCCAAAGGTGCGAGTAGAAGGATCGACCACCTCCAGATCCCTGTTTGGGATCTTTTTCAGGGGACCCCGTACTGTCGTCATCCCTGTCACATTTTACAATTCATGACAACCTGCAGTTTTTGAAGGGTCGGGCGAGGGGCCTCCCGAAAACCCCCCTTAAAAAAACCGATGTGTCCCCTTTGTACGGCACCCCTTGACAAGGTCTTCACCCTGGAGATTTCCCTCGGTCCCCCCTCGGACAAAGCTGCTCGGTTTCCCCCCAGCTGCCGAACAGGGGTACCTTTTGGGGCCCCAGGTCGAACTGAGGGGGAAAACCTTCGCCCCTTTTTTTGAAGATCTCCCCCACCAACTTTTATTACAAAACCAAAAGAGGTACCGGCTTTTTAAAAACCCAAAAGGGGCTGTCTTACTTCGCTTCTTCCAGAAGGGGGAATTAGCTTCCATGCCTCTCCCCCCCCGGGGGGGTCTCTGTAACATTCAAAGAAAAAAATTTTAAACATGACGAGAATCCCCCTTTAAACAGGGGACACTGCGAAGAGACGGCTTCCTCCTTTAAAAAAAAAACCATTTTCCCCTAGACCTCGCCCCCCCATAAAAGGTAAACCCCGTGCCGGGGGTGTGCCGGGTACATCCCCAGGGGAGCTTCGCTTATATGCTATTCAGGCTACCATCATAAGTCACCGGTCCCGGGGGGGCCCCCCCTTCAGGGGGTTTGGGGTTTAGTTTAAAATCCCCACCGAAGACCACTTCCGGGCTGAAAAGTGGGCTTGATCCTGGGGAAGAGACATTTGGGGGCCCACTTATTTTGCGGGCCATAGATATTGATGACCGAACCCTCCCCCCTCAGAAACTAAGGACCAAACATCCCCCATTTCCCCCTTGACCCCCGTCTGCATTCCACCCCGGGGTCTTAAAAAGGACCGCTACCCCGTTTTTGGCTCGGCCGAAGACCCCGTATGGGGCCCATCCCCTTCCCCTCTTTGCTTTGGGATGGCCCCCGGGGTCCGTTAGTCGGTCTCCTGAAAAATAAAATATCCCCCTAACCGGGGAAAAAAATCAAAGCCGTAAACACCATTGCTTTATCTGGCGACATTAATCGCGCCAGAAAAACGGGGGGGGGGTTTCCCCCTCATGTGATTGATTAGACGGCCTGTTTTTTTTTAAACCCTACCCCCAGATTTCCTCTCCCCTCTGGGGGGAACCCGACTCACCCCTCCCTTTTAAAAACACGAGGTTCCATATCCTCCTTAGGAAAAAGGGGCACCCCTTTTCCCAGCACAGATTCCTGCCCCCCGGCCCCGAGGTGTCCCCCCGCCAGGGAGTGTGAATCCCCCGGGGGACGGACCTCGCCACTCCTGAAGGGAACCCCCCATGTTGCCCGGCCCCTCACCCCCGCCTCCAACGCAGAGTAATTTTGGGGGTTTGGGAAACCCATTTTGGGAAGGGGGTCAGAGGGGGGCCGGGGGGCCTTCCGAGGGGCCCACGGTCGGGGGGGGGAATAGATTTTTTTTTTTTGTTCTTTTTCTTCCGTCTCTTCCGGGGCATTTTTACCCGTTTTTTGGGGCCCCCCCCTCTCAAAACCCCACTTTCTACTGGGAAAGTTTTCAAAGCAGCCCCCCCCATCCACCTCCGGATCTCCTCGTCACCGCTTTTCTCCCCCAGGGCCCCCAGAGGGTTGGGGTGCCGCCCCAGGGGGGGGAGTAAAAACCCCAGTTGCCTAGGCTTTCCTCCCCCTCCCCCAGGTGCCCCACCTTTCCATGGGGGGCAGAGTACCCGCCTTTCCTCATGACCCCCCTCAGCACCCCCACCCTCCCCCCAGCCCCGAGAATTTTCCCCCGGGGGGGCCCCCCTGGTTCCCCCCGCGGGGGCCCAAAAGGTGCCGGAAAAAAGGGGCCGGGCGGGGCGGTTTTAGGGACCTAGGTCACCCACAGGGGACACCCAATGTCCCAAGGCCGGCAAGTGACTACCCCCCCCAAAAAGGCACACTTCTGCCCTTTTCAGTGCGCTGAAGTGGGGGGGATCACCGCACCTGTGGCGACCTTGGGGGGCCCCGGGGAGAAGTCGGGGTTTGCCCCCCCCCAAAATCTGAGGAGGGGATGTGGGTGACCTCCCCCTGAAACCTTCAATTTTTCCCAAAGTCCAGCCCCCTACCAAATCCCAAAAATCACCCCTTTTTTTTTGGGGGTCCGTGATTCCCCCTAACGGAAACCACGTATGATGTCGACCCCAGAGAGGGACCTACTTTCAAAGGGTCACCCTCTTTTCACTATTTTGGCGAGCACCGCCTGTAGGGGCCAAAAATCTCCCACCGGGGCCCCCCCTTTCCCCGTCAAATTTTTGACCAAAAAAGCTTGGCCCCCCGGCCGAACAAAATGACATCGAAGAAGGGGTGCCAAACGGATAAAACGGGGAAAGATGTCTGTCGCCCTGATTTCCCTTTTCAAAGGACCCAAAACCCCCCCGCTCTTGGCGGCACGTTCACTCCCCCCCCCCCGAAGACGCCCACATTCCCCCTGCCACCCCCTCCCGCTGGGGGAGGACCAAACTGTTTTTCCCCTCCCTTTTATTTGGGAAGGCAGCCAGGCCGTCTACCACCAAAAAAGGGCCCAAATCCACCCTTTCCCCCTACATTGATCGCCGTCTCCCCCTTTTTTGGGGGCCTCCAGGAAACGGCGCCGCAAAAACCCATCCCTGGGGTCCAGGGGCGAGGAAACCCCTGACCAACCCGAGGCCCCACCAAACCCCCCCCCAAAACTCAGGGGAGCGGGGGGGGGGGCAGAGGGGCTGGCCCCCTCCCCCCCCTTCCAAACATCAACCCCACACACTTCCCCCCATTCACATTTTTCCATTTAGACACACTGCCACCCGCATCCTCAACCGCAACACTTCCATACAAACCCTCCTCTTCCGCCATCAGCACCCCCTCTCACCACACAACGGGGGTCTTTATTTTGCCTCATTTTTGGGGACTCACAGATTTTACCGTTTCCACACTGCTACCCCCCCCACTGGGGCACTTCCCGCCGGGGTTCTGTCCACACCGTGCTGGGCCCTTTAAACCGGGCGCCATTGGGCTTCAGAGCACTGCCCCCACAGGTGCCTTCTCTCCCACTCAGAGCCAAGCCGGAGCAGCCGCCCCAGCTCCTTTTGGGGTCCCGCCGGGGCCCCCACGCAGGTAAGCCCCCAACCGGGGGGCCCGGAAGGCATGCGCCCTTCTGCGTCTGCTGCAGCTGCGTCTCGCTTCACTGCTGTTTTTACCATTTTTTTTCCCTTTTTGCTGGAAGCCACCCCCCAGCCTCCCTTCCAACCTCCTCCAGACTGCCCCCACATGGGGGCGGGGCCGAGGAGGCCACCCCCCCGCCCCCCCGGGGCCCCCGGGACCCCCGAGTGCCCGGAGCCAGACCCCCCCCGGGGGCACCCCCGGTACCAGTCCCCCGGGCCCGCGCCCCCCAACCACCACACCCGGGCCAAAAACCCCCTTGGGGGAAACCCCCCAGCATTCCGGGCGGGGCCCCCCCAGCCACCCCCCCCCAAGTTTTACCCCACCCCCAAACCCCGGCTTCCCGAAAACCCCCCCCCAGGGGGGGTCCCCAAACCCCTTTAAGACCGTAAGGGGGCCCCCCCCCGGGGGCCCCCAACCCAGGGGGGGGGGGGGGGGGGGGGGGGGGGGGGGGGGGGCTGCCACCTCTTGCCCCCCGGGGCCCCCTCCACACCTGCTCCATTCAGACCCACCCCCCTCCATTACCCAAACGGGCGGCGCCCTGGGCAGGCCGCAATCCCCCGCTCCCTTGCGCGGCCCCAAAAACAGACCCCGAGCCGGGGGGGTAGGGGGTGCCGCACAGCGGGGAGGGGGGGGGCCCCAAAAGGGGGACATACACATACTTTGGAAAAAATGTTTTCTTTTTTCTTTTAGCTTTTCTCTTCATCCCCTCCTGGGGTTCCCCCTCATCGCAGACTCATCCCCGAACCTAGCGGTTTAAAACCGGGGCCCGGGAATCATCTGCCGGATGTGCGGGTGACGGGCAGCCCCCCTCACTGCTGCACTACCCCCCTCCTCATCCTCCCCCCGCACTCGCTGCCCTTGAAGAGCCAAATCGGCGGGGGCCACTTCTCGGGGCATCCCGCTGTGCGCCCCTGTATCTTTACAGGCCAACCAGGCGGTGGGAGGGGGGGCCGACCTCCTCCCGCATTCCCTTCCCCCCTCCACCCCGGTGGGGGGTCCGTGACCCTCGGACCCCTCTGGCCATGGCTCGAACCGGCGTCATTCTCCAGATTTTCCGGGGAAGGGGCCCCCTGCCGCCCGGGGCCGCACCTCCGGGTTGCCGGGTTTTTGGCTTTTTGATCTTTCTGATCGGCGGATAGCTCGGCCTTTTATTTCCCGGGGGCCCTTTTGGCCTCTCCTTGTACCCCCCAATCCCCCCAGAGGGTCTTTTCTTTTTTGAGGGGCCTCATACTCACAGAGGTGGGGGGGCACGGAACCTAGACACGGTGGTTCCTTTGCCATTTGGGGCCCCACTTTAGGGGCCCCGCTGCAGCACCCCTCTCGTACTCCCCCTACCTGGGAAAGGAGCCGCCGGCCCTGGCCTCGGGGTACTGGGGGCCCCCATGCGGCCCCCTTTCCAGATCTTGTTTTCCTAGGGGATTGGGGGTTCCCCCCACCCCCCCCGGGGTTGGACCGGGGGTGGAGTCTGGACCCAGCCCCGGGGCCCCTCCCCCAAATAGCCTTTTTCTCGGAAGGTGGCAAACAAAAAACCGGTGGGGAAAAACCCCCCCTTTCCCAGCAGCACCCCCAGGCACCCCAGTCAGACCGCAGGGGAAACTCCGCCCCCCTGGTGGGGGGGGCCAAACTCACTCCTTTTCTGCGGGGGGAGTCATGTTTCATACATTCTTACTGATCCTGATTAAATCCTGTATTAACCCCCGATGCACTCACTTTCTGCCGGGGGGATCCTGTTCAAATTACTTTTTTTCCCGATTTTTTCCCGTTTTATAGTCTAGGCTGCATCCTATTCGCTGGGCAGTCACTGGTACATACTTACTTACTACCTATTACATCTTATTTACCTCAGAGTGCACTCACTATTCTGCTGTAGTCACTTTTGTACACATTACATTTTTGTCCTGAGTTTCACCCTGTATTATACTCCAAGCTGCTTCTATTCGGGGTCAGTCACTGGGTACAACTTACTTATGATCCTGTACGATCCTATTACATCCTTTATATACTCCGACTGCACTACTATTCGTGGTCCGCACGTGAAACATTACATTATGACCCGGGGTTACTCCTGTATATCCCCAAGCTGCCTCATATTTGCGGTGCAGTCACTGTGTCATACATTACATTACTGTCCGAACTGATTCTGATTAATCCGTGTTATATCCCAGAGCTCACTCACATTTCTGGGGGTCAGTCCTGTGACATACTTAATTTTACGCCCCTGTACTGACCTGGTTTACCTTATTTTTTTCCGGGCAGCACCACTATTTTGCTGGCGCAGTCACTGTGTCATATTTTACATTCGACCTGAGTTACCCCGATTATACCTCAAGCGCACTAATTCTGCTGCATCCTTTGTACATCTTAAAAAACTGACCTGAGTTACATCCTGTTTTAAATCCAGGCTGCATCACTATTCCCGGGCAGCCCTTTTTACATACTTATGTTCCTGTACTGACCCTGAGTAATCCTGTAGCTTTTTTTTATAAAAAAAATAAACATACATCCATAAAAATTTAACTGACATAAAGAACTTGCTAAATAAATAAAAAAAACAAAAAAAACCCCTTTTTCAAAACAAAAAAACCAAAAAGTCCAAGTCCTTAGCCTTTCCCCCCTCAAACTATTCCGCCCCAAAGGACCCCCAGCAGGGAATTACTTAAAAAATTAAATTAAGAAAAAAAAAAAACTGCCACACACTCCACTGAAAAATCACGCACCCCCAAAAAAAAAAAAAAAGGGGCCTCACTCCAAAATACAACACAACCAAAATAAACGCTACTTATACACACTTTTACACAAGAAGGAAATTTTTTTTTTTTTTTTTTTTTAAAATTTTTTTTTTTTTTTTTTTTCCTCACCACACCAAGGTTCTTTTTCATCCCTTTTTTCAAGAAAATTTTGAGGGCCATAAAATTTTTTCCCCCTTAGAAAATTTTTCGGGTCCTGGCAGGTTCCATGCCCTCCCCCCCCACAAACACCCCCACCCAACCTAAAAAAACCCCCCCCCAAACAAAATTTTTTCCCTTTATATAAAAAACATTACATTAACAGCCTACCACACAAAACACAACATTACAACTTTACCCACATTACATTACATTCTACACTTACTTAAACCCAAACTTAAAAATTTACACTTACACTGACCACATAACTTGCAAGCCCAAGTTCACGCCTGCAAGCCCATATCCTTTTTTTCCTAATTTTTACAAAAAAAAAGCTAAAGTGCCACACACCACCCACCCCGGGGGAAACTGGAGTCCTAAGAGGCCCGTTCCTAACCACCAACCCGCACCCTGTCCCCCCCAAACTAAATCTGCCCCAAAAAAAAAAAAGACCCTAACTATCCCTACCCCCCACCTATCCCTACTCTCCTTTCTTTCAAAAAAACTATCTGTATCCCCAAACTGGCCCTCCGTCCCACTGCCCACTTTCTCCCCTCAACACCAAACCCCTTATCTTACCCTACCAAAACTCAAAACAACCAGCCTCCCAAGGACGTTAAAGGAGAAAAACCCCCCCAAACCAAAGGCCCTCCTCCGCCCAGCCCCTCGGAAAAACCAAAGGCCACCTTTTTCCCCGGGGCCCCCAAGGGTTTTTTAACCACCCATCCCCGGGGGAGGATTTCCGCTGTGGAAATAAACACCGGCACTCCAATGTGGAACCTAATGACCACTAACCCGGGGAAAAAGTGCTCCGTTCTCGGCCACCCGGATTGAATGCCCCATGCCCCTCCGGAAGAAAGGGAAGCCAGCCTAGGGGCCGCCATTGGGCACCCACCCTGTTGTAGCCCCCGTATTAAAGGGCACTGAAGGAGGAAGTGCTCCTTTTTCCAACTGCGCCACATCCTCACGGGACAACCCCGATCAGGGGCTCCTCACTTCAGTTGTCCCTTACATAAAAGCCTCCAGGGGGAAAAAGGGGGGCCCCCGGCCAAGCCCCCCAAAAATTCGGGGGTCCGTTGGGGTTTAATAACCCAAGCCCAACCCCAGACCCCCGGGCCCGGGCAACCCCTTTCCCAGGGGCTTCTGGAAAAGGGCAAAGGGGCCCCTTTCCCTCACGGTCCTGTTTTTCCCCCATTCCCAGACCCCACCGGGGGATCACCCAAACCGGGGGAGCAAAAGCCGTAGTGCCCTGTGGTGTGCCGGGCCTTTTTACCTCCCTCCTGCTCCCATTCCGGGGAAAAAAAAGGGCCCAAAAAAACCCCTGCAGGAAATACCCAGGAGGAGCCCTTCTAAATAGGGTTGGCAACTTGGGAACTAAGAAGGGGTTTATCGAACACCCCGGGTTGACCAAAACCTAACCCCCTGTCTCCCGTCGGTACTGACCTCTCCTTAATTTTGGGTTTAAACTGTTCCCCCTAACATGGAAGAAAAAGGTATAGCCCAGTCCAGAGGGCCTGGGGAAATGCGGGGACTCCCGGATATTAACAAAGGGGAAAAGAAAACCTTTGGGGCCCAAATTTACCCTTCCCTCGGGGGTTTAAAAAACCCAACCCTTCCATGGGCCACCTTTTGGGCGGCGTCTTAAGTCTGCCCTCCCCCAAATTTTCTGGGGTGTCCCCGGGGGGCCAAATTTGATGCTAGGTTTTGGCGGGGTCTGGGGGGGCCCGGAGGGGCCGGAGATCAAAACTGGGTCTCCCCCCCCCCAAAAACCCAAAAACTTTGCACTTTTCCCGTTGATCATGACCCGGCGCCTGAGTACGTTTTCCTCAACATGACCCAAAAACCCCCTCCTCTCTCGGCACAAAGAGGGGACGTCGTAGCGTACCTAACCCCCCCCCGAGTGGCCCCCCCTCCGCCCGGTCCATCGCGGGACCCCACCACGGGGGCCACTCTACCCTCAAGAAGGGGGCATCGCGAACACTAAAAAGTGGGCTCAGAGGAAACCCTGGGACCCCCCGGGGAATCACCCAAAAGGTGACCAAACCCCCGTTCCGGGGGGGGAAAAACTCAGCCCCTGGGGTAAGGTCTTAACCAATTTTTAAAAACCCCGGCAGACCGTCCCCAAAAAAGGCAGACCGGGTACCGATTCACCGGCCAAAAAGGGCCTTTTTTTGTTAAGGCAGAAAAAACCCCCCTTTCCCGTGACCCGCCCTGCCCTGCCCCTGCCTCCGGCACCCCGGGACAGCACTAAAAGTACTGCGGCCTGGGGAAAGAGCAGTGCTGAGCCCCCAAAGGACTGGGGT
>JARQOD010000008.1:120050680-120071560 GCA_033576555.1 Oophaga sylvatica
GGGGCCCTCATGGACCCGGAGATGAGGGCCTCATTATCCACTTTACAGGTCGTCGTCCCGTTGTGGAACCTAGAAGAAACAAAATAAAAATTACAATCTTGTATATTTTTTACAAAGAAAAAACAATGGGAGTAGAAAAGAATAACATTCAAAGGCTATATACTTACATTCCGTCTCGCCACCGGGACTTGACTCGGCTGCGACTGCTCCTGCTGAGACCCCTCAATGCCGTGTCCGACGATGATGTCTGAAAAGAAACACAAATTTTACCATTTGTAATTCAGCAGCTATACTCAAAGGCAGGAAGATACTCACATCATGCTCTGCTTGGGGCCAGTTCTTGCCGGGATGGTGAATATTCTGATCCAGAAGACATGCTGCAAAAAAAAAAAAAATTACATGGCACATATTACATTATAAGGACAGCCTGTCATTTGTTTAAAGATACTCACATTCTTGCATTTGATCGCTCTTGAGTCCAGGCACAGTGTCTCCAGGCAATATCCAGGCTGTTGTGGTCCAAGATGGATCGTCCATTTTCCAGCTCCATCTCCAGGCAGTGTAGTTTGTTGCACCCCTGTTTGCAGGCCTTTTTATAGGATCCAGGCTGTATCTTCAGGTCTTATCAGCATGCAGTCTCCAGGCAGTCTGTGTAGGGGTCTGTGTGGCACTGACCCTTCCTTTAATCTATATACTTTTACTAGACTCCTCACAAACAATGTATCTTGTCTGGGGGTCATTGGACAAGTGTCTAGACAATGTTTACTAAAAAATCGCTTGCTCGCACAAGCGTGACAATTGCAAAGGCACGCGCACGCCAGCGCCCACATAGACGCCAATGTTTTTTTTTTTGCGCATAGCGTGCGCACACGTGCGCACGCGCATTTTTAAATAGGTGTGCCGAAAAAAAAATGCAACATGTAGCGTCTAGCGCGTCTGGGCGCACACCTGGAAAATGCGCAGCGCACGCCAAACGCTAATGAGCGCGTGCAAGCGCAAGACACTGCGCCCGCCATGTTATGATAGGGAAACATTGCGCATGCGGACCAATAGCGCACGATGCGCAGCGCTAAAAAACGCAAGTGTGAAAGTAGCCTAATATAATATATTTTAAATATATATATATATATATATATGTTGCTCAAAAAAATAAAGGGAACACTAAATCCCACATCCTAGTATCACTGAATTAAAATATTCCAGTTGAAAAATCTTTATTCATTACATAGTGGAATGCGGTGGGAACAATAAAACATACAAATGATCAATGTAAATCAAAATTAATATCCCATGAAGGTCTGGATTTGGAATGATACTCAAAATCAAAGTGGAAAATCAAATTACAGGCTGATCCTACTTCAGTGGAAATGCCTCAGACAAGGAAATGATGCTCAGCAGTGTGTGTGGCTTCCACGTGCCTGTATGACCTCCTTATAATGCCTGGGCTAATCTCCTCATGAGGCGGCGGATGTTCTTCTTCCCAGACCTGGATTAAAGCATCAGTCAATTCCTGGACAGTGTGTGGTGCAATTTTGCATTGGTGGATGGAGCGAGACATGATGTCCCAGATGTGCTCGATTGGATTCAGGTCTGCGGAACGGGCAGGCCAGTCCATAGCATCATAGCTTTTATCATGCAGGAACTGCTGACACACTTCAGCCACATGAGGCCTAGCATTGTCATGCATCAGAAGGAACCGAAGTCTCACTCCACCTGCATATGGTCTCACTATGGGTTTGAGAATCTCATCCTGATACCTAATGGCAGTCAGGGTACCTCTGGCTAGCACATGGAGAGCTGTACGGCCCTCCAAAGAAATGCTTCCCCACACCATTACTGACCCACTGCCAAACCCGTCATGCTGGAGGATGCTGCAGACAGCAGAACATTGTCCACAGCATCTCCAGTCTCTTTCACGTCTGTCACATGTGCTCATTGTGAACCTGCTCTCATCCTTGAAGAGAACAGGGTGCCAATGTCAAATCTGCCAATCTTGGTGTTCTCTGACAAATGCCAATTGCCCTGCACGGTGTTGAGCTGTGAGCACAACCCCCATCTGTGGACATCGGGCCCTCAGACCATCCTCATGGAGTCGATTTCTAACCGTTTGTGCAGACACGTGCACATTTGTGGCCTGCTGAAGGTTAATTTTGCAGGGCTCTGGCAGTGCTACTCCTGGTCCTCCTTGCACAAAGGCGGAGGTAGCGGTCCTACTGCTGGGTTTTTGCTCCCCTACTGTTATGATTTGGCAGCTGAGGAGTGCAGGTAAAAAGGCAATACACCAGAGCAGTTGGAATCTATGAGATTGCAGTACCCTGACTAACCACCACAACTAGAGGCAGCCGTGGAGCGTTCCTACGTTGGTCCTAGACGCCTCGTCACAGCCTGAGAAACTAACTATACCTAAAGATAGAAAGAGGAAAGCTATCTGCCCCGGAGCAGATCCCCAAAGAACATAGAAAGCCCCCAAAATGTAATGGCGGTTAGACAAGAAGAAATACTGACACAGACAGAAAATAGTATGAGCAAACGTTGGGGCCCAAACTATCTAAATAGAAAAGGATAGGAAGGGCACTTACTGCAATCCCAAAAAACCCTGAAAAGCACCAACTCTACTAATTTCAAAAACACCTGAGATCACACGACCTCTACCACCTAAATTAGTTCTCTGGTGTAACAAAATCAAAACAGCAGCCACTGAAAAAACTGGAAAAAGCAAATGTACAAAACATCAGTGGCTGAACTAAACTGAGAGGGCAAAAGCCCCCGGAGGGGACCCTGAAGGCCCCCACAGAAGTGCAGGACAAAATGCAAAAATCAAGCACAAAAACAAAAAGAAGAAAATGTCTTATCTGTTAGCAGGAGATGCAGACACGACACAGCAGGCTACAAAGGAAACAGGAATCAAGGATTGAGACCAGAACAATTGATCACCGGCAACCCTGATGGAAGGCGACTCCCTTAAATAAGACCAGTCAGTAACACCTGATTCCCAATCCTCACAATCTTCACTGGACAGTCCAGTACCGCTTGTAACCACCAGAGGGAGCCTCTGCTCAGAACTCATTTCAAGTCCATTCACAACAGTACCCCCCCCTTGAGGAGGGGTCACCGAACCCTCACTTGAGCAACCAGGTCGGTCAGGATGAGTTCTATGATACGCACGGATGAGTCTCCTAGCATGGATGTCCGAAGCAAACACCCAAGAATTGTCTTCCTGACCATAACCTCTCCACTTAACCAAATACTGGAGTTTCCGTCTAGAAAAACGAGAATTCAATATTTTCTCAACCACAAACTCAATATTGCCCTCAACCAGAACAGGGTCAGGAGGCAAAGCAGTAGGAACCACTGGCTCAACAAACCTCTTCAACAAGGACTTGTGGAACACGTTATGGATCTTAAATGTCCCTGGAAGAAGCAAACGAAAAGAAACAGGATTAAGAATCTCCATGATCTTATAAGGTCCAATGAACCTAGGCTTAAATTTAGGAGATGCCACTCTCATAGGAATATTTTTTGAGGACAACCAGACCAAGTCCCCCACTTTAAACCGAGGACCATCAGTCCTATGCCGGTTAGCAAACCGCTGGGCCCTCTCCTGAGAGAGGGACAACCTCTCCACTACCTGGTCCCAAATCTGTTGCATCCGCTCCACAACAGAGTCAACACCTGGACAGGCAGAAGCCTCCGTCTGTCCTGAAGAAAATCGAGGGTGAAACCCAGAATTACAGAAAAATGGAGACATCAAAGTGGCAGAGCTAGCCCTATTATTAAGAGCAAACTCAGCCAAAGGCAAAAAGAGACCCAGTCATCCTGATCAGCAGACACAAAGCATCTTAGATAAGTCTCCAATGTCTGGTTTGTTCTCTCAGTTTGACCATTGGTCTGAGGATGAAACGCCGAGGAGAAAGACAACTGAACACCAAGCTTAGAACAAAAGGTCCTCCAAAATCTGGAAACAAACTGGACTCCTCTGTCAGACACAATGTTCTCAGGAATGCCGTGTAAACGAACCACGTGCTGAAGGAACAAAGGCACCAATTCAGAGGAGGAAGGCAACTTAGGTAATGGCACAAGATGTATCATCTTGGAAAACCTATCACAAATCACCCAGATGACGGTCATTCTCTGAGAAACAGGGAGGTCGGAAATGAAATCCATAGAGATATGGGTCCATGGTCTCTTGGGCACAGGCAATGGCATCAACAAACCACTAGAGCGAGAGCAAGGCTTGGAGCGAGAGCAAGTCCCGCAGGACTGCACAAATTCCCTGACATCACGAGACAAGGTAGGCCACCAAAAGGACCGTCTAACCAAGTCTCTGGTACCAAAAATTCCGGGATGACCGGCCAACGCGGAACAATGAATCTCAGACATCACACTCTTTTTCCACTGGTCCGGGACAAACAATTTCCCAACAGGGCAGCGCTCGGGCCTATCCTCCTGACACCCCTCCAGAGCCAGTCTCAAATTGGGCGAGATGGCGGAAAGAACTACACCTTCTTTCAAAATAACAGAAGGATTAGATACCTCAGGAGAGTCCGCAAGGAAACTCCTCGAGAGGGCATCCGCCTTAACATTCTTAGTGCCAGGAAGAAAGGAAACCACAAAATTAAAACGTGTGAAAAACAAGGCCCACCTGGCCTGTCTAGGATTAAGTCGCTTGGCAGATTCCAGATAAACCAGATTCTTATGGTCAGTAAGGACCATCACCTGATGTTTGGCTCCCTCCAGCCAATGTCTCCACTCTTCAAAAGCCCACTTCATGGCCAATAACTCCTGATTACCCACGTCATAATTACGTTCAGTAGGAGAAAATTTTCGAGAGAAAAAGGCACAAGGGTTACTTTTAGAGGTCTCTGGATCCCTTTGGGACAAAACGGCACCTGCCCCAATTTCAGAGGCATCAACCTCCACCTGAAATGGCAGAGAAACATCAGGCTGCCGTAGAACAGGAGCAGAAGTGAATCTCTGCTTAAGTTCCTGAAATGCAGAGACTGCCTCAGGAGGCCAATTCACCACATCAGAACCCTTTTTGGTCAAATCAGTTAATGGTTTAACAATAACCGAGAAATTACCAATAAATTTACGATAAAAATTGGCAAAACCCAAAAATCTTTGAAGAGCCTTTAATGAAGTAGGTTGGACCCAATCACAGATGGCCTGAACCTTGACCGGGTCCATTTCAATAACAGATGGGGACAAAATAAATCCCAAAAATGAGATCCTCTGTACGCCAAAAAGACACTTTGATCCCTTCACATACAGAGCATTCTCTCTCAAAATCTGGAATACAGTTCGAACATGTTTCACATGAGAGTCCCAGTCATTAGAAAAAATCAAGATATCATCCAAATAAACAATCAGAAATTTATCCACAAAATCCCTGAAAATGTCATTCATGAAGGACTGGAAGACAGAAGGAGCATTAGTGAGCCCAAAGGGCATCACAAGGTACTCAAAATGCCCCTCAGGGGTGTTAAATGCCGTCTTCCATTCATCCCCGTGCTTAATGCGAATAAGGTTATATGCCCCCCTGAGGTCAAGCTTGGTAAACCAAGTAGCGTTTTTCACCCTGGAAAACAGGTCAGAAATCAAGGGTAACGGATATTGATATTTCACAGTAATATTGTTCAAAAGACGATAATCAATACACGGCCTTAATGAACCATCCTTTTTGGCCACAAAGAAAAAACCGGCACCTAAGGGTGAAGAGGATGGTCTGATATGACCCTTCTCCAATGACTCCTTGATATAAGACCGCATAGCGTCATGTTCAGGTACAGACAAGTTAAAAAGGCGACCTTTAGGGAATTTACTACCAGGCACTAATTCAATAGCACAGTCAGAGCTCCTATGGGGAGGCAAGGATGCAGATTTACTTTCGCTAAACACATCAGAAAAATCAATCAAAAAGTCAGGAACATCCTGAGCCTGGGGGGAGGCAGAAAAAACAGGAGTGTTGGTATTAACACATTGGCAGCCCCAACTGGTTACAGACACAGATTTCCAATCCAAAACAGGATTATGAGACTGTAACCAAGGGAAACCCAGCACGATAATGTCATGCAGATTATACAGAACCAAAAATTTGCAGCTCTCCTGATGATCAGGTTCAACCCTCATTATCACCTGAGTAGAGAACTGAGGTTTATTCTCAGCCAAAGGGGTAGAATCGATCCCCAGTAGGGGAATAGACTTCTGTAGGGGTATCAAGGGAAACCCGCAACGTTTAGCAAAATCAAAATCCATCAGGTTAATAGCTGCTCCCGAATCAACGAAAACCTGAGCAGAAAATGAGGACAGAGAGCATATCAGAGTAACAGTTAATAAAAACTTAGTCTGAACACTACCCAAGACAACTGAGCGTGCAAAACGTCTTCCCCGCTTAGGGCAGACTGAAATAGCATGAGAGGCATCACCACAGTAGAAACATAACCATTGCGCTTTCGAAACTCATGACGCTGTGCCCCAGAAACCACTCTATCACACTGCATGGGTTCAGAAGCAGGTTCACAAGGCAACAATATTCCACGCATACTTCTCCGCTCACGCAAACGTCTGTCAATTTGAATCGCTAATGACATAGAATCATTGAGACCAAGGGGACATTGAATCCCACCATAACATCCTTTACATTATCTGACAGACCCTTCCGAAAAAGGGCTGCCAAAGCGTCGTCATTCCATTTGGTCAGGACTGCCCACCTGCGGAATCTCTGACAGTATAACTCAGCGTCATCAAGCCCCTGATTTAATGCCAACAAGGCTTTTTCAGCTTGATCAGTGACATTAGGCTCATCGTACAATAACCCCAAGGCCTGAAAAAATGCATCAACATCACTCAAAACAGGATCCCCAGGTGTCAGGGAAAAAGCCCAATCCTGAGGATCGCCGCGCAGGAGAGAGATGACAATTTGAACCTGCTGCGCTGCGTTCCCTGAGGACTTAGATTTTAAGGCAAAAAACAATTTACAATTATTTTTGAAATTCAGAAACTTGGCTCGATCCCCCAAAAACAAATCTGGCATGGGAATCCTAGGTTCCACATCAGGCAACCTAGCAAGATAGATAGCAATACTCCGAACCTCAGTGGCAAGCTGATCCACACGGCCAGACAACTGTGCAAACTCCATTGAGAGAAAAAAAAATCCTCCCCAGCACCCAGAGATACAGAGGGAAAAAAAATGCAACAAACAGAAAAATATCTCTGACAACTCTGACAACCTTTTTTTTTTTTCTTTCACAATATTTTTCCCTTCTGTGAGTACCATATAATTTTCTTTCTGGCCGGTGATACTGTTATGATTTGGTAGCTGAGGAGTGCAGGTAAAAAGGCAATACACCAGAGCAGTTGGAATCTATGAGATTGCAGTACCCTGACTAACCACCACAACTAGAGGCAGCCGTGGAGCGTTCCTACGTTGGTCCTAGACGCCTCGTCACAGCCTGAGAAACTAACTATACCTAAAGATAGAAAGAGGAACGCTATCTGGCCCGGAGTAGATCCCCAAAGAACATAGAAAGCCCCCAAACATGTAATGGCGGTTAGACAAGAAGAAATACTGACACAGACAGAAAATAGTATGAGCAAACGTTGGGGCCCAAACTATCTAAATAGAAAAGGATAGGAAGGGCACTTACTGCAATCCCAAAAAACCCTGAAAAGCACCAACTCTACTAATTTCAAAAACACCTGAGATCACACGACCTCTACCACCTAAATTAGTTCTCTGGTGTAACAAAATCAAAACAGCAGCCACTGAAAAAACTGGAAAAAGCAAATGTACAAAACATCAGTGGCTGAACTAAACTGAGAGGGCAAAAGCCCCCGGAGGGGACCCAGAAGGCCCCCACAGAAGTGCAGGACAAAATGCAAAAATCAAGCACAAAAACAAAAAGAAGAAAATGTCTTATCTGTTAGCAGGAGATGCAGACACGACACAGCAGGCTACAAAGGAAACAGGAATCAAGGATTGAGACCAGAACAATTGATCACCGGCAACCCTGATGGGAAGGCGACTCCCTTAAATAAGACCAGTCAGTAACACCTGATTCCCAATCCTCACAATCTTCACTGGACAGTCCAGTACCGCTTGTAACCACCAGAGGGAGCCTCTGCTCAGAACTCATTTCAAGTCCATTCACAACACCCTACGGTCTCCTCCACGTCTCCTGGTGTACTGGTCTGTCTCCTGGTAGCCCCTCCAGCCTCTGGACACTATGCTGACAGACACAACAAACCTTCTTGCCACAGCTCGCATTGATGTGCCATCCTGGATGAGCTGCACTACCTGAGCCACTTGTGTGGGTTGTAGAGTCCGTCTCATGCTTCCATGAGTGTGAAAGCACAACCAACATTCAAAAGTGACGAAAACATCAGCCAGAAAGCATTGGTACTGAGATGTGCTCTTGTGGTCCCCACCTGCAGAACTACTCCTTTATAGGGGTTGTCTTGCTAATTGCAGATCATTTGTACCTGTTGTCTGTTCCATTTGTACAACAGCAGGAGAAATTGATTCATAATTGGTGTTGCTTTGTTACAGGAGAGGTAGATTTCACAGAAGTGTGATTGACTTGGAGCTACATTGTGTTGTGTTAGTGTTCACTTTATTTTTTTGAGCAGTATATATATATATATATATATATATATATATATATATATATACAGTATATACACTAGCTTGGCCCGTGCAAAATTTTTGCACATTGGTCATCGGGGGCGCAGGCAATTTCAGAAAAAGCAAGCTGGTCATATGTAAATGTATTTCATGAGATGATGAACACAGACAGGTATTTATATATGTAGATTGGTAATACAATTAGTTTGATAAGTAGAGGCCAAAAAATGTCTTCCGGTTGAGGTGCCACCTGCAGGTCATTGTTTATTTCTGCATGTTTTTGAAAATGAATGTTTAAACAGTATTTAGTGATAAAATCGTGAATGTGTGGTTTATTTGGCTCTTTTCTTGCTGGAGGGGGCAAGTTTACCTTTCAAATGGTGTATCATTTGTGTGTGTGGGGTGAAATAATCATCGAAAGAGCAGTGCATGTTTACAAATGTGTTTGCATATGTGACTCACCTGCAGTGAAGTGTGCCATCCTCCAATGTGTCTGAAATAGGCTGGGCAAGCACTTGGTAAGCTGGAAAGACCGCAAGCCAAATGTTTGGATTTGTTTGTGATGTCTGTAAGCAGCTTTGTGGTAGTGTGCTTTGGGGTAGTGTGGTGCCACCTGCAAGTCATTTTTCCTTACTGCAGGTTTATGAAAATTAATGTTTAAACTGTATTTTGTGATCAAATTGTGGATGTGTGGTTTGTTTGGCCATTTTCTTGCTGAAGGGGGCAAGTTTACATTTCAAATGGTGTATCATTTGTGTGTGTGTGGGTGCAGTATGAACGGAAATACAAAGTAATCACCGAAAAACAGTGTTTAGAAATAATAGAATAGATGACATACATAGTACTCCAGCAATATTGTGGCGTGTTGTGTAAAGCAGTAAAAACTGTGTCCTCATACACAATTGTAATTAGCTTAGATTCTATAGGTTAGCAGATAAATAGCAACGATCTTACCAATATTCTGCAGAGATGGCCACACACTGGAATCCAGATCTGCTGTTTACATTAAAATACCAGATCTTATTTGGAAGTGGGGGGCATTATTCAATAGCCACACTTTACCCCACCAAAAAAATCTCATAGGATCACCTAAAACAATGCCCCATAATACTCCGACGCGTTTCATCTGGCGAATCCTCAAGGGAGATAGAGACCAGAAAAAATATATATAGGGGTCCGATATGTCAGCTCTTAGGGCTGAAGAGATAGGCGATTTTGCATCTTATTTGTGGGAAAAAGAGATCTCTTTGCAGATCTCTTTGAGTCCTAAGACACGTGATCATGGTGGATAGGGAGGTATTTGTGGATGGATACAAATGCATCATAGGGGACAAGGAGTTTAGGGTGAAGCACATAGTTTTTCTATTCACAAAGTTTATGGTGTAAACCACAGCCCAAGAGTTTTGGGAATATCTACCACTTATGGTCATGGTCTACGGTCTTCCAGTAAGGAAGGTTTGATGTGTGTAGATGTTGCTCACGTTCAGGTGTTGTATCTGGTCTTGTTCAACGGGGAAGCATTACAATAATCCGCTATACTGTGTAATATATACATCCCTCCTAATGGAAATTTTTGGTGACCCTAATGCATGTGATGACAGTTCTAATGAAGGGCATCTTCGCTGTCTTTGTGCAATGCTGTGTCAAGCCTTGGCATGGTGAGTGTATGCGAGGGGCTGGTAGCATGTCAGCTATTTTAATAGGTCATGTCAGCTATAGATTACAACTAAAAGCATAGGCACATGAAAAACCCAATAAAAGAGTATATTAAATGCCAAAATAATATAATTTTAGAAAATACAAGTATATACACTGTAGATACAGTTAGGTCCATAAATATTTGGACAGAGACAACATTTATCTAATTTTGGTTCTAGACATTACCACAATGAATTTGAAACAAAACAAATCAGATGCAGTTGAAGTTCAGACTTTCAGCTTTCATTTGAGGGTATCCACATTAAAATTGGATGAAGGGTTTAGGAGTTTCAGCTCCTTAACATGTGCCACCCTGTTTTTAAAGGGACCAAAAGTAATTGGACAAATGACTCCAAGGCTATTTCATGGACAGGTGTGGGCAATCCCTTCATTATATCACTCTCAATTAAGCAGATAAAAGGGCTGGTGTTGATTTGAGGTGTGGTGTTTGCATTTGGAAGGTTTAGCTGTGAAGGAAACATGCGGTCAAAGGAGCTCTCCATGCAGGTGAAACAAGCTATCCTTAAGCTGCAAAAAACAGAAAAAACCCATCCGAGAAATTGCTACAACTTTAGGAGTGGCAAAATCTACAGTTTGGTACATTCTGAGAAAGAAAGAAAGCACTGGTGAACTCATCAATGCAAAAAGACCTGGGAGCCCACGGAAGACAACAGTGGTGGATGATCGCAGAATACTCTCCATGGTGAAGAGAAACCCCTTCACAACAGCCAACCAAGTGAACAACACTCTCCAGGAGGTAGGCGTATCAATATCCAAATCTACCATAAAGAGAAGACTGCATGAAATTAAATACAGAGGGTTCACTGCACGGTGCAAGCCACTCATAAGAATCAAGAATAAAAAGGCTAGGCTGGACTTTGCTAAAAAACATCTAAAAAAGCCAGCACAGTTCTGGAAGAACATTCTTTGGACAGATGAAACCAAGATCAACCTCTACTAGAATGATGGAAAGAGAAAAGTATGGCGAAGGCGTGGTACAGCTCATGATCCAAAGCATACCACATCATCTGTAAAACATGGCGGAAGCAGTGTGATGGCTTGGGCATGCATGGCTGCCAGTGGCACTGGGTCACTAGTGTTTATTGATGATGTGACACAGGACAGAAACAGCCGAATGAATTCTGAGGTATTCAGAGCCATACTGTGTGCTCAGATCCAGCCAAATGCAGCCAAACTGATTGGTCGTCGTTTCATACTACAGATGGACAATGACCCAAAACATAAAGCCAAAGCAACCCAGGAGTTTATTAAAGCAAAGAAGTGGAATATTCTTGAATGGCCAAGTCAGTCACCTGATCTCAACCCAATTGAACATGCATTTCACTTGTTAAAGACTAAACTTCAGACAGAAAGGCCCACAAACAAACAACAACTGAAAACCACCACAGTGAAGGCCTGGCAGAGCATCAAAAAGAAGGAAACACAGTGTCTGGTGATGTCCATGAGTTCAAGACTTCAGGCAGTCATTGCTAACAAAGGGTTTTC
This sequence comes from Oophaga sylvatica, assembly GCA_033576555.1. NCBI lineage: Eukaryota > Metazoa > Chordata > Amphibia > Anura > Dendrobatidae > Oophaga > Oophaga sylvatica. The sequence goes on from JARQOD010000008.1 coordinate 120,062,508, forward strand.
AACCAAGTACTAGAAATGAACATTTTATTTACAATTATTTAATCTGTCCAATTACTTTTGGTCCCTTTAAAAACAGGGTGGCACATGTTAAGGAGCTGAAACTCCTAAACCCTTCATCCAATTTTAATGTGGATACCCTCAAATAAAAGCTGAAAGTCTGAACTTCAACTGCATCTGATTTGTTTTGTTTCAAATTCATTGTGGTAATGTCTAGAACCAAAATTAGATAAATGTTGTCTCTGTCCAAATATTTATGGACCTAACTGTATATGATACATAAAAACACAGTTCTGCTTTAAAATGCAGAGACATATAGTGAAAAGTCCAACTAATTCAATGCAACTGTTGTGGCATAGAGGATAGTGAATTCCTTATAGTGTGTAGGGAAAAGCCCTTCCCTGTGGGAATAGGTTGTCCTGCTAATATTGATAGTACCGTGTTTCCCCGAAAGTAAGACAGTGTCTTACATTCTTTTAACCCCCAAAAGTACCAATATGTCTTACTTTCGGGGTATGTCTTATATTCAGTGGCGTAACTAGAAATGGCGGGGCCCCACAGCAAAATTTTGAACGGGGCCCCCTCTCCCAAACGGGCGGCGGGGGGGCGGGGTTCTGATAGTGGGCGGAGCCAATAGCAGTGGGCGGAGCAAATCACAGCAATTCTCTAGGCCCAAAAAATACTCTTCAGTCTCATAACGGCCAGCTTTTTGCCCAAATCAGAGCTGTATTTAAAGCAGACATTATGGAAACACAATATAATATAATGGACTGGTAGCAATGCAGCCCCCTTATGCTACCATTACTAGTAACCATGTCCCGCATAACTATTAATGCAGGCACATTATGCCCCCATAACTAGTAATAAGCCCTCTTATTCTCCCATCAGTAGTAATGTGCCCCTCAAGTAGTAATGCAGCCAAGAATGCAGAGTTATCACTCACACAGTATGTGCCCCCGTTAATCTTCGGTGGTATCTTCAGCTCCACAGTGGAGCACACTCACCACCAGTCTTCACCCTTCTGGGCGCCGCCGACGAGTGACGTCAGCAGCGTGATCACATGACATGATCACGCTGCAGACGTCGCTCTGACCCGGCGGTCAGAGCTTCAATTGTACTGGCGTCTGTATAGACACCAGTGCAATTGATTCCTGGGAGACGGCACGCAGCAGCTTCTCTGCGCCGGCTGTCAGCATGACAGCCAGCACAGGGAACCGCCGACTCTCAGACCATGGGCGGCGGAACACAGCCGCAGGGGAGACAGCTGCAGCAGGGACGGGCCCCCTGCTAGCCCGGGCCCTATGGCAGCTGCTTCCCCTGCTTCCACGATAGTTCCGCCCCTGCTTATATTGGAAAATAAATGTAGATTTTTGTCATCAATGCCTCCCCATTGTCATCAATGCCTCCTCATTATCATCAATGCCTCCCCATTGTCATAAATGCCTCCCCATCATCACTGCCCTCCCCCCTCACACATGCAGCACACAAGCACTCTCTCACATACACACACACTGATGCACACAGACAGACACACACGCACGCACACACACACACACACATGTCACCTGTCCGCCGGCGTCCGCGCTCTCTGCCACAGCCGGCCGCTGAATGATGACGTCATTCAGCGGCGCTGCTGTGAAAGGAAGCGCCGGCGGCCCCTGGAGCCCGGAGCTGCGGCAGCGGAGGCACGGGAGAGGTAAGTATTGTGCCAGCTGCTGCCGGGGACCTGAGCAGGCGGGGGCGGGTGGCGGCGCTGACACCGCTCTCCTCCGCTAACGGGCGCCGGGGTGCCCGACGGCGAGTGAGCCCCCCCGCCTGCGTCCGCATCCCGCAGTTAATGCAAAAGGTACCGGTATATAGCTATTTTTCCAACGTACAGTTTACTACTAGTGTTGAGCGATATTGCTCGATATCTAAAAATATCGTATCGAAATTGTATCGCCGATAGCACTAAATATCGTCGATATCCGATTACGATACTGGAAGTCCCATGTAAGTCTATGGGAACAAAATATCGCAACAAAAAAAAACCCTTTCTTTCGTTGTAAACACAAAATATACACACATAGAATACATATATATATATATACATGTCATTGTGACATATATATATACATATATTTATAGTTTATACACTTCTACATAGTAAAATAGACTCTGATTCAATTGCCGGGTAAAGCCGTGACATACCCCATAGAAGTCGACGGGCTCGGTGCCGAGTACCCCCAAAACCTCTGGCTCTGTGCGACTCAACTTGGGCGTCACGAACAGGATTCTGTAGCTCGCTATAAGTGAGTCCTGTGTGCCTGAATTGAACTGGTTTTGTGCTTGAGAATTGCTAAAATCATCAGAGAATGTATTTGCCATTTTTCCGCCATATCTGCGTCACGACGAGGCACTGGTGAAGAAGAAGGGCGTGCTCTTCATGGGTGTACACTCACTCAGTGACGCGAAAACGATGGCTCTAAATGGTACTGCAATGTAAGATCGTGCCCCACAGCTCTTCAGTTCCGCCTCCTCATCCTCCTCAGTGGGCGGAAACTAACACGAAGGTCCCGCCTCCCTACAAAAGAGGGGCCCTCTCCAGATGCTAATGACACATGTGACTTGGCAGAGATGGCTAATGGACACGAGCAGAAGTGTGAAGGGATGGAGCAGTCAGAGCTCTCCCCCCACGGAAGCGACCCGATCACCACGGAGCCACCGTTGGGCACCCGGCCTGGAAACCCTCCTACGCTGGAAGAAGCGGAGGATACCCTGATAGACCTGGCCCGGCACCGGGAGGAGGTCGCCAGGATGGAAGCCAGCTGGCGTGCCCTAAAACTAAACTTGGAGCGGCGCCAATCCCTCTTACCTGAAGTGTCTGTACGGAAGGTGAGGCACCCGTTCTAGTAGAGGAGTCCTTGCAATGTGATCCGGTTGACGTTGTCGCAGTGGAGGCACCCGTTCGTGCAAAAAACTCTGCACCGGCAGCACCCCAGATCCCGCTGTCTGCCCCCGTCGCTGAGACAGAAGAAGCGACACCCGTCCTCATGGAGGAGGCCGCGCAGGCACCAGAGGTCTACCTGCCTGTACCGGAGCCCCGACTGTCATCTGTTCCAGAGCCGGCTGCTTCCTCTGCATGTGAGCGCCGCCAGGACTGGGGGGCGCCAGGAGAGCTGCCGCAAACCGGACACTGTAAGCTGCAGTTTGATGGTGGAGACATGGAGCAGCTGGTGGAGGAGAATTACAACCGGCGTCAGGAGGAAGAGTGGAGACATTGGGAGCGGGAAGCAGAGCGACAAAGGGAGCAGCGAGAATCCCAAAAACTTCGGCAACGTCACCTGGAGAAGGACCGGGCAGATAAGGACCGGATGAGAAAGGATAAAGGAACCCTGTGTGAGCCGCGGCGTAAGGGTGCAGTACGGAGCTTTAAATTGAAAGGTGGTTGGGGCTTCATCAAGGAGCCTGGACTTTATTTAGAAGTTTTTGTGAACCGGCGGGACGTGGAGGCTCACCTCCCAGAAGGACACCCGGGGAGGGACCTGTTGCCAGGAGACTTGGTGACTTACACCCGACACTGGGGTTACAATGGATGGTACGCCCTAAATGTTACCAGGTGCGACCCCTACTCCCCAGAGTGTCAGGAACCTGTGAGACCCTCGGAGCCTTCAGCCTCCCACATCCAGGCCTCTGCAAAAGTGCCCACCCCACACCGTAAATCTCCCAAGCCTCCCTCAGTGGTCTCCTCAGCAGCCCCAGCTATGGACATGATAAGTATAGCTGGCCCGTACCCGGCGCCTGTTAGGCCCCCTGGGGTTCGTTCAGTCCGGGACATAGGGTTCCAGACCCAGAGGGAGATGAAAGAGGTGGCCACACAGACCCAGATAGCGGGTCACGACTTGACTGTACAGGCCACACGACGTCATCAGGTCCTGGTGGTCCTTGGTGCCTCGGATGTTTGGCAAGCATCAGAAGAGTACCAGGTGGTACCTGGAACACCCTGCCAAAGAATTATAAATAACCCGGACAGGGTCCCTGTATGTAAATAGTTAAATTGTTTATGTACCCGGACGGGTGAATGTTCATAAAAAAGTTTTTTAATTTAATAAAAAAAAAAAACCACAGTTTTCATTACTTTTATTACAGTCTCATCCTGCGACGCCATCGATCTCCTGTAAAAAAATGAAAAAAAAAAAAAAAAGTATACCACCTGACCGCCGCAGTCCATAGTAACGAGTGTCCCACGACGATCCAGCTCTGCTACATCAGAATGACAGGCAGAGCCTGTCATCCCGGCGCAGCACAGCTGATTACCTGCTTCCCCGGCGGTGACGTCATCGGACTGCTTTACGGCCGGGATTACCCTGCAGTCACTGCAGTTATCGCGAAAAACTGCATGTGACCGCCAGGGAGAAGATAATGGCGGCCATCAAGCAGTCCAGGACGTGACCGCCGGAGATCTTCTGCCAGGTAAGTGCCGCTGACTCCTGACACACCCGACCGACGGACACTCACAGTGACAGTGACAAATCCGATTCCGGTATTCGATAAGACGAAAATATCGAAACGAATTATCGAAAGGCCGATAGAGCTAATATCGGCCGATAGCCGATATTTGCATTATCGTATCGCTCAACACTATTTACTACCGGTATGTCTTACTTTCGGGGTACGTCTTACATTAGCCGATCCCCTTAAAACCCCCACTACGTCTTACTATCGGGGGTGTCTTACTATCGGGGAAACACGGTAATACAGTATGGCACTTACATGAGTAAAATGTTGGTTAAATGTGGCATCCCCGCTGCCCCAACGTACTTTTCTTCTTTCGTCAAGAGGCGTATCAGCTATAGGTAGAGAGCATGCTATTAATACCAGCATCTGGTGTCTGATCTACCAAACATAGCTAATTATAGGGGGTACAGAGGTAGCAGTTACACTCGTGCCTGACACGTAATATCCACAGACTTGTTAATTCTCACCAAAATGCCTTGGATGCTACCAGATGAAGGGGAGACTTCCTCTACTGGCTAGAAGAGTTGGCAATTTTCCTGGTTGCCACTGAAACCTCCCAGAAAGCAGAGCTCCCAAAATGTTCCTTGTGCTTAATGCTGGGATACTTTGTCGTAAGAGTCCCAGCATCTAAACACACTCTCGGGGGAAAGTTAGTCGGATGAGTAGAGTGGGGCATGGACTGAGCAAGGACATGTGGCTATGAAAGCCCAATTCAGAAATTTAACAAATGTGATTATAAAAGACATAAAGTGGGCTGAAGGAGGGACAGATTATTCATTCAGTTGCAGGAGACAATTTGAAACCACAGAAGGGCACCAGAAGAACAGATTAGGGGCCCAAAAAGAGTCAAGGGCTTAAATGTTCTTTTCATTTCATAAAGCTCATGCCTCATTTTTGTCCTCAACTTGGAAATTTACAGGTTGCCATTAACTTTCTAGGTTCAAGTGCTCCATCTTCTGTTTCTTGGCCATCACCGCAACAAGACGGGTATGGTAGGGAGGTATGGCAACATTTCCTAAGCTATGTTTCTCTTACTACTCCTAAACTTCACCACAGTACCACCTTCTAATTCTGCCTGACCACCGTTATTAGACCATTGCCTTGTTTGACTACCTTACATTTACTTCTTGGTATTGGATATTTAATCCTCCCAGATCTCCATTAGGACCAGTGGCCTATTTTACTGGGTCCTATTTCCCCTAGCTCACCTACCCTTCCTGGTACATTCTTATATCAGTACCTTTCCCACTGTATCTTCTGTAACAGTAGCATGCCTTGTAGATCGTTGGGTTACCTGGAGGAACCCTTGAATTTTTAGTTTCATCGCTGAAATTAGGGCTTCATGGTCTACGGTATGGTGTTCTACCTCTTTGGCGGGTATTGTTGAAGCCCAAACACTAACTCACCAAGTATTTATGTCACATTCCCAAACATCAGATAACTTAGTAACATAGTTACTGTACCAGATAACCACAGCTGGTTACCATGCTGATACAGTATGAGTGACGGACCACCATTTTCTGTCCCAAAGAAATTTCTGAGCGCATAAACATTAAGGGTCTTGTTCTGTACAAAACACCCCCCATCGCCCTCATGCACCACCAGGTTGTGATGAGATTTGTCAACAGCACCTGTCTGGAGTGTGTACAAAACAAAGGCCTTACCATGCAACAGCCCCTGCTACAGTCACAGTTGTCATGCATTCCTGAGGGGTGAACATGACAGCGCAGGAAGACTATCTGAGGAATGGGCTATATCTTGCTGGGGCCCAGCAGGGGTTATCAGCAACGTAAACATGAGTCTGTAGTCAGAAGTTGCCCGGCCTTTGGAATGGCATTCATCTGGCGGAAAATGAATTGTCACTAGACTAATTTGGGGCTGATAGCAAGTGACATCACGGGACACCTTCCATTACTAGCCAACATGACCATGGTCTGATGTAGATCGCTACCAGTGGCACCTGTGTTCGACATGTAGAATTACCACATCTCAAATAGGTGTTATAGGGTACAGCTCTCAAATTAGGAGTCAGATTGCCCCTACTTATACCGGTGATGAATCATCATTGGTAAAAGCTCCAAGTCATAGGTAACAATGTTGGACCATCATAGCTTTTCGGAGAGCTGGTGTTGAATGTTCATACAGGCCTTTCTCCCTTCCAATCCTAACTTATGGAAATGATGGCGAGGTGCAATTGCTGAATATTTGATTACGGAGGATCCATGGGGCCTGTGGGGCAAAGGTAATCTACATTTGTAGATACATCCTCAGGGAGATAATTTGCCCATATTGGAAAATTCTCCTGATCAGAGCCTACAATCTGATTTATTTCTGGCTGGAAAGCAGCTTGCTGCTGCAGAAACCTACCTCCTGCTCCATTCCAACACTAAAAAGTGAGGATCTGTCCAGGAGGGAAGATGGATTTTTGGTTTCTCTACTGTATTGCCACAAACAAATGGTTTTGTATTCTTAGTGAATTGGCCTTCAGACTCTCAAACATTCGGACTGACGACTTCATACACCTTAAGAATGTTTTTAATTGATCAAAAAGGGACTTTTGCATTCTTTTAATGTTCAATCTTCTCTATGTCACAGAAGTTGAAAGTGGTGTTAGAAGTGAACGTACACTGTGATGCTTATGGGGGGACATTACGCTGTCATCAGATACCATCATCAGCCAAGTGTGACCATCTAATAATCTCTCTGCTTCCGTCTATCTGCCTCTTTATCTGTTTACATCACACAGATCTACGTACAGGAACATGTACTTAGGACTAAACACATATAAATTGCTAAATTGCTTAAACTATTGTCAGAACCATGGCTACAGCATTTCATTTAGGTGATGAGAGGTCTCCAACTTGTGGCCTTCCAGCTGTTGCCAAACTACAACTCCAAGCATGCCCTGACAGCCTGAGGAATAGTAGCTGATAACTTATGTCTACAGGGAATGGCCAGCAGTGAGGCCGGGGAGAATCAGGTATATCACAGGTGCTGAATCTGTTAAGATCTGATGGGTGCTGAGATGGGTCCGACAAGACCAAAGAGATGTTGATCTGTGCCTTGGTGGAGGATGACGCCAGGCACCAACATTATGTGGCACTAGTGCTCAGTTGTGGATCCGGTTTTAAAACTATCTGACTCAAAGGGGGTCAGCAGCAGCCATAGCTCCTAGAGTGGAATGGAACTGGTAGGATGTGACCCTCAAATGTGAATGAAGATAGTGCTACAAGAATGCAAAGCAGATCATTAATTTGCCGAGTAACAGGCCTAAGTTGAGCTAGAGGCGCAACAGGTCGAACGAGAGACACAACAGGCAGAGTGAGAGGAGTCGAAAGTCAAGTGAGAGGCTGCTGAGCGACAAGCCAATTGAGACCACCAGCTGGTGTTAATTCGACTACAGAAGGAGCAATCTACCCCACAGAACAGTGAGTCCAGTAATAGCAATAAACACTAGAACTACTGAGGTAGTCATTTTGACTACTTTTCACTATGTGCGAAGTAGACAAAATGACTACCTCAGTAGTTCTAGTGTTAAACCCCGTCCTGAGCATTTTCCTGTCATGGATAAGGACATAGATCTGGATACATTTTTGAGGTCGTTTGAAAAGGCCTGCAGACTATCAGTTAAAAAGGTCTTCAGACTATCAGTTACCACCTTCGAAGAATTGAAGGACCTTATGCTGAAGGTCCAATTTATTTATCCTTGCCCTGTGGAGGTGAGACCGTTCGTAATGGACCGGGAGCCAAAGGAGGCAGCCAAGGCAGCACAGATTGCCGATACCATTGAGGCCAACCATACGCATGAGGTGCGAAGTCAGCCGTCACCAGCTGGAAAGGGGATAAGCCAACACCAAAGCCCCTGCCAGCCTGGCCTTGGGGGTCTCGCCCCATCTGCCAGCACCCGGCCTGCTTCTGACTCCCTCCGATGCTATACCTGCAACTGAACTGGCCACATCAGACCGGAGAGGCAAAAGAGGAACCCCAAATCCGAGGCCCAGTGGCCTAATGCAAGCTATTTTTGTGGGTAGGGCAGTTGGGGGGGCCCAGGAAAACTTGCAACTGTTTACTGTGAGTAATACCATCCCTGTGGGGCTCAAGGACACCAGTGCAGAACAAACTCTTATCTGCCCTGAATTTGTGTTCTCTGAATAAATTATCCGAGGGACGTCCCTGACTATCACCGAGATTTGGGGTGTTTGCCGAACTTTACCAATGACCTGGGTTTTTCTAGACTGGGGTGTTGGGAGTGGGTTAAGGGAAGTAGGGGTGCCTATCAGGGTGAGGGCAAAGTGTTACCCACAGCCTGTCAGAGTGATGGTAAAGTGCTGCCCGTAGCCTGTCGTGGTGAGGGAAAAGTGTTGCCCACAACTAGTCAGGATCGTGGGAAAGTGGTTCCCACATCCTGTCAAGAGGATGAAAAAGTAGTATCCCAGTTACTGACCCAGAGTGTGTCCCAGGGGGTTCCTGTGAGGTTGGTGCTTTAACATCGCTTCTGGCTACCTCTAGCCAGGAGTTTCAGACAGCACTGCCAGTCTTGAGGCTCTGAGTGATCACAC